>PVKU01001443.1:0-301598 GCA_004027475.1 Anoura caudifer
AGAACTTCCTCCTCTTCGACATGACGACGCACCCCCTCACCAACAACAACATCAAGCAGCGCCTCATCAAGAAGGTCCAGGAAGCCGTCCTCGACAAGTGGGTGAACGACCCTCACCGCATGGACAAGCGCCTGCTGGCCCTCATTTACCTGGCCCACGCCTCGGACGTGCTGGAGAACGCTTTCGCCCCCCTTCTGGATGAGCAGTATGACTTGGCCACCAAGAGGGTGCGGCAGCTCCTCGACTTGGACCCCGAGGTGGAGTGTCTGAAGGCCAGCACCAGCGAGGTCCTGTGGGCGGTGGTGGCAGCGTTCACCAAGTAGCTCCGCTCGGCTCGGAGCGGCGCGTTCTCTGTCTCCGTGCGCCCGTGGCTTCTGTTCCACCGCCTTCTGATTTTCTGCAGTTGGTACTGCCCTACACTAACATTGGCTTTTGTTTTATAAAATAATGGGTTAAAATTTTTTTTTTTTAATGTACACAGGATTCTGCTGGTACGAGAGGCCTTCCTCTTTCTGTTTTAAAAGAAGTTTTACTGCCATATTGGCATTCCATTCTCACTGTTACCTATTTTGAGTTTCTGGTGTGCTTTGACTTTCAAAGCTCCTCCAGTCTGGTCACACGTACACCTTTGGATTACCTCAGGTTGAGTTTTCCCATGTGCATGTGTACATCTCAGTCTGCCTACAGTTCACACAGAAATCACAGAAAGGCCTTTAATTTACCAAAGGTAAGAAACTGTATGTATTAGGACATTTTATACATAGACCTCAGTTGAGATGTATACTTAGTAAAATTATTTTTAAAATTTAAACAACATAGTAAATAATACAAAATGCCCCTTGAATTTTGCTTCCCATGAAAATCTGTTATACTATTTGTTATCATTTTAATTATGAAATCATACAGGTCCAGTTGTTTCACAAAGCCAGTTTGGGATGGGCTACATTCCAGGTATGCTGTATATAGTTTGAATTATAAATAAATTACCCCTTCTGGCCTCCATCTTATTAGCATTTTGCAAGATTTAATCAGTTTTACACCTGCTGCCCCCCATTTCAGTTATTATTATTCGAGGGCAAAATAGACCTCTCATCATTGAAGGAGAAAGAGGTGTGTCTGATTGGTCCGGCGATTCTTTGAGCTGTGCCATTCATGACACTCTGTTTGCAACTTTTTTGCTCTTACTGTTCTGTCATTTCTGTAGGGAAGAGGCTTGTGACCAGTACTAATCTTGAGTACAGTATTTTTGTTTGTTGATCACAAGTAAATTAATGTCTTCTCTTAAATCTCATTCATCCACTTACACTTTCTTGAAAGAAAAAATCACATATCACGTATAGCAGATGTTGCATGTAAACTGTTAGAAAGTAAATGACTAAGGTCAGATGATTAAGAGTTTTATAATAGAAAGCTCTGCTATGTTTTAATTTTTATATACAATTATGACAATTACCACATTGTAAGAATATAAACCTTTGATTTTTAAAGTTTATTTTTACTATTTCTTTATCACTTTACTATATACCGCAATTCGTTTCATAATGTAAATACTATATAGTGAACAAATTAAATGTCAAATTTTTTATTACCATAGTTTATGTCAATAATTGGACTTTGTTCAGGTATGTAGAGTTTTTTTTTTTTTTTGGTTAAAATTCAACGCAAAAGTACTAGATTGTGTATAACTTCAGATTTGAATTTTAAGGTATTCTCTAATATGTATACTATGTTTTTATCTGAAGTAATAAACTATCATCTTGAAAGTGCCTAAAATAGAGCAAGTATGTCATTTGTATTTTTGTATTCTCAGTTTTCTTTATAATGAAGTTTCAGTTACCCTTGTATAGCATGGTAATAATTCAATGCAAGCTCTTCTTAAAGAGCCACATAGTAAATATTTTAGGCTTTAGGCCATTTATGGTATCTGTTGCAACTCTGCTGAGTGAAAGTTGTCGTAGATGATGCAGATCAGCGGGCGAGGCCGTGTTCTAATAAACCTTAGTCACAGAAACAGGCAGCTGTTCACGGGCAGTAGCTTGCCAGCCCTTGTTCTGATGCTGGGAAGACGACAGGTTTTCTCTCCATTAAAATAGCCTCCTTTACCACCAAAAATGACACTAGTGGTAAGTATAGAAAGTATTAGTTTATAGTTTCTTCCCATAAAATAGATACTGGAAACTGATACCAGTGTTGGAATATATTTTCAGGTGAAGATTGATTGTTTTATCCTTGACAGGATTCTAGAAGTAATGGCTGTTTCTAAGGGAGCCTTAATTTCAGCAGCGTCAGGATTCTCAGGCAAGGGGAGAGGCCTGGCCAGCGCTGCGTCAGGGTCGTGTGGGGCCCCAGCCCCGGGGCCTTCTGTGGGCAGAGGAAGCGCCGTGCAGTCTGGAGGGAAGGTTCATCCAGAACTTTCTCCTGTGAAATGCTACTGTTTACCGTCCTCTTCAAAGCATGGACAGTGTGACTCCGTGGAAATATTTACTGTATGGTAGAAGCGGTGTTTTCACAGGTTCTTGCCACTTTGCTTAAGAGCCTTCAGACCCAAGAATCAGGCAGTGGATTTTATTATGAAACTTAGATAGAGATCTGTTGTGCAAAGAATTAGTTGCTGTGGCTTTTTGACTAATGTTTTTTAATTGAGGTGTATTCCTTACAACAACATGATCTGGAACAGTGTTCTCAAAGAAGGGAGAAAGGAAACCTGCTGAATGTGTGTTCCGTGCATGGTTAAGTATTTTATACCTTGTTTTGACTGCCCCAAACCCCAATTACTATCTTCATTTAATGAAGAACAGGCTTGGAGAGGATGATTTGCCCAGTCGCATGTTATCTGGTAAGCATTTGAGCTTTAAATCCTGAAGTGACTGAGTAACAGTAATAGCATTCAACTACAATTTATCCTTCTTTATTTGGGCACCAGGCGGGGCCAGGGCGGGGGGCTGCTTTTCTCTAACAGACAAAACAATAGCGGGCAGGCATGCAAAAAATTACCATGCTTAGGCAAAATAACTGATAAAAAGGACATCCCTGTTTTATTACACTGTCTTGGTATAACTCACATGAATTATTTTTTAGGGATAAAAAAGTTGACTGATTCTGTAGGTTCTCAGAAGAAAACTGCTTTTCTCAGAAGAAAAGAAGCTGTTTCTCAGAAGAAACATCTGCCAGGTGTTCAGTGGCCATGAAAGCCCCCGGCCTGCCACAGTGGGGACTGCCCGGTGGTCTCGACACTTCCCATCAGTGAGTTCTTCCTGTCGTCTGTGCACAGATGGGTCCCATGCTCTTGTCACGTATAACATGCCTTTGAGTTTGGTTGTCACCCAAGAGAAAGTGAAAGAGGCTGGTGTCTGGCCAGTTCAGTGGCAATATTGGACCAATAGGTAATGACATCCAGCCTGATAATGACCAGGGTCCGTGACTGCCAGGTGGGCATGGCCACTTTTGCCCCAGGAGCATGGAAACCATCCGTCACCAGTCTGCGAGGTATTCATTGTTTGTGAAGTTCAATTCCAACTCTGTGGCCTCTCCGTCTTGTGTTCACTTACTGTATATCATCATACTGTTGTTCCGTGCGCTTTCATTCGGATCAAGGTGACCGACCGACAGCCTGAGGCAATTCCCAGTTCATCGCAGCCCGTCGGGTCCCAGAGTGCTGTACCTGGCTCTCGTAATTACGTTCTGCACAGCTGTCACATAGTCTTCAGTGGTACCGGCACGATCAGGTTAATATTCACGACCTTGCGGGCTGTCCTCCAAAGGGCTGTGGGTGGTGACATCGGTCGCGTCGGTGTGCGCGTGTTCCCGGCCCAGCGGTGGAGTGGCCTGGGTGTTCGCCTCCGACGGCCCGTGCTGCACGGGCACTCCCGTGAGCATCGCTGTGCAGTGGTGTGCAGTGTGCTTCCTGTGCTTGTGTGGAGGAGTGCTTTCAGAATACGCGCACGTCGTCCTTTTTAATCATTTTTAGCTTCATTGTGTAACTTTGTTAAATCTCCTATTAATGGACATTGGGATTAGTCTCATGTTTTTCATTGTTGCCAACGGTATTTTAACGTGCATATATCTTTATATTTGTCTGACTTCTGTAGGAGGAATTAGTAGTAATGAATTTGTTCAAACAGTACGTCTTGAAAATGTAAAAGATAAAGCCAGATCTGTAAGATTAGTGTTCACTTGCACATCCATCAGTAATGTGAATGCTGGTTTCCCTAGCCCTTGGCTAGTGCCAGGCTAGTAGAGGGTCTCATCGACTGGTCTTTGCCGAGCTAATAGAGAATTACCAATTTGTCATAATCATTGGGGAGGATTTGGTTATTGGTAATTTGTATTTTATTTACTCTGAATTACCTATTTGTGTTCTTCATTCATTGTTCTGATGAACATTTTTCTATGAATTGATTCATTAGGACTTGTCATGTATTATGGATGTTAACCCCGTGTCTGTGATGCACTTGGCTTTCCCCAGCCTTCAAAGTTGATATATGGTAAGTTTTTTTTTAACATTCAGTAGAATGTCAGGTTCTGTGTTGAGCGTGGACTTTGTAGAGACCTTAATTGTCCTACTGAAGTCATCTGCATGGTATTCAGATTCAGATTTGGGGTATGTATGTATATTTCATAAAAATTTTGGGGGGTATGATTAATTATAAGTATAAAAATTATATAAACAAATGTATCTTATGAGTACACATGTATATAAGCATTCCATGTAATTCTTATAATTAAAATACAAATAGAAGATCACATAAACAAATGCAGGGGCTTATGAATTATTCTAAGGCAAATACGTTTGCAGCTGGCACCCAGGTCAAGAGGTGGAACTTGTCGGCTGTCCAGAAGCTCGTCAAGGCCTCCTTCTAGTTACTGTCTCTTGGTCCCAACCCAGTGTACGCCTCATAACTTTGTTCTCTCATTTCTTTTTTCATTTGTCATGTGATTGTAAGTTTTCTCCTAATTTATAGGTCCTCCCCCAACCCTTATCTCTTGTTTATTCCCTTGCTAAATATTTGTTGATGAAATTGGATCACTTGTCCTGAGAGTTTCCCAAAGTTTGGATTTTGGCGAGTGCATCTACATGTAGTTTAGTGTGTGTTTCTGACTTCCGTCCTTCCCAGGCACTGGTTGCTGGGTCTTGAGGCATCAGCAGAGGCTGGTTTGCATGTGTAGTCGGCACCGTTTCCTGGATGGCGCTTCCTCCCCGAGGGAAGCGTGTCTCCTCTCTCCGCTTTTGAGATGTGAGCAGCCTTGCCGCTCCGTGCTTAGGTCCCGTGATTTATTGGGGGCGCAGAGGGGTGATGTTTTAATTCTTGTCATTTTTCCTTTATTAGCTGGAATTTTGCTATAAAGAATTTAAAATAAAGAATTTTGCTTACCTTTATTTACCTTTTAGTACAATCTGTAGAGGAAGGGTGGGATACATTCTAACCCTAAATTACTGTTAAATACATAATAACCCTAGCATGCACCAAAGGTTACTGATCAGTTTTTTAAAATATTAGGAAGTTGTGAAAATAAAAATTGTTTTATCATTAGTTTTCTTCATGAGTACTACCAGGATTCCCTATATGGAAAAGTGAAGATACAGCTTTAAGACGGAAGATAGAAAAACCTTGCAGTTCTAAATTTGAATAGGAAGTGTCAGTGTACACTCAGGCATTTCGTTTTTCCCCCTTTTTGTTGTATGAAACGTGTGCTGTGAAGCTCACTGTTTTAACTGTCGTTCAGCGTGCGGTCCAGCGCTGCCCCGTTTTGCAGCTGTGCTGCATCCGCGTTGTAAGAACAGTGTCATCATGCACTGGAGTCTGTCCCTTTTAGTCATTGTAACCCCTCAAATAAATACGTCCTTAATAAATACATACTTGCTCATTTGTCAGAGTCTTCGAAAGGGCTTGTGAGCACGGTGTTCTCTGAGTTGGTGTGCAGATGACAGCTTATCTTCAGCCTTTTATTTGAAAGTCAGTTTGGATAAAATTCTTGGGTTACATTTTTTTCTCAAAGTATCCTACGTTCTTTTTGTCATGAAGCATTACTGTCAAAGTCTGATTAAAATATTATTTTCTTTCCCACATGAATGCCTTATTCTTTTTGCTTGAAGCCCATGGGATCCCCCCCCCCCGTCCCCTCCCCCCGCCCCCCGCAATTTTTTCCCGGTGCTGTTGCGGTGCGTTTGGGTTTTGGTGGTTCTGGGATAGAACATGGTGTGTTCTTTCAGTCTTTTTATTCTCTGGAAGCAAGGGAAGGAGGTGGATTTGCAGGGGGTGGGGAGAAAATACGGGTGACTGTAATTGAACAACAATAAAAAATAGAATAATAGAATAAAAAAATCTTCTCATTTTCAGGAAAATTGAAGTTTTAGTACTTGTTCTGTTCTTTCCTTTAGCTTCTCTCCTGTGGGGACTGCTGGTGTCCGGCAGAAGGAGCACCTGCGTGAGTGTGGTTGGTAGGGTAATGATGTGGGTGTAACAATTTATTGTTTCAACTTGAACATTTCACCTACAAGGTCATGGGGTGTGCTTTAGCGTGGTATTGTTATGTTACAGGATTATGTGCTTATGATTTTGTAATAAAAGATTTTGTAATAAGAAGGGCATTATTTGTGCCAGACTCTGTATATCTTCTGTATTTGTCAGCTTTGTTTGGGTTCTTTTCTCTTTTTATTACTGATTTTTAAACATTTTACCCTTTTTATCTTCTCTTAAGACATTATTGTGTTTATTCACTATGAATGATCTTTTTAGTTTAGTCTTTTTTGAAATTGTTTTTCTCTGAGTTTTAATGCCCAATTTTTAATTTTTTCTAATTTCAGTTTGTATTATTCACATTTTCCTGATGCACTTTAATTAATTTTGAGGCTTTACAGTCTCTTGGGCACGTCTTTCTGGGGTGCTTTTGCCATCTGGAGGGTGTGCATTTGCTGTTTACACTCCTCTTTCTTTGGGATTTGAACTAGATCATCTTCTGTTACCCATTTTTACATGAAATTACCTTTCCTGTTCTATGAAGAGAGGCAAGTGGGTCAGGATAGCTTTTCTAACTGTGTTTATTCTCTAGACTTCTCTCTTCCGTTTTGGTGGAATGTAAAGAAATGCAACAGCTTTCTCTCTGAGCTCTGCTTCTGCTCCCCTTTACCTGGGCCCTGTTCTTCTTGATCGCTGATGTTCTTGTCCCGCTCAGTTCAGATTCTGTTCTTGAAATGTCTCCTCAGTGCGAGGAATTGGCAGGTCTGTTTTGAGAGTGCGTGACCTGCATCCCTGTCTGCCTTCCTGTGGGAACCCACACACCTGTCCACTGGGAGAGGGTGAAAAAACTAGTCCAGTCTCCTCAGCCTTTACCCGGTTGCTCCTCTGCACTCCTGCTGATTATGGAGCGGGGAGTGGGGTGGGGGGTCTCAGGGCTGTAAGATGCCCTGTCACTTCCTTCTACTTGGCCTTGTGCAGATCCTGAAACTAGATTACTTTTGGGTAGTTTTTCCCTGCCCACTTGTATATCTTGGGCGTGTATATCTTAGTGCTTTCACACTAAGTTTTGTTGTGTAGATGTTTACCAAAGTTCTTCTATAGTAGTTGCTCCCTGTGTGTGTGTGTGGCATTGGTGGTGTAGGGACTAAGGAATGCTGGGAGATGAGATTTGAAAACTGTGTCACTGTCCTGCCATCTGGCTTGAATCTGCTGCCATAGTTTGTATGTAGTTTGGTTAGACTGTGAGTCTATGGCTTTATAATAAAGCTTCTGAATTTACCATCATATCCACTTTATGATTAAAACAATATGTGTGGCTTTTTAGATGGTTTTTTGTTTTCCTTTCTTGCTTTTAAATCTGTGGCCGTTCTGGAATTTTATTTTGTTGTCAGGAATTTATTTGGTTGCAAGGGATTCAGCACACCCGCCCCCACCCCCACTTGCTGCCCCCAAATACCCAGCCAGTTTTTCCAAAACCAGTTACTGAATAACCATGTTTTCTGCCACCGATTTAGAACGTTCCCTTTGAGTTTCCTTTGAATTCAGAAATACTCTATATGCATATACTTGGCTCTTTTTCCAGTGGTTTGCCCATTCAGTTCTGTGGAAGAGGAGCCGGTATTTTAATTGTGGGCGTCTCTGATAACATGGTAATAGGGCGAGTCCCACTCGTACTTTGCTTTTTCAAAATTCTTCTGGCTATTTTTACATGTGAACCAAATGGACTTCAGAATAATTTTGTTGGGTTAAAATTCTTTTGAGATGGTGGTTGGACTTACATTATACTTATAAACTGGTCTGGGGAAATTGGAATCTTTATAGTATTGAGTTATCCTATTCATGAATAAGCTGTATCTCTTCATTTGTTTGAGTTAACTTTTGTTATTTCTCTTAATAAAATACGTTCTTTTTTTAGGTTTGCCAGCCGTGCTAAGGTTAAATATATTTTTCCATCGCTGTTGTGATTTGTTTTTTGCTGTCTATGTTCTGTTGGTTATTATTTATATATAGGAAAGCTCTTGGTGAATAATTTGATAGCCACCTTACTGAATTCTAATACTTTAATGATTTTTAAATTGATGTGCTTATGTTTATGTCGGCCTAACTATATCATGTACAAATTATGATACTTTTGTTTCTTTTCACTATTTATACCTCTTTAGAAATTTCGCCTAATCATGTTGGTTGTACCTTCAGAACGTGTGTTACTCAACAGGAACGGCAGTGAACGTCTTTTTTGTGTTCCTGACTTTAATGGGAGTGATTCTGGGCTTCTCCAGGCTTTTAAAACTGTCTGCTGATCTCTTTCACAGTGTTTTCTCTCTTTTGTCCTACTAATCTAATGAACTACGTTTTGGACTTCTTAACTTCAAGCCGTGTCATACATCCCTGAAATTAACATCACTTAGGCCTCCGATTTGCTAAACCTGACTGTGTAGTGGGAGGTGTGGGGGGAGGGTTTTACCACGGCCGGCCCTTGGGCCCAGTGCTGCTCAGCTGTGGACCTTTCAGAGCTCGGGGTGTAAGCCCTGTTCAGCTCATCCCTTGGGGTGAGAGAGGAAGGTTGGGTGCCGGCTGATTTTCCCCTTCACTCAGACCTTCAGCGGCTTGGGCTGCATTGGACTTCGGAAGGGGTGCGGATCGGTGCTCGCTGATCTCTCATGGGATCAGGTTAGCTCTTTTGTCGCAGGATCCTATGTGGCAGGGGCTCCCCTCAGGTCAGACCCTCCGTCAGCCCTCACCTATTACTCCTCTGACCTGCCTTGGCTGACCAGGTGCCTGGGGCTATTAAAACGACCCCCTTCTTTAATCTCACCTCCCAGGTGCTGTTCTGAGGAGGGGAACTGGCTCCGATTCTAGTGCCCCCTGCTTTTTCTGGGGCCTGCCTCCCCTCCAAGTTAAGGGTTTTAGTGGCGGTCCTCAGAACTCCTTCATCCCACCTTTGCTCTCTCCCATCCGCAGGGCACCAGATCCCATTTCATGTTCTCCTTCAGTTTGGTCTCGGGGCTTACTGTACATGGGTTGCAGTCCTTCATATTCATAGAATCGGTTTGTGGCTATTTCTGGATTGTATTTAAACCCTAGCTTCCCTCGTTGTCTTTATTTCAGTGGGTTTCAGAGAGGCTCCCCCAGCCAAAAGCTCTATTCTAGTAGAGCCAATCAGAATCTGACTTTCAGGGGATATAGAGAAAATCAGGCAGACAGCCTGCGAGTGAGTGGGGCCAAAGTTAGGACAAGAGCATTCATGACTCTCTAAGTTGAGAAACGGTGTGAAGGGTGGGGTCTACAGAAGCGGACCCTCGAACAGCAGCGGCGTCCTGTGGCTCTAGGGCCCATCATGAGGACCCATGAGTCCCCAAGTTCCTCTGGTTTCTGGGGCGTGGTCACAGGCTGGGTCCCATTCTTGGATTTCCGTGAGATTTCATCCTGCCTTCTTAATTGGGTTGCTTCAGGTTGGTGTCTGCATCTTAAAATCAAAAGAACCCAAATAAAGTAGATGCTTTTTGTTTTACTCCATGAAGCAGGGTCCCAGATCATCCGAGTATTCCAGGAGAAGGTGAGTTGGGTTGGGGTTTTGAGAAAAATTGAAGAGCACGGTCATTGTGGAGAATGAGAAAAAACTGACAAGGAAGTGTCTGCCAGGTAGCGTTGAGTGTCCACTTGAGGTTGGAAATCATGAATTTACAGCAGCCTCTTTCTGTGTGGTTGGGGGGTTTCCGCTAGGACTCAGCCTGTAGAAACCAAGCAGCTAGCGGGTTGGATGGCTCCAGGGTCTAGTCGGGGTTGGGGGGCGGGGCCGAGCCTATGGGCAGGGGGTGGTTGCGCTCGCCATGGCGTCTAATCTGGGAGGGTTGGGGGTGAAGGGGGAGGTTCTGATGGGGAGAAGAATTGACAGTTGTCAGAGGGCTTGCTGAAATGGGGGATGAGAGGCAGTGAGGAGGAGGAAGGGGAGTGAGGTTCAGGAGGTCGCGGTGTTTGCTTTGAAGGTTTCAAAGGCAGTACGTTGTGTGAGATTCCGAGTGTGGCTGTGGGAAGGGGTGGTTGGCCTGATGTTCTCTTGCCTTCGTACCTCTCACCCACTTAGTAATTTAGGTAACATTTATTATCTTGACCTTTTAAAAGGTTGCTCTGTAGATGCAGAACTAGAAAAACTAGTAAGCAGAGTGTTTATTTTTTTAAAATTACTTACAAAAGGTTGTTTACAGAGATGTGGGTTTACATAACAGTGACAACATTTAAAAATGTACAGGCTATTTCATATTATTGCACTTACTCTTTAATAATATAAGGCATTTTTATTTTACATAAATAAAGAATTATGTATATCATACAACAGGTGTGGTGCCAGTTAGGTCAAACGAAGTTAAATGAGATGTGTACGGTAGAACAGAAACTCAACCTACTTCAACCTTCATGGTCTATCCTGGCAACTATGGTTTACATATCATAACACAGATTTACCCTCATAGCTTATTGTGAACGACCAGTTAAAAACCAAAACAGTGACCGTTTTAGTAGGACAATACCATTAGTGTTCACTTCAGGAAGTGTGGGAACTTATTAGACTAATTAGAAAATACGAGTCATGCCTTGAACACTGAAGACAAATAAATAGCTCTCTATCTTAGGGTCAAAAACAGTTTAGCTTCTGCTTCCTCCCTTATGTTCAAACTGCCTGCCAGGGAATCCTTCCGGCAAGATCTACGAGAAATGGCTGATGACTTGGACAGAGTTTGGTGAGCCAGAGCCCGCCTGTGCAGTCTTCAGGTACGAGCAAGGGTCAGACACTCTCGAGGGAGACACCCCCCCTCCCCGCCCTGCTCGGCATCGCCCCGGAAAGCCCTGCCTGGCCACGGGACGGACTGCACTGCCCAGCAGGCACGGCTGGGAGAGCAGAGGCCAAAATCTGTTTTCAGTGTTGACTTCAAATAGTCTCGTGTCAAGAAAACAAACCACAAAACTGACCCCCAAAGACTTAAAAACAACCTAGCATGCACCTTGCACTGAATTTCTATAGTATCCTACCTGGAATTATAGTGAAAAGTAGAAGCTAAATTAATCAGGTCTTTGCTAATGCCTGTACTACATTTCCGTGTGTATAGCCTATTAAAAAAAATGAGAAATGTAGGCTCACACCAACCAGATATTTCACTCCCATCTGAGAGACCCCTCTGGGCCAGATGCCCAGAGGTTTACTGGGGTCAGTCTCGCAGAAAATTGGTGTACAGAGGTGACGGCTCAAGTGCCTCCATGACTGGGGGTGTAATGACCTGCGTTCCTCTTCTAAGCCGTGGGCCCAAGCTGCAGGTTATTTAAGGACGCTCCAACACAAAACCTTAGTGTCCTGATGTGCACAGGTGTGCAGTCTCACCTGAATTCCCCGAACTCAATCAGCTAGCCCGTGCCCCCGCCCCGCCCCAAACCGAGCATTTGGGTTGTAACCACACAGTCCTGCTCCTTCACCTTGAAAGAGGGACTTGCTCTTGCTCTCCATTCGCCTCCCTACTACACTTTGGTGAATGAAGCTGATGAGACGTACGAGGGGAGAAAAGCCAGTTTGGGGACAAGGAGCAGCACCGACGATGTTCCTGCTTTGAAGGAGAGCGGCTGGGGCAAGTTTCACAAGCAGCGTGAGTCACAACGCTCTTCTGCAGGGCAGCAGTTGGGCCAAAGGAGGACTTTGCAAAACAAAGACAAAGGTAGCAGAAACTTCGGTCACTGCAGAGGTATGTCATTACACCCAGGTCAGCCAAAGTGATCCAATGCTTAGAAACAGCCCATTTTTTAAAGCTTGCTGGGAAGGGGGAAGGAGCGACAAAAAAAGTCCCTTGAAAGAATTATTTTAAGCTCCTCTATTTGGATTGTAAATATAATGCCTATGTTTATAAATCCAAGGACACTAAAAAGATACTTGATTTCTAAAAATTGAAATTACTGGTTGGAGTACATAAAATACAGGCACAGAAACCCAGTGACTGCAGTGGTTCTGCCTGCTCTTGTGTTGGCCAGTCTTGAACTCCAGCTTGAATTCAAGACCAGGTCCAAACTGGATACAAGGTGCTTTCAGAGCTGGAACTTCTGCTCATCGTAAGCAGCAAAGTTCATGGCTATTTAGTACAGTTTATCGGAACTGCATTTCTGTAAAAGAGCCTTACAACCTACACTTCTACTAGGTTACGACCAACATTCACGGTGCTCAGTAACCCACTGAGTTGTACTCTGCATCCATACATTGCACATTACACTCACTAAAAAATACCACTTCCTGTATTTTGCTTTTTCATTTTTGGATTAATTCCTGAGCTCAGCCTAACCATTAGGTCATAATTGATTCATATATATTTTTTTGTCTCCTTTTCAGGGTAACATACAGTCACGGCTCTTTCCACTGAATGTGCCTAAAGCTTGGTTACTTACAGAATTACATAAATCTAGAGTCTGTTCCGTCATGATATTTGTGTGGCCCCTCAGACTCTGTAGGCTCCCCGATTGCACGGATTGGATGTGTTGGGGGAGGCAGCGGAAGGGAAGCAAAGGCCCAGCTGGGTGTGAGAGAGAGGGCATCGTGCCCCATCTGTGTCCCCATCAGGAAGAGTGAGAGCTGGGGGACCAGCACCGCGACAGAGCGGGCCCTCCTGGCCTGGGTGGTCCAGGTGGACAGCTTCCAGAGTCCAGCTTCATCTGTCCGTAAAGGTGTGCGGATTTCTGTAGTCCTTGCCCACGCCTGCGTTCCTCTGCTGTTTCAGGAAGCTGCGGTGTAAAGAAGTCAGTCTGATTTGCTATGGTACGGAGGGAACGGAGAAAAGGCAATTCTTGTTCAAAACTGTGAGTGTCACTACTCGCGCTTGTTTCATGAAGAATTCCTGTGCTTCCTGATCACTAGCTGCACAGGCCCCTCCGGGACAGACTTCATGATGTTCCAGGCATCGAAATGCAGGAGCCCAACCAGGGGTTTCCCGTTAATGGCAAGGATTTCATCCCCGGCTTCTATTGTTCCAGCTTGCTCAGCTGCACCGCCTGCGGGAGGGCACACAGGACATGGCTCGGAACTTGCGTAGCATTCACGAGGAACCCTAAACACGTCACTGAGAAAAAGTTCTACGTGGTATATTTACAGTCTTCGGACAGACACACACACCATGTATCTGTAAGAAGAAACCTGACCGCATAAAAAAAATTCGAATCTGTAACCCTTTCCCCAGCAAAACATAAGCAACCTAGGGGAAGCTATTTCAAAGGAATACAAAATAAAGAGAAAGCTGAACAAAGGAAATCAATAGCTAAAAACCCAAATGGCCAATAAACGAAAAAAAAAAAAGGTTCAATTCTAATTGTTCACAGTGGTTGATGTATCCAAGTTTGACTGTGGAGATATACTTAATATCTCCACTTAAACAGCTTTAACATTTCTGCACTACAGCTTCGTGTCACGGCAAGTTTATGGGCTTTGAGAAGCAAGTGTAAGCCCTTGTCCATTTACTCGTCTTTACTTTACTTTCATACACCTCTAAAACAACTGCGTGAGAAAGAAGTGCACGCTGGCTGCGGAAGCACTTACGGAAAAACGGGCATTGAAAGAAAAATTCCCAAATATGAAAAAAATTTTTCTCAGAAATCTTAATTCTTAGAAAACTGACCAGATGTAGCTATCCCATCCCTAAATTTCTGAGTATCATTGCTAAATATTATTTAAATGTTAAATATATATACATATGATTATAGGTGATTGTAAAGATTAACAATTAACAAAATAATAAAAATATAGCCGGAAGACAGTAAGTTCAAATCCAACCCACTGAGGACAGAAACATTTTATGTGGAGAGAGGCAGACACTGCCCTTAGTGTAAGCCTACCCTAACATTAATTTTTAATAAAGCAGGGCTAATAATCAGTATTGAGTTTAGTTATAAAATACTAGCATTTAATGTTAACCTTATCAGTATTATTAAATATATTACATGTACATATACATACATACTGATACTGTTAGTATAACGATAATGGTAACATATCGTTCAGCCCAGGAACCCGAGGAGACTTCTGAGGACTGTCCAAGATCATCAAATGAATGACTCAGGGTCATGAAGAGGCTTTGTATCTACCAACCATTTTACTCTCCTGGAGCCTGGTATTTGCAGTTTCAGTGAACATGATCTTGGCCGAGTGCAGGTATCCCTGACTGGCCGTTCCGATGGCATTCCTTAGTGGGGCACGTTCCCCTGAGTAACACTCGTGCTGACTAAGAGCACAGAGACAGGAACGTGGCGTCAGTACGCAGAAGTTGGGGCACAGACACCGAA
Source organism: Anoura caudifer (assembly GCA_004027475.1). Taxonomy (NCBI): domain Eukaryota; kingdom Metazoa; phylum Chordata; class Mammalia; order Chiroptera; family Phyllostomidae; genus Anoura; species Anoura caudifer. Next base: position 14,760 of record PVKU01001443.1, read on the forward strand.
GCTACACAGCCTGGTTCTGCCACTTCCACCTGTGACCTTAGGTCCCTGCAAAGTCCCTTGTGGCTTCATCTCTGCGTTTGTAAAATGAGGGTAATGATAGTACCTATGCGATTGGATTGCCGTGTGGGTGACGTGGGTGACGTGAGTAACGCGTGTGCAACACTCCCAACAGGGCTGACACCCACTAACCCTGGGTGTGGAGAAAGCATCAGAAGCACTTCAGATTGTTCAAATCTGATTTCCAAACAGAGGTGCTGACGTACATGGAAAGAAAATGTAACGGGTGTGGACTGGGTTTTTCTAGGGTGTTACCTTTGTACACTCGTCTGATGAACAGAGGCCCGTCCCCAGACAGGGACGACCTTCCTCCGTCCAGGCTCAGCCCCAGCCCTGCCGCGGTCTTCTGCACTTCGACGCACAGGGCGTCGTGTGCGGCTGCGCTTCTCCCTGCAGCGAAGATGAAAACAACAGGCGTGCTCACTGCCTCCTGTCCGGTCCCCCGGATGTGCTACCCTGGCACGCTCAAGCCCCATCTTCCTGGAAGTGCTGGCCACGTCTGAGACCAGCGTTAGGGTTGTCTCCCAGTTTGGAGCCCCCCTCCCGGCTGTGCTCCTGCCATCCCTGCACGCCCTGCCCTTCTCAGCACCGTCTGCCAGTGTGGGGGATGCGTTTATGCCCGAGCAGACTCTCCGCGCGCTGTACCACCCTGGTCAAGCCCCCGCACTGTGGGTGTACGTGTCGGTGCAGGCTGGGGCTCACACGTGGGCAATGCACGTGCGCTCCAGAAACCAAAGCAGTGCCTAGTTCCAAGGCAGCGCTTCTTGTGGCTTCCTGGGGGCTGTGGTGTGGCAGTGCAGGGCACACAGTGTTTCTGAACCTCTTATCCCTTCTTGGTTGATGAAAGTCGGTCTTTAAATACGTCTGACCCCTTGTTTCCTTACGTTTTTCCACAACAGGCAACAGCACAAACCCTGGTGTTTCTCAAGGACACAGCTCAGCCTGGAGCTGCTCTTTCGGCTCTGACTCCCCCATCACAACAGTTTCTTGTTCCACTTACCAGCTACTTAGGTCCTAACAGGAGCAGGGAAATGCGCAAGGGCTTCCTTCTTAGGACATTTAGAGAAGCCGTCAAATAGCTATTTTAATCTTCAGCAGTCCGGCTTTAACTACTTGGTTTTTTAAAAAAATAGCTTCTCTGTCACACTGCTTTTGCAAGAATCATCCACAAACAACTTTACATTTAGTTTCTCTGACCCAGGATATGACGATCGCCATCCTTTTCCTTCCTGTTCAACCAGAGTCTGCACTGCCGGCCACTCCCACCCTGCAGGCTGGAGAACGGGGGCCTTACCTGCTCCAGGCTCCAGGGGGACCGTCTTTCTGGGCAGCGAGCCCTTCCCGTTGGCTGTGGGCGGCTCCTGCCGGGTGGAGGGCCTGGGCTGGCCGTTTCCTTTTTTGATGACCACAAGGACATCTTTGTGCATCTGTGCCTGGTGCAGAACCTTCAGGACGTCCCCATGGGCTAAGCCAGCCAGCGAAGCGCCGTTGACTGACAGAAGGACATCCCCTCGGTTCATGGTCCCTTCCTGAGAAGCTGCCCCCTGAGAAAATACCCTGTGGACCTGGGACAAGAAGAGGGCAAAGCCAAATTCATTTATGACCTCCAGTAAAAGCAAAAGGCTAACTGTAAATCTGCAGTCAAGGGACCTTCTAACAGCAAGTTTTCCAAGTCACCCAAACACTTGGTTTATCAAAAACACATTCACTGTGAGGGATGGAATTCCATCGTCAGTGCCAGCATCTGAACGCATCTGTACTCAACTCCTTGCTGGTATCTAATGTGTGCCTGACACTCCATAGGGCAGCAAGATACAAAGAGGAAGGGGACCAGACCTTGTCCAGTGAAGGTGGCCTCCCTAATGATCTCCAAGGCCCCAAGTGACAAAATTTTAGGTACTGGTTCTTGAGAAAGTAGTAACTTCATAAGCACATGCAGGCTTGGTCAGTTAATTATGATGTTTTCTTCATAAACAGGAGAATCTGAAGCTACAGATGACGGGTCACGTGTGCTGGCATCTCCCTGGTCACCCAGCCTGCGCATCAGGCAGCTCTGTGTGAAAGGCCTGTCTTTGTCAGTGGAAGTGCCCTGCACAACCTTCCCCGCTTTCCCACCCAGTGGGTCCCCGTGATCGAAGACCAGCAGCCTCTGAACTCACGGACACTGAGTTCTGTCCTGATCCAACCCCAACCTGCTTCAGCAGTGACTCCCTGAGGGCATCTCGGCATCACCACTCACCACAGTCGATCTCGGCTCCACGTCTGACCCTCCAGCCACGCTGAATCCCAGACCTGAGCCTTCTTTTTTAGTCAAGACTATGAAGCAAACATCTTTATTCTAGCGAAAAGAAACAGAAAAATAAAAGTATATTCCTTGCGCCAAGGGTAGCGAGTGCTGATAAAAATCCTCCTATGGTACAGTACTGAAATCTATCACCATGAAGCCCAGTGGTTTTTCGGAGCTTTTGCAGAGAATTTGGGTAAGATGAGCCACAACTCAACCGTGCTGTGCTCCTCCCCGGTGGTCGCTTTATGGGTTTTCGAGGGCTCATCCTGCAGCTCTGTTACCACAGAAGGGTGGGTGCGAGCCAGGCTGGGGCCGGCTAGAAGCTCGTGTCGCCATTCGAGGCACCAGACTGCCTTTCCAAATGCGGTCACAAAGGGAGTTCTTCCTTCTACAGTTAAGTCTGCAGCTTCGCAAACAGCTGGGCAGCAAAGGCAGACGCAGACGCGCCAAGGGCAGGGAGAGGGCACATTGGGGCCATGAGCTCTGTGCCCTCCTCCTCCCGTGTTCCGCTCGCTGGATTCCAGGTGCAGTCAGTGAGGCGGTACTCGCAGAACACCAAGTGTGTTTGAAACTGCAAAGCACGTTACACTATTTAAAGTACATTACAACCGTCAACTCGCGGAGTGAGCGAGTCTACCACACTCGTAGTAGGATCCCGAGGTTAAGTAACAAAAGACTGCCATATGTCTCAAGCGTCGATCAAAAGATACGTTGACAAACGGTTTTAAATAAAATGAGCTGGGCTAATTAATTGTACTGAATTTTGACTTCCTCCACCCACACTCTGGGGATGATTCATCACCATTTTAAAGATCTGTATTGCTAGGTTCCCCATGAAGTGATTTATAATCCAACTCAAGGTGTTCTCAAACACAGCAGTGGAAAAAGAATAATAATAACCTTTAAGGATTGCTTTGATGAGAGACTGAAAGCATTGAGAGTGAAAACCCCCTCAGTACTGTGCTGGGGAAGGAACCCCATATTTGAATGTGTGTGGCATTATTAGTAAGTCCTAAGGGCTTATCTTAACGCATTCCAAATTTCTCTGAAGAAGTTCATTCAAATGAAGGCTCCATATGCTGACAATACAAAGTCCCACAGAACTTTTAGGGGTTGGGCTTTTGACTTGATGGGCAAGTTTAACCGTGTGTGAGAGAGGAATGATGGCTAGGTTTTCTCAACAAAAATGGGGCCCTGTGGCCTGGCAGATGGCCTACGTGCAGCTTCTCAGAGGTGACGTTTGATGCTGAAATAGGAATACTTCTGTTTAAATGCATTATCGGGGCAAAGAAACAAAATACTTGAAAATGAGACTCCTCTGCATCCCAGAACGTTATCACCAAAATTTTAACTAAAAATTTTTTTCTGGTTGTTTTTGAGGGTACATGTGTGCAGACCAGAATTTGCCTCTGAGAGGCTTAGCCCAGCATCGGGAGAGCTCGACCCACCACCAGGGCTCCCTGAGGTGTGGGCCTAGAGCAATCAGGAGACCTGGGCTTTGACAGCACCCCAGAAGCCAATTGTTTCAGGCAGTTCCATTTTCAGCACTGACAAACTACTCATTGGAAAACAGCAAGGCGGGAAACTTCTGGTCTAAAGATGGCAGAGTAAGGACCTCCCTGCTTACAGCTCCTCTGAAACCCACTGAAGACAGTAAGAAAGTCAGAGGAGAAAGCTGCATTCTGATGAAAGCAAGCATGATCTTCAGCACCAAGCCACGGTACCTGCCTGCCTGGCAGTGAATAGGGAACCAGGGCTGGGGTGAGCCAGGCCCCAGAAGATGCCTGCAGGGGGCGCTCAGCACCCTTGTCCACACACAAAGTCTCTACTTGGGTATGGTCCCTGAAAATGTCCCATCTCTTGTGAGGTGGTTTGAGAACTTTCGAATTTGGTTTTCTCCTTTAACATCTGTCTGAAGTAAAGGTGGCCCTGGGCAGAGTGTGGTCCCACCGCACCACCCTGATAGGAAATCCCCGGGTAAGACTTTCCGTGCAAAATGCTTCCTTATTGTACAAGCGAGCGGAGGGAGGGATGGAGGGAGAATGCGGAGCAGCCCCTTTCCCTGAGGGTGAAAGGCACCGCACGCTCTCAACGGCACAGACCCAGCCAGTGGGCGGAAAGCCAGGAGAGGGGGCTGAAGGGGCCCAGTCTCTTGCACCCCCACTTCTCCCCTGGCTCCCTCCTTAGGGGCCAGCGTCACAGCCCTTCTCATGTGCGAATTCCTGGAACAGCGTCCTCGGGTGCTGCCAGTGACCCCGGTACATTACCACTCATGGAAAATAGCCCAGATTTCCTTTTTTCTCTAAATGGAAAATTTTCATTTCTTAGCAAATCTCTATGGGTAGTCCTGAGGCATTACCGTTGCACTTCAGAAAAGTATTCCAGGTAGGATCTCCCCGCCACCCCCCCCCCCAAGGTTCCTTTTGTTGTTGTTACTGCCACATCCAATTTATTTAAAGACTATTTGTAATGACTAATGCACTCCTTTGTTGGGAACCCCAGGGCAGGGCCACACGGACGTTAACTCATTTCCCCAGCAGGTGGCGCCCTTGACAGGCAGTTTATGTCCACCTCCCCTAGCAATTCCAAGTTGCCTGGTTCTGTTTTGAGGGCTCTGTGCAGACAAACTTGAAATATGGGGTGGGGTGGGATGGGAGGTCAGTAACGAGTCGCCAGTGGGGAGTTAAAATAGCAGCTGCACCAATCTGGCACCTACAAATGCAAGACAAGGTGTAGCTTCTAAAGCAATCTGCAAGTAAGAAAGAAGAGTGAGCTGTAGACTCACAACCTGAGACCTGGAGAAAGGCTCTCTGGATCTCTGGGCCGTGGACATCCCAGGGCCGAAGTCTCATCTCGCTGTGTTTTCTGCATGTCACTCACCTCTGATTGTGCTTTCGCCTCCTGCATGAGAGTCAGGACGGTAGATTTCGACCTCGCTGAGGACAAAACGGCCTGTAATCTTTGCTGGTCCCCCGCTGACACTAGAAGCTGATCCAAACTAAATAATACAAATGCATTAGGAGAATATTAAAGAAACAAAAAGCAATTTCTCCATTTTTAAGGATGCAGTTAACACAATCTCCTTTCAACTACATTTTAGGTATTGCTAGGAGGAATTACTACGGATTCAGGGATTCCTCCAAGATGTTAGGGGACTGATGTGGTAACTTAACAAAATTTGATGCATTAAAAAAGCAACATGTAGGTTGAAGGGAAGTATTTTAAAATGTTAGAAATTCCCTGTTTAACTGCAGTCACCTTTAAGGCCCAGATTCTTTCCTGAGGTGCGGCCTCCCCATCCACCATTGCTTGGAGCTTCTGCCTCAGTGCCCTGTCCTGTAGAAGCCCCTCCGTAGCACACTGTTTGGGCAAACACTTCTCCCTGCAGGCACTTCATTGTTTCAGTAATGATATTACAAACAATGGGGGAATCCTGGGCTGGATGCTGGAGCAGAAAAAGGACTTTCGTGGAATTCAGGAATACCTAAATCAAGCCTGTAGTTAGCTGCGCTATTCCAATGTTAACTTCTTTTGACCAGTGGATGGTGGTTATGTAAGACGCCAACGTTAGGAAGAACTGGGTGAGGGGTGCATGGAAATGTTCTGCATGTTCTTTGCAACTTTATTCTATAAATCTAAAACTAGTCCATAATAATAATAAAAAAGTTCATTTAAATAAAAGGGGGAGGGGCAGATACTTACTTAACTGACCAGCTTTTTCCGGAAGGCGGAGCCTGGGTGGTTTCACCCCCGTCGTTGATGGAGCTGGGTGCCCCAGGCTCACTGGCTTCAGGCTTGCCTCCTGCTGGACAGGCCCTGTCCCCACCCTTCACAGGGCACAGAAGGGCAGTGGACCCATTGAGGCCCCCGGCCGGGGAGCCAGGCGACCTCCTGGGCACGATTTCCAGCTCGGTTTTGAAGAGCACAGCCGTGGGCCCTGCAGAGAAGTCCTCGTTGCAGAGCTTGTCAAGGTCAGGCATGCTCAGGGCCCTCAGTTCCTGGAGCTTAGAGCGCGACAAGGGCGAGGGCTGGGTGTGGCGCACCGAGCACTTGCTCCTCCTGATGGGGGTGGCAGGCGGCACTGTCGGGGTGGGGATTCCGGAAGGCCCAGGTGGTTTCTTTGGGTCAGAGTCAGGGCCCCTAATACTGGCCTCCACCAGGTTCTGACGGGAGAGCATCAGCGTCATGCTGGACGGGGACTTGGTCATCTGGGGGATGAGGCTGCTGGCTTCACTCTGGCTCTCGCTGCAGGAGCTCAGGCTGCGTCTCAGTGACCTCGCGGCCGGGTCACTGGGGAGGCCGAAGCTCCCCGAAGCCACGCTGCCAGATGACCGCCTCCCAATGGGAGGCTTGGAGCTCACAGACAGAAAAGGGGAAGCCCCAGACTTGGCTGTGGGCCGGTCAGAATTGGCCAGGTTCTCAAAGGACTTGATCCTCTGCTTCACTGAGAAAAATGAGGTAGATTCATGGGGCCAGTTCTGCTCAGAGTAGTAATGTCTCCTGGTGACCTTGATTTTGTCTGTGACTGGGCAGCTCGTCTCCTGCACTGAAAGGCCATCCCCTTTGTCAGTCATTGGAAGGTTCCTTGGCGTCTCCAGCAGGGGCTTCACACTATATACACCCTGTCCATTAACCAGGCCAAGAGCACTGCCTCGGGACACCTTGGCTTCAAAGAGGCCAATGCTTGTAGCAGGGATCTGGCTGTCCCGATGAGTGCGACCTGGGCTGGGCAGGGAAGGCCCTTCCCGTCCAAAATGGCTTGTGAACTGGGCTGGCATGGAGTAGGTCCTGGTCGCTGGCCTTGGTGTGAAATAGGGATGCTCATCCAGTGCTGGGCCCCCTGGTGTGCCGTTCTTGGGTGTCCCTGGGGACTCCGACATCTGGCGCGACTTTCCCGGAGAGGAACCTGCCTTTTTAGCAGGCAGCTGCGGGGAGCAGGAGGTGGCCAGCTTCACCATGCTGAAAGAGCACTGCATTTCCTGCTCTACCTGGGAGGCACGGGACGATGTGAGCGAGGGTGGATGATTTGGGGATGATTCCACTGACTGGTGACAGAGTCTGATTTCACTCTTCTCCTGATAGTTGCTCTGGGCCAAGAACCTGCCCGGTCTGTCACTTTCGGCTGGCACGTCGCCCCATGCTTTCTTCAGCATTCTCTCAGAAGAAATTTCAACTATTTTTAGCTGGTTTGTTCTTTCTGAGGGATCGCTAGCAATTGCTTGGCTTCCTTTGTCACCAGTTACCCCGGGTTGGGCTACTTCTGGTACCAAACCTGTTTGGGTGGCTGAGAGCTGCTGGCCCTGCCCGGGAGGCGGGAGCTCTGGTGAGTCCACTTCTGTGGACACGCTGCTCCGTGAGGCTGCGGGACCTGTCCCCACAGCCTCCCCACTCTCTGGTCCACACTTAGGCAATCTGGGGGTGGCCGGGCAGCCTTTGTGGGGTTCTGAGTGGACAGCCGTGTGGAACCTACCACCCGCACCTTGCTCGGGAAGAGCCTTGAGGGAGGTCGGGGACGCAGTGAACGGTCTGATGCTCGTGTCCGACGCCGATGGCCTCAGTGACCCCGGGGCCACAGTGGGTGGCTTGCACTCCAGCACACCCTGGGGAGACTTGACAATGGCTGTGGCGTTTCTGCCGAGGTCCTCATGGTCGGCTCCCTGGAACTGGTGCGACGCTGCCTTAGAAAGCACTTTGTGGGAGGCCTGGGGGGAAACAAGGGGTCTCCTGTGGTCCGCCCCACTGGCCTTCGGCGGATTAGCAGCGGGGGCCTCCGAACTGCCTTTGCTTTTGCCCTTGATGCTCAGTCTCCTCAGCTTAGGACCGCATTTGGATTTCTGACAGTTACTTAAAAGGGTTTCCACTGAACTTTTTTTAGGTACATCTTTATTTTCAAGATTCAGTTTCAGCTGAGGGGGACTGTTAGGCACAGCAACCCCCTTTTTGTGGTTTGTGCTCAGCACCGGGCTTTTGGAGTCGGGACTTCTGGCTGGCAGCACTGACCGTTCCTTTCCCGTTTGGCTCGGCAAATGCGTACCTTGGTTACCTTTATTGATTTCTTTGAACCAGGCCATGATGGGCCTCCTGGAGACCAGTTTTGGCTTCTGCAGCAGGTCATCTGGCTCTTGACCCTCAGAGATGTGCAGGTTTGTCAAAACAGATTCCCTGTTCTCGGGGGCACCCACACGAAAGGAGGACCGATTTTCACTTGCATAAATTTTTGTTTCTGGTTTTTTATCCAGACTTTCACCATCCAGCAAGTCATGCCCCAAACCATTTACTGAGCTAGAAAGTCTGAGAGGGACTGCGTGGTTGTGCCAACGCCTGGTGGCCTCGGAGGCCTGGTTGTTTTCTGCGGCTGAGCCACTGCCAGTGGTTTCCACTGCTGCTCCTTCACACAAGGACTTGCGCTTCTGTGCCATCTTTAGGTCTGCGTGGGGTTTGCGCCCCCGAGAGTTTCCATCCGGGAGAGGTGATGGCTGGGCAGCGTCTGGGTTTGCAGGGGACACCGCGTGGCAGGGACTCGCTGCAGCCTCGCTCGGTGCACCGCGCGCCGGGGGTGTGGCTCTGGCCGGAGTAGGGCAGGGTGCTACCTGGGTAGGCGGGTGTGCAGCTGTTGGGGCGGGGGTGGGGGAACCGCGGGTGGCACAAATTTCAATTTGCTCCTCCTCAGACTCCGTGGCCTCTTCCTTGGGAGACGACCCCCGAGCACGAGGAGGGGACCAGCTGACCCGGGTGGCAGCTCGTGAGGCCTCAGGGAGCGACTCGGGGTCGGACGACGAGTCCTCCGCGTCACCGTACATGGATGAGAGAGACGGCTCTGTGCTGTCACCCAGGCCCGACAGGGACGTGCTGTCCTCGTGGAAAGGGCTAAAATTTCTCGAGTAGTTGCTCAGAAAGCTTTTGTTCACAGCGAAGTGTTTGTCAGGGTTGATGGAATCCAACACGGAGGGCTGGGAGGGCCACTGCGGGGGCGCAGCTATGGCGCAGGCCCTCCCCGGGCTGGGGGTCTGGCTCCCGGTGCCCAGCTCGGCGCGGCCCGCAGGTACCCCTCCGGCTGCCGCGGGAAGCGGGCCCTGCGAGCTGCCCTCTGGACTCGTCCGGTCCCCTTTGTCCAGAGACCCCGGCCTTCCTTCCGAAGCCGCCAGATCCTGGATGAGGCCGTCGATGTCAGTCACAGGGCTCCCTCGGCTCTCCACCGGGTGGCCGGGCCCCAAGGCGCTGCCGCGCTCCTCTGGGGCCGCGTCAGTGGGTGACGTGCACGAGGCGCGGGCCTGCGGCGCCCCCGTGGGCCTGGCGTCTGTCCCTTGGAGCAGTGCAGACTCCCGGGGGCGCTCAGGTGTGAGGGTCCCTGTCCTGTGCAGGGCTTGGCTGTGGTCACCTGGAACTCCTTTTCTCTCCTGGCATACGAGGCGGCATGGTGACAGGACAGGGCTTGCTGGAGTCATCCCCTCAGCCTCGGGTCCTGATCCCCCGTGCGCACCTGCCTTCCCCGGGGCGTCGTCTGGCCGGCTGGTTTCGGGGGCTGCCTGAGTGGCGCCAAAGTCGGAGTGCGCCGTTGCGGTCTTCCCTGGGGAGGTGCTGTGGTCCTGGGCAAGGCCGACGTGACATCTGTCCTCAGGCTTGGGGACCCTGGGTGACACCGGCCCTCCGGGGTCCTCAGGCCGCCTCACTTGTTCTGTGTCCCCTAAGGTCTTGCTGGGGTTAGGGTGAGTGGCCCCCTTCGGTCCTGGGGAAGGGACATGGTCTGGGGAGCCGTCCAGTCCTGGGTGGAGAAAGTAAACAAAAGGTGGGGTGACACACAAAGGGGGTAAAGGGGGAAATGTGAGAAAATAGAAAACCTCAAGTAAAAAAAAGGGAAACTGTCTTTGAGAAAATAGAAAAACTCAAGTAAAAAAAAGGGAAACTGTCTTTTTTGTCTTTTTCAGAAGGACATTCCACAGCCTGAGTGTGGGACTTCTTGTCTCTCCACCCACAGGGAACACGCGTCTAACAAGCAGCGCGCCGTTCTGGACGCTGCGCACCAATGCCGCCGGGAACGTCGCCGGAAGCGCTGCGGGCCCCCTTCCTCTCTCTCGGTCGTGCTTAAGGCCTGGGGCGCAGAACGGCGCTGCCCTTGGGTTTCTCTACATTGTTCACTGTGATGGCACAAGCCAGGAAGTCAGGCTGCGGCTCTGTTTGCTTCCTAAGCTTCGTGTGAATTCTGCAGAGGCCACCTGTCTCTCAGTTCCAGCACCTGGCTGGGCACCTGCGGTCTAGCTTCAAGGTGTGAGTTGTGAGCCACACAGGGAAGAATGAAGCAGTCCAAGCGCTGAACTTGAGGGACAGAGGTGGAGGCTAATCTGGGAAAACACATGGAATGCCACAGATAGGATGCGAGTCCGCACTGAGTGGGAGCCTTGTCTTTACCAAGCTCAGAGGGGTGGGGGACATGAGTGGGGTTCTGGAGGGACAGTTTGACCAGAGTGATGAGGAGGGTGAGGAAGAAAAGAGAATGAAAGCAGGGAAGCAAGAAGAAGCATGAGGCCCTGGCTAGGTAGCTCAGTTGGTTAGAGCCTCGTCCACATAGGCCAAGGCTGCCGGTTCGATCCCTAGTCAGGGCACATAGAAGAATCAACCAATGACTGCATAAATAAGCAGAACAACAAATCAACGTTTCTTTGTCTTTCTCTGTCTCCCTCTCCCCCTTTGTCTCTTTCCTTCATCTCTCCCTTTCTCTAAAATCAAAAAGCAGCAGCATGAAATCTCAATGGTGCAGGGAAAGCTGCTACGTGCCAGGGACAGCGGGGAGCTCCCTGGGCCTGGAGCCGCCCTCTCCTGAGGCCCTCGCACTCTGGGGCTAATCTGCCTGCGACATCTGGCACACGACACCCTACTGTGGCGGGGAGGGGGGAACTGGCATAAACAAAACATAGGATTTGCTATTTCCTCAGGAGCTACAGGCCTGAGGCTGGAGAAAAGTCACAGCGAGAGCTCTGTCTTTGTGGAATGTGTCTACCCCGAGTGCCTTGTCCCTCCTCAGGTTCCTATGTCACTAATTAAGAACCAATTAGTACAACTTAGCACTGTGCTAAGAGCTTTTCTTGCACTTAATCTTCCTCCTAGCCCCGTGAGGTTGGCGCTGTGGCTGTAAGCACTGAGACAGTAGGGAACTGAGGCCTGGAGAGGCTAAGCAACGTACCCAGGGTCACGGGGTTCCTAGCCAGGGGTCACCCCAGGAAGCTGGCTCCACAGCCCATGCCATGACCTATACCCCTTGACCTTTGAGTAGAGAGCACCTGGCAATAACAGGCCGGCTCAAGACACTTGTGGAGACCCTACATAACTTCCCCAGGCCCTTAGAAGGCCAGGGGCCTGCCCAGATTCACATCTACGGTACATGTCACAAAACGGGCGAGGTGCGCCGGCTGAGTGAAAATGCACACCTGTCTGGGGCACTGGGACTAGCAGCTCAGGCACAATGAGTCCATGATGCTGTTAGGTGCAGGCTACTTTCAAGTGTCATTAATCTGTGTAAGAGTTTTTCTTCCCCTTAAAATTCACATGTAATGATTTCCAGGGGCACTTCCACCCTCCCGTCGAGGAGCGTAAGAAATGATAAATAATCGTACCTGTCCCAGGTTGTTGCCCCTCGTCTGGTGCAGCTTCGGGCAGGTTCTCGGTGAGGTGGCCAGCACCTGGCTGGGGCCCATGCCCGGCAGTCCGCTCCCCCAGAGGTTCCTGGCACAATGACAACAGAAAATCACTGTCTACAGCTTTCGGGTGGTCCGCATCCCAAGATGTCATACACAGAACAGAGCTGGTTTGGGGAGAAAGCAGAGAGTCCTGGACGAGGAGCCTTGCAACCAGAGTCTGGGTCTAAGTTAACTAGAAATCGCATGTTCTCTTGCTCTTCCTAAGCCTCTGTCTTCTAGACTTCAAAATGTGGGCAATTAGGGAAACGCGGCAGCACCTCACAAAGCAGGACGGCCGTCATCAGTGAGCAGAAATAACAAGTGTTGGTGAGGACATGAACACATGGGAACCTTGTGCACTGTGGGTGGGAATGAGAATTGGTGTGGCCACTGTGGAGTGTGGAGTTCCCTCAAAAGGAAAAATAAAAATAGAACTATTATCTGATCCAGCAATCCCGCTTCCAGGTATATACCTAAAATTTGAAAGCCAGGTCTTAGGATAATAACACACCCATGTAGTCCTGGCTGGTGTAGCTCAGTGGATTGAACCCCAGCCTGTGAACCAGAGGGTTGCCAGTTCGATTCCCAGTCAGGGCACATGCCTGGGTTGCGAGCCAGGTCCCCAGTAGGGGGGTGTGTGAGAGGCAACCACACATGGATGCTTTTCTCCCTCTCTTTCTCCTTTCCCCTTTCTATAACTAACTAACTAACTAAATAAATAAATAAAATCTTTAAAAAATACACCCATGTTCATACAAGCATAAAATATGGAAGCAACTCGAGTCCATCCATAGATGAGCAGATAAGCAAAATGTGGTCTCTACAGAAGATGGGAATCAGCCTTAGGAAGGAAAGGAATTCTGACACAGGCTACAACTCGGAGCACGGAGCTTTGAGGACATTATGCTAAGTGAAGTAAACCAGTCACAAAAAGACAAGTATTAGGAGTACCCAGAGCAGTCAAAATGACAGAGACAGAGGGTAGAATGGTGGTGTCCAGGGGCTGGGGGGACGGGTGTGGGGGCGTTAGTGTTCAACGGCCAGAGTTAGAAGATGAAGAGCTGTGGAGACGGCGGTGGCGATGGCCGCACAGCACTGAGGCTGTTCATGTCACTGACCTGTGCCCTTGAAAATGGGCAAGGGGGTCAATTGTTAGGTGTGTTTCACCACACTCACGAAAAAAGGAAGAAAACGGGGATGGAAAACTTGCCCGCTCTAATCATAGCATTTTAAATGAAAGACGATTAGCTAAGTAATAAAAATAGCACGCATCACACAGAGCGATGCCCAAGTGTGAGAAGCAGCTCCTTGCTTTGCTGGTTAGGGTGAGGACTAATCTGGGCGAGTGAAACTGACATCGAATATTTCAGAAGTTTACTTTAGCCACGTGCCAATGGCTTTATCTTCTTTTCTTTTACTAGCTACTGTAAAGAAAAAAAATTTTTAAACAAATTTGCTAAAAACTTAAGTCAGCATTAACTGAACTTTCCCCTCTGGGGTTGGGTCAGAGAGTGGCCTCTAGGTGGCAGCAGAGGGAAGAGGTGAAATGGATAGAAGGCCTTTCAGCTACTCTTGTCCAAAAAAAAAAAAAAAATTCATTCAGTGAAATGTCAGTTGTCTGCTGAGGGAAATCTGCACAGGGTTTGATGCAGTTAACTTTCTGTTCACCAGTCGGCACCAATGTGATACAGAAACAGAAGGAGTGAAGCGGGCGCTGGGCAGAGGCGGCTGCACAGCACCGTGAGTGCCCCGAGTTCCGGGGAATTGTACGGTTTAAAATGGCTAATTTTAGGTTCTGTCAAGTTCTTCTCGATTTTAAAAAGTATTAAATAAAAACAGGAGGCAACCCACTTACCAAAAGATTTTTTTTTTTAGCTTCCACTATTTGAGAGTAAATACTTTATGGCAATGTGTTCTATTTTCTTCCTTATGTGTAAATAAAATCAAATTTTGGAACTAAAATATTTAAGAGAAAAACCAAACTTCTTTAGACCAAAAGTTTTAAAAACTATTTGAAGTTCGTATTGGGAATACTAATTAACAGTTGTAAAAGGCCTTATTTTAATAGATATAAATTATTATGAATAAAAATGCCAGTTTGACTTTATATAGTTATCCAAAATGAATCAATGATACTTTTTAAAAGAAAAGGTTTACCCATTGGCTGAATGTTACATTTTAAAACACATTTGCTATTTGGATGTAATAATTTTTTAAGAAAAGGAAAAAAGATGTGCATTTCTGCTTTTTCGACAAGGTTACGAAAATCCCCTCTTTTAGTAGAGTTTTTGTGACTTTGTATTTTCTGGTCTAGTATATAAACCACCTGGATACACATCTTTGTAAATATGGCCTCACAAGTCACCTCAGATTCTTTGCTCACACAGAAATCATTCACGTTGAGGAGACTGTAAATAACATCTGTGTCTCTTACTCCTTGCTAAAGTGGAGGTATTTTGACATTTTAAAAAATGAGCAATTTGATAATTCTGGGTCAGTCTGACACTGGTGTAACCACGGAGTGACAGAACTAACACTAACTTGCATTTAATATGGTGGCCCTGTCAGTCCCTGTCTTTCATGGGACCTCACAAAAGGGTCCGTGAAACTTCACACATAACCACTGGAAGAAGTTCAAAAACTAAGGGGCATTCAGCACTTCGTCCGAGGGGATAGCCACTGCTGCCCTGCATTTGGTGGTCGCCCCAACTCCGGGAGTTGGTCAGGGCGCAGGGTGTCCCTCCTTCATGGCCCAGACAACGGTGGCCCAGAGAGGCTCCGTGACTGTCTCAAAGGTCGCCCGGCTGGTCCGTGGAGAAACTGGGCCCGGGCCCAGGCCCAGGGCTCTGCTCCACCTGCCTTGCACCTGCCTTCCATCATCAACCACCGGCCCCGTGGACAGGTAAGAGAGTGATGATATCTTTTGGCCGAATGACCCATGACGCAACACCTGGGCACCTTCCCCTGCGCCCTGAGCTGTCCTGTGCTGAAGGGAATGCCTTGTTAAAGGAGGATTCTCCTGTCATTATCTCTTCTTGCAGGCAGGTGCCCCTATGCTTTGTAACACACTCCATATTCATTCACACAATTTCCACTTAGATCCCAAGAGACTAAGAAAATCAGTTACCTTTTCCACAGTTCCACCGGGTTGAAAACCAGTCATGGTCACTTGCCCTGAAGTGCCCTGGACTTTGGAATCCAGACCACACGGGTCATTGGCATGCTCTGTCAGGTTCACCGTCTCTGAGCTGCTGGGCCTGGCATCGGCCTCTGGCCACTTGCAGCGTGGGCTGACCCTGGTCACGGGCTTGTGCCTGGACCCCAGGTTTCCATCCTTCTGGGGGCAACTGGGGCCGTCTGCGCTCACTGGACTCTGGGGAGCGGCTCTGTACTCTAGTTTGGGTGAACTCCTGGATCCTGACAGTTCCTTCCGCCCTGAGCCACCGGAGCCACCCTTGCGGGCCTCTGCAGAGGACAGCAGGCTGGCTGCATGCAAAAGAGTGTCCCCCAGGTCCCCTGGGGCACTCTGCTCTAAGTTCGATGCACTGCCCAGGAGAGGCACTGAGGAGGCCTTGCTGACCAGTGTTTTCGGGGGATGTTCCTCCTGGTTGTTGATGCCCGTGACCTTGGAAGAGGTCATGGAGGCAGGCCTAGAGTCGTCTTCCGTCCGAGGCCTGCCGGGACCTGGGAGGGTCCCTGGGAGGGAAACGCAGTCACCTTCACTGTCGAACTCGCCCTCATCACTGGCATCATTGGCCTCGTAGCAGCCCACCTTCCTCTGGCGGAGGAGAGGGTTTCGGAGCACCTGCGGACTCCCAGGGAGACTGGCTTGTCTGGCAACTGTCACCTGCTTATGGAAGAGCCCGGAGCCCCGCTGGCTTCCTAGACACACAAGGCTGTTGGCCCTGGCTTTTCCGGGCTCCTTGTGAGCTGGCGGGAAAGGAAAGAAAATGAAAAAGTTAGCTGTCTGGCCTGACCTTTGAATGCACCCCCTGAGCATGTCCACATGCACGCTGCCCTCCGGCAGCCTGTGGCCATGGCTTCGTGAGGTCTGGACACAGTGGGCACTGGCTTTCCTCTCCCATTTCCTGGCTGGCCTCCCTTGTTGTGTGTTTATTTTTGTACCAGAACCTCTGGAGTGTTTAACTTAAACATGGGTGCTTTCTAGAAACAGAAATGTATCACTTGTCACCATCCAGGATGTCTAACACATTGCTGGGGGGCGACCCAGATGCTGCTGCTGAGAATCCCTCTTCAGGAGGCTCTCCTGGGACCAAGCAAGTGCCCCTCGCCTGGGCCTTCCAGTCACCTGAGGGCCTCCCCGCACCGGCACCAAGGCGGGCCTCCCCAGAGGGCATGGGAGCTCCGAGACCCTGTGGTACGGGGAAGCCTGCAATGACAATCTATGAATAAATCCCTCCAGCGAAGGGAAAAAGGGCCCAGGCTGCTCTGAGAACTCTACACACCTTGCTAAGTGCAGTGAGAAATCACACAAGCCTCCGCCTGGAAGTGTCTCCCCCAGACCAGAGGAAGCTCATCAGATGCTCCAAGTAAGAGTCAGGGCGACTGTCGCTGGCCTGTCGTCAGACAGGGGCATTTGAAATGCACATTTGGCACGTTTGAAATGCAGTGAGAAGGGAGCCTCACCAGCAGAAGCCTGGGAAGCCAGCACAGCCCACAGCGGACGGTCTCCTCCCAGTGTACGGAGAAGAGCAGCAACGGGATGGAACGTGTGTCTCTCCCAGGGTCTGGACCTTCCACCCACTGCCTTGTCAAGAGGACTCAGTGAGGGGCCAGGGAGCAAGGACCCTGACGTCTGGCTGCGACTGCCCTGGAGCCCAGGCCATCAGGCTGCCGGTCCTGATTTGGCACCACCGATTTCAAGGCTCGGCCGTGAGCACAGCACCAGAGGGTGGCGGGTTCAGCCTCCCTCACCGGCCCGCACAGACTGAGCGCCCAGCCTGTTGCTGTAGGCTCGAGTGGCCGGCCATTAGCAGTGGGCTGCGTTCTCCGAGAATAAGCTCTGAATGTAGTCAGGGCAGAAAGAGAGCTGCCACTCAGCCAGAGGCCTGGTTTCCACGTCCCTTTTCCTGCCAGAGCACCGTGATGCGGGAACCAGCGCGGCACAGGTCGGAAAACAGTCAAGGCTTACCGGAGGTGCTGGGCGGCAGGCTGCTGTCCTCGGAGGTGCTGCAGCCGCTGCCCGTGTGATCCTCGTCCTCGGAGCCGGCCACCACGAAGTCTGACAAGGGGCCTGGGACGTCCTGGGTGAAGTACTGGGAGAGTTCGGAGTCAGAGACCAAGGAGTCCTGTTGAAGAAGACAGTGTCAGGCGGCTCAGAGGGCGCATCCGAAGCGGTCATTCTACACACTGATTACCTCCCATCTTTCCAGGAGCACTTTGTTCTAATCCACGGTCACTGCAAACAGCTGTGACGGTAAACACCCACTTCCATTTGCTTTAGGATGGCTCGTTGAACATTCAATGAATCAAAGCCAGCGGTCGCTGCCAGATGACGTTTTTAAAGTTTTTTTTTTTTTTTTTTTTGCTAAATGTTTGGTAATGTGGAGAAAGGCCAGAGCAGCTATGGAGCAACCCTCCCAGGAAAACCAGTGGGGAAGAGGCAGGAAAACAGAATGAGATTCCAAGCCACTGCTTCAGCCCATCGATGAAACAGAACACAGGGCAGCTTGAACCCTGCAGTCTGACCCGCTGGGACACGGGAGCAGCTGGCTGAGGAGGTGTCCACCAGCTCCCTACGGCTGCAGGGCCCCCAGAACTGGCCGGGGCCCTCTGATTATGGGGCGTTTTGACAGTTGCTTTTCAAACTGCAGCTCAGTTCTTTTGTTTTTCTATTCTTTTCCTGGGTCAATCATTAAGAAAGAAACACACATTTGTATATTTGTTCTCAAATCAGCATTGTGGCTGTTTCCTGTGTAAAGTGGCCAAGTGACTCCTGGACAGAAAGGTCGGCAGGGCCCTCACATTCGCCTTTTGGGCCCCAGGACTTTGTTCCCGAGGCAGCTGGGCAAGGCTGCAGCACACCTCGACTCACCTTCTTTGCAAAAGAGGGGCTCTTCAAGGGTGTACCTGTTGGGGGAAAAGTCACCACACTGTCAGACAACGAAGCTCAACCCTTGCAAACAGGCTCACACCGTTAACTAGAGGAGGAGCCGAACACATTAAACAGAACCCTCTTCGCCTGACTAGCCCTGACTGCCACGTGCACAGGTATCCACATGCACATCCCCTACCCAGGCCCCCAGGCCCCCAGGCCCTGCCCCGTCGTGTCCCACCTCCCAAGATTCTGCTCATGCTTTAAGGTCTAACTCGTGCACTACGAATAATGCCAGCTAGAAGTAACTTCTTCTGAATTTCAAAAGTATTTTACACTACTCACACACCCATTCCCGTACACATAGCATAACTGAGTTATAAGTGGATGCATCTCATCTCCCTTCAACGCTTTAACCACGTGCAGGGCTGAGACCCGCACTGAGCTGACCCCCCAGCGCCCAGCCTGGCACCGTGATTAGAGGATGAATGGACAAGGGGACACTGCCCTAGGGGCGCATGACAGAACCGGGGAGAGTGTTGAGTACGTATTTTAGATTTTGGGTGAAGGATGAAGAGACTCAGCACTGAGACTCTGACTTCTACGCTATGAGCAGAAAGATCTTGGGCATGAGGATTGTGGCTTAATAGGATCCTTTACACACGATCGAGTGGCGATGCTGGGATTGTGAGAGGCAGCTTTCAGGCAGGTCAGGAGAATGAGCTGGTTGAATAAAGAGCCCCTTATAGCTGTGCCATAATTTTACATGTATTAATCACGGATGCAAATAATCAGGGCATTTCATGGTTTCCAAGAATTCCTATGCCTTCCTTTTCCCCTGACAGCCTGTCACTCATGTCTTAGCTCCTTGTCCCCCCAGCATCACTCTCAACACCGGGCCTATCCCCGGTTCAGACACGCTGCCAAGCCCCTCCAGGTTTCCATCCTAGGGGAAACGTGACTTTACAACTCGATGCGATGCTTCCTATTTTAAATTCATATGAAATCCTTACTATTTCAGTCCTCCTCTGCCTGAACGGTTCCAAGTAAGAGGGGGAAAGTGTGATTTTTGCAGCCTGTATTACCTTCCTTAAGTTGAAACGTTTAAATCATGGAAAGAAACCCCGGGTTTCTGGATGGATAATATGCTCTGTACCTAACAACAGTTCCACCAAAGAGCTGCTACTTTGGAATGGCTTCGTGTTCACCTAGAACATTTCAGATGGATTGTACCTAAACACATGAAGTGCTCTGAACTCACTTTTGCAAATTATCTTATCGTACAAGAAGCATGCATAATTAGAACTTTAATAAGGCCGATTAAGTAACTGCAGACGTCAAAAGTAACCGCTAAGAGAAAGCAGAGAATCTGTTCGACAGCTACGTCTGCCCAACACGGTAATCACAGAGAATCCAGTAACACTGCACGGGGGGAGCCCCGCCTCCCCCCCCCCCCCCGGGGGAAACTTCACGAGACGCTTCCGAAGGCCTAAGGCAAACGTGCAATGACAGTACCTAAGCCAGGAGAGGAACTGGACTCCCTGCTCTCCTGGTAAGTGCTGCGCGCTATCACTGCGTCCATTTCCTGCTCGGAGACCTGAGTTGCAGCAGAAAGCACAAGTTAGATGGCTTTTATTTATTCATTTCCCCCCAACAAAAAGTAACTAGAAGCAGAGGCAGGAGCTGAACAGAGACACGGAGGAAAGCTGGGGGGCTGAGGACTCTGAGTATCCTCTGATGCAGCCGCTCAGGGTGCGTGGGAAGCACAGCTGGGTTAGCCGAATGCTCTCACCAGATACTCAGCTTCACCTGGCCCCCAAGGTCATTAAGAAAAGTAGTCAAGTGCAATGGCTGATACCTGGCTGTCTCTGGAACGCTCTTTTTTTCCCTAAATCTTAATTTAAACAATTTCAAACTTACGTACCTGCAAGACTAGCACAAAAACAGTGGACTCCTCACCTCAATTCACTATTTGCTGGCATTCTGCCATGTTTACATTCATGCTGGCTGGACACACACGTGCTGTAACTTTTTACTAAACCACTTGTACGTTAGTTGCAGACATCATTACCCTTCACCCACGCATTTTTTCACGTAGCTCCTAAAATCAAGGGCAGTCTCTTAAGTAACCCTGGTACTACCCAACATTTGCATTCTGAGCAAGCTCCTGATCTCGCAGACCTTTAGTGGGCTGTCACTGGCCCGCGTTTTTGCGGAGTAGTAACTTTATAGGGTCTTTTTCTCCCTTTTTTTTTTTTTTTTGCTAACCTAGAATTTAATTCATGATCCAGCAGCCCTGTCTCTTTGGTCTCCTTTAAGCTGAGGCAATTCCAAGCCTTTCTTTTCTTTCATGAAACTATTATTTTGGAAAAAAAAGGAGGCCAATGCAAACCTCAACAGATTTGTCTAATAGTATCTTTATGCTTAGATGTAGATTTTGCAGTTTTTGGCAGAAAAACTACAAACATCATTTCCTTTTCAACGAGTCCCAGAGGCACTCAGGGCTAGCGTGTTTTGTAATTAGTGATAACTCGGATCCCTTGATCAGAGTGGAGGACACCTGATTTCTCCACTAGTTTTTTTTTTTTTTTGTCATTAGTGGGTAATTTATGAGGAGATAGTTTGAGGCTATGTCAGTATCCTGCTCTCCAGTATACAACAGGGTCCGGCAGAAGTAACACCTGCGTGAGTGTGTTGGTAGGGTAATACTATGGGTGTAATAATTTACAGTTTTATTTTGAATATTTCACCTAAAATGTCATATGGTATGCTTGAGTGTGACATTGTTATGTTACAGAATTAGATGCTTATGATTTTGTAATAAAAGATTTTGTAAAAAAAAAAAAAAGGGGGGGGTGCTACTCATGCTGGACCTTGTATTTTTCACTCAGTGGTTTTAGCATCATTGATGATTCTTTCCCCCCCTTATTTTTATTGTTGACGCTAATCCAGATGTCCCCATTTCTGTGGGAATCAATTATTACGACGAAGTTTCCAAAACAGCAGTTTTATGGCTCTCCTTTCCCTTTTCTGTCTGCTGGTGTCCAGCAGGTCCGTGGATTCTCTTCCCCGCCGCTTGTTATCCGAACCGTCAGCGTTCAGGGGAAGATTTTTTTAAAGGCCTGAAACATGGTAAACTATGAGATGTTTTAAAAGATAATTACGTAACTTCTACAGTTTCTTTTTTAAAGAGAAGGATATTTAAAACTTAGAATGGTAATTTTTTACACTAACATAACATTTAGTATAAATAATATTTGGATAAGCATAGTAATTTGCCTTAAGTAAATAAATATTTCTCTACAGGATTCAGCATTACATTTAAACATAATCACACCACGGCCTTTACGTAATACTTTCTAGTAGGTGTTACAGGCAATAAAGTGTGCACATATGTGCACACAGGCCTGTACACTTACATACACACCCCTCCCCCCTTCATAAGGCCCAGGGTAATTCTGTATAAATGAGCCAGGGGGGATATCAGCTAAAACAGTGACTGCAACTTTTTGTTGATATTAGACTTTCCATATTTGCAATTGCTTTTCGGAGTTGGGGTTTGAAACAAGTGAACGATTCCTGGATAATTCTAATAGTGCTGAAAGCCTCAGCACCAATTAAAATGGATCTCTATTACTTTCTCTACTTAACGTAAGTGAGACGCTGCTACCCGAGCAGGCCCACACCGCAGCTTGTCTAGACCTGGAGGGCTTGAATATCCCAAGCGGGCAGCCGCTGCTCCCGTCGTTATGAGAAACAGAAGAAAAGAAAATCCTTGCGGTATTTCTCTTGGAACAACATGAAAACGAGGAAGCACGTACATTCAGTATCAAAATGTACTATTGGCATGAAATGCTGGGATAAGTGGTACAAAAATACATTAAACATAAAATGAAATCTTAACCCAAAGAAAAATAACAGTATGATGTTACAACTAAGAACGCCATGTTTACCTAGGAAGAAACGTGAAGTCCAGCCAAACAATTACGGGAATTTGGTTTTGCTGGACGCTATCCCCAGCGCCATCTCAGAGACCGTTTCACTGTGGCTACAGACATGAATCAACCTGAATGTGCAGCGGGCCGCAGACCACAGCCTATCGGGGTTTGCTGTGCACTGAAACGCCTTGGGCTTTGGACTGTGTCAGCCAGTCAGGCCGACGCTCTGGGCTGAGATGAAGTGAACTCTGGACGGATCATGGCCTGTGCTGTGGTGGAATGGACTGTGAAGTCAGACGTGCCTTAAAGCTGTTAGACTGCAAACCACTGAGAACCTGACTTTCTATAATGCTGTTGAGGGATGTGCTCGGTCAGCTGCAGCTTAGTGGGGTGTTTCCTAAGGTGACAGGAGGTGTGGCTGTGTGGTTGGTGGAATCCACGAGAGGGCCCTGGAGGAAGGAGCCAAGGTTGTTCTAACTGTCACAATGAGGCAGAATGGTGCTAGAAGAGACCCCAAGGGAGCCCTGGGGAAAGCAGGGAACAAAGAGCAGCAGGTTCTAAGGGGCAGTGCCAGGACTGCAGAACAGGATGGAGAAAAAGGGGATGTGACAGAAAAACTGGGAAAAGGTGGAAGCAGGACTCAGCAGCCTGGGGCAATTTAGGGTGCCATCAAATAAAATGACAGATAATACAAGAGTGGCCACACCACAGGCACGGAGAGAGCTAGTGTTCTTAACGAGCATTTTGAGCTGTTAAAAGGAAAAGATTAAACTGGGTAAAGTTCAACCCGCTTACAATGTTAGAAACCGGCTAATCTTACAAGGTGTTTACACTGAGTGCTCAGCGCGACCAAGTGCGCACTTCAGCAGCAGGTGCGCTAAAACCAGAGTAACACAGAGAAGATCAGCGGCTCCTGCACAAGGGGGACGTGCGAATCTGTGAAACGTTCATATTTTTAAAAAAATTAGTGTTCAAAGAGAGTTAAAAAAAAGCAAACAGTTGAGCTGAATT
Source organism: Anoura caudifer (assembly GCA_004027475.1). Taxonomy (NCBI): domain Eukaryota; kingdom Metazoa; phylum Chordata; class Mammalia; order Chiroptera; family Phyllostomidae; genus Anoura; species Anoura caudifer. The sequence continues at coordinate 37,779 of PVKU01001443.1, forward strand.
TGCTGAGGTGTCTTGTGATTAGCTTAAAAAATTAAAAGCAACTGCACAGTGTAGAAGGGAAAACCAAAGAACAGCAGGGGCCAAGGAGACAGGGGCTACGATAATCTGCAAGTTCCACATGTGATATCAATGCTCAAAAAATAAAAAAATAGTGGGCCCTTAAGCCTAATTGCAGAAGTATTCTGCTCAGGGCAGGAACGGCCTGGACAAACCGTGTCGTCTCCTGCTCTCAGAGAGTCCTGCGGCAGAAACACCTGCAGATCTCGGCTGCAGAACCAGAGATCTCATGGCCAGCTGGGGGGTAATCAGAACCCAGCTCTCCTACCATCAACCAAATTTAAAATTCACCAACAACACTGTTAAACCTGTCTAATAACACTGTCTAAGAACACGGGGATGAAGAAGTCCAGGTAGGTGATTCCTATCCCTCGTGCATCAGTCGCCACGGCCATGGTATGGCCTCAGGCTGACTCCCATCCCCAGCAGAGTGAGTGTCTCCCTGGAGCGTGCGTGTGGACACCGTGACATGTGAGTCACTGCTCCTGGACAGATGGCCAAACCGAGTCCCATGCCCAGAAATAGCACAAAACGTGTCACCTTGGGATTGGGGTGCCGGCCGATGACGAGGCGAACAGGTCCTGGGGGGCATTTGCTCAAGATGGCGTGGACTTTGCTTAAAGCAGCGTGGCGGACGTTGACAGAGTTCACTTCGAGGATTTGGTCTCCTCGGCTGGGGGGGCAACATAGTGCTGTGCTGATGAGTTAGCTTTTTACAAGGTTTCCTGGAGGGAGAGGTTTGTAACAGGGGATCTTTTCTGCACACTTTAAAGAAGCAAATGACATCCTTTTTACCTTGGCATGCACGTAAAAGAGCAACACACTGGTATCAACACATTAGATGTGAGAGTGGCAAAGGCCCCATTATGTGTATCTACCCACACTGTCAGAAGCAGTCAAGTTCAATAACATGGACGCTAAGGACAAAAACACAGGCTGCCATTTCTTGAGCACATAGTATATGCCAGGCACTGTGTGCAGCGATTCACATAGTGATGCCTGAGGAGGTATTCTTATTCCCATCACGGAGAGAAGGCCACAGGCTCACAGATGTCATCCAGATGTCACACTCTGTTGAACTCAGGTCTGTCTACCTCTTGATCATCACGTGATAGCCCTTCGACTACCAGACCACCATCAGTTTCTTTTTTTTCTATCATCTTGAAATGATTATTATAATATAATTTAAGGAGGAAATATCTGAAGCTCAAAGGTTACCCAAGAATTTGTAAAAACGTTTCGAATTTGAACAAATGAGAAATTGAGGACAAGATGCCCATTTTTGACTTGAAATTATAGGGAGAGAGCTCAGTATGAGAGAACAAAGCCTCTTTATATGGGGTTTGAAGAATGTTCATTTGGCAGGCTCCAGACATATGGAACTATTCAAGAAAGAAACATCATCTTGGGATGTCATTAAAGGATTTTTTTTTCCTTGGGTTCTCAAAGTATATTTTCTTTAATGTACTTTGGATGATTTGCTAGATTTTTTTTTGCATGGAAATTCACTCTAATGATTAACTAAAAACATAATATAATCTATTAACGGGGTCCCAAAATGGCAACCTCAAGCAATGTCATTTTGACAATTCCTCAAAAGCTCAAGGGCCTGGAAGCTTATGGGGGAGGAAGGTGGTACTGTTTGCAGAGTGCTTTGTGCAATTCGTGTACATTCCCGTGAAGTCTGGGTGGGCACAGACCCATCGCCACCACTGCACGACAGAACACCTAGGCGTGTCTAGTGTAAACAGAATACCTGTCTGACAGCCCAGCTGGCTGCACTGAGAAATCAGATGCACAGTGACTTCAGACAGCAGGCATCGAGACCTCGCCGTCCCCACCCAGAAAGGAATGAAACCACAGAAAAGGTTCAAGAGATTATACTTAATGAAAAAGGCCTCCCATTCAGGGCCTGATTTGAGGACTCTCAAATCATTTGTATCCAGTGATCCTGAGCCACTGTGAGCCTTCCCAGCGTCTCAAATGAATTTTACATTACTGGACATAAAGAAAATATTCAGGTAATCATAGTTATCTATACAGAGCTGTATTTTGTCATTTCTGAACTGAACATCAGTGTCCAAATAGAATAAAATAGGCAAAGCCAGGATCCAGAATTCTCTGATTCAACCAAATTTCATTTAGATTCACATGTCATCTTTGGAGATGCTATTAATTATAATCCTGGCTCTATTTCTGCAAATAACAGAAACACTGAGAATCCCACAAAGGAGCGTAATAGGGCAGGCACCTTACACGTGTATGTGTTCAGATATTCCCCAACGTGCCAGAACCCTGCACCGTCAGGTTTACAACGAACCTCAGGTTGCTCTCCATCTTGGCCACGGATCCGGGGGCAAGGCTGTGGATGTAGATGCCTGGGGGGCTGTTTTCCAGAGCCAGGCAGCAGGCACCAATGCCTAATCCGACTCTGGGCTCTGCGAGGGCAGCATTGAAAGAAAACAAACACCACCAAGAAAGAAGCGTGAGTGATTTGAAACTGCACCAATGTATATTCAGACCAATAGCCACTTGGTTTCTGACCAGACTCAGAATGTCAGTCCTGCTTTTCTTTGCGCGCGTTGCCATAGTCTGTTAACGAAACGAGTCCACGGCAGAACCACGGCTAACTCTGGACTGGGACTTATTCAATGGTCTACTCTGCTTAGTCTAAGGAGCCCCTCGAATCTATTTTTTGGAAATAGGCAGAGTCAAAGTAATGTATTTTATTCCGAATACACAACTTTAGGTTTTGTTTTACTTCTTGTTTTAGTGCCTAATGTCTTGATTTTTAAATTGCACCTCATATTTCCACAGGAGGAGGGCAGGAAAAGAAAACAAAGATGAAAAGCAGTAAGATTTGGTGATCACTCATGACTTAGTTACTAGTGTTAACTGTATTTTAACTATAATCTTTTGTTCTTTAAAATTTTATATTAAGCTGGTTAAGCTGGTTAGTGGTTTTTTTTAAACACGAGTCTCTAACACACAGTGATTCATCAGGGGAGCCTGTGGGCTACTGGTAACTTCCGTTCCCTTCAATAAAATGACTAAAATCTCCAATTTTGATCCATTGTCCACTTACAGAATACCCTATGTTGTTGGCAGCAAAGCGTTCCAAAGGAAGAAGTCACAGAAAAATGTAGGGAAAGTTAACCTCAGAACAAAGAACGTGTTATTTGAGAGCATGCAGCAAAAGCGAGGAAGGGTTGGCATCACCTTTGTTGAGTGTTACTTCCATGACAATTCTGTCCTTGGGCCCAGGGGCCTTCCGGCCCAGGGATGAGGGGCTGCTTTCATCGGAGCCTACTGCTGAGGTTCCCCCACTGGCGTTGAAGTTTGGGGAGCTGGATCTGCTCATGTGTGTGGGTGTTGAGCAGGGGGTGAGGCTTGGACTCAGTAATTTTGTGCGTACCGTTAACACAAATAATCCACTCCGGATTTGCTGAGAAAGCAAAAAGAAAGTAGGGCTAAGACATTCACACTTGTCCCTATGTCAAAGGGTGGAAAAAACAAAAACAACAACAACAACAAAAAAACCAGAACAAACCAGAAGGAAATGAAGAAAAACATAAGAAGATAAAGATCAATGAGAATGTCGTTACCTTAAAGGTATGAATGGCTTCTTGAAACGTCAAGCCCTTTATTGGTATTCCATTTACATCTAGGATTTCATCCCCTAGTGAGCAAACAGGAGAATTACATTATCGTCAAGCTTTAACTTACGGGAATCTAACTGCACAGTCAGTCCGAGAATAGGATACCACATGGTCCCTGATTTAAGCTCTATAAGATGAATTTCATTGTTCCCATTCACTTTCCTTAGTGGAGCTCCCAGGAATGTCACAAAAAGGGACAACTAGTGACGATGCATGCTCTTTGGCAGTCACTCTGTATTTCCATCTTTAATTAAAGCAACAATGAGAAGCATCATGGTCTTATTCTTTAGCCATTGCCAAGTTTAATAACAGATGTCCTAAGTTTAGAGATCAAGCTGCAAAAAACCAAGTCCCAAGTCTTTCCTTACAGTCTTTGTTTAAAAATTCAACCCACTGGCAATGAAGCATGAACACACACAACATGTGAGATGCCACTCCTGCCTCCGCAGAGAGACGAGCTCCTTGAGCCCAGAGAAGCGTCACAGAGCAGGGAGACTGGCTTCCACGATAGAGACAAAAAACACTTGTGAGACAGCATTTAGGAACGGCAGTCCCACCTCTAGAAACAGTCTGGATGCGCCTGGTCTTACCGGTGCTATTCCAGGTCTCAGTCACTGAGCTGGCAAGTTATTATTCGCTTCTACATAAGAAATCATTGTAGGCTAATGTCAGCGTGCACACACACCCTCTCTCTTCCCCACCCCCCACCCTATCCGGACTCCTCTTCATCCCCAAGAAGGAATAGTTGGGTCATTTTTCAAGTTGTTGATAGTGTCTGCTGGGAATAGGAAAGAACCTGGACATCCTGTTGACTTACCAGAGTTTGTTTCTAGTTTGCACTCGTATAACATGGTCTGTTTTTTAAAACAACAGTTCATCAAAAACACTACCAAGGGGCCCTGGAGAGAAGAACAGATGGACCCTGCACAGCAGTGCGGGACAGAAGGGCTTCGCTTCCCTGTAACAGAGTGCAAAGCAGAAGAGAAGTCCCACCCCCCCCTCCAGCGCAGGGCCCACCCCGGGAGCGCACTGCACGTGTGAGGAACGGAATTCCGTGCTGGAGTGGAAGGATGTAGCAGCTCCCCGTGCATCTGTTCTGTGCCTTCTCTTCAATGCAATTACAGAAGTTGTACAAGAAGTAAAAGACTCAGTTTAAAAATCACCTGGTATAACTGATCACTCAACTAGGTGAAGTTTCAGGTTTCTTTCCACATGGGAACAGGATGGAAACATTAAAAGGATTGCTTACGCTCTAAAGGAAATCTTTATACAAGACTCTAAAAAGACAGACCATTCAACAGGTTGACAATCCATTTCAATGATTTATCTTTATTGTAAATGAATACAGATTAAAAAAAAAAAAGTACTGGGAAGCATCAAGCGCTGTTAACCTTTCCTAACTATCGATCCCCCCTCCATTGCGCTCCTTTCTACCAGCAGCGCAGGATGGATTCAACCAAGCGAACAAGGCGCATCCATCATGAAAATGCTCTGCAGACGCCAACACCACCTGGGAGCCACCCCTTCCTCTAACGGAGGGAAGTAAGTACTCTGCCATCGAAACGTTAAGCCTGCTCGCGAATCAGCATCAGCAGACAGGCTTCCTGGGCCATTCTGCCTGAAAAAGGGGACCGCAATTCACCCCATCAGTGAAAGACCAAACCAAACCCAGCCGGTCCAACTGAGCAGCAGCTCCACCGTGGGCCAGCTGCAATGAAGCCTCACAGCATCTCTGGCAACTGGAAATACCGTGATTGAGTCATTTCATGAAGGAAGCATGTTATGAAAAGGAAAACATCTGAATCCATGAGTAAGTTCTGGGGATCTGCTGCACGGAACGGCGGCTACAGTGACAGTACTACTTCTATTCTTGAAGGCTGTTAATAGAGTAGACCTTAAATGTTCTCAGCACACACACACAAAACAGGTGACGCGAGCTGAGGGAGGCGTTGACTAACCTAATTGCAGCAACCATTTCACAATATATGAGTGTATCAAATCATCCTGTTTCGCCCCTTGGACTTACATAACGCAATCTATCAATCATATCACCATCACGCAGGGGTGGGGGCACCTGTTTGTGTGTTGACGCATGGAAAATGGTAGGTGCTGTGGAGAGTGTAAAAGAAGTTTATGTACCCAGCCCTGAGGCAAGGACGGACCACAAATTCGAAGGAATTTTCAAGGCCACGAACCTGATTAAGGAGCAAGGGAATGAGGCAGGCACCTTAAGGCCCAAACGAAAGGCAGCAAGCCATTTTGCACAGGCTATCCCATTTAATCCTCACAACAACTCTTCAAGGTTGTTAGTAACAGCCAAGGGTACAGCTGAGGAAAGTGAAGCTCAGGTTACAACTGTCCAAGGTCGTGACGTGGCAAGTGCTGGATCAGCCCAGGTGTGCTCACCTCCTGGGCCCACGGCCTCAACTGCTGTCCCTTTGCTCCACGCCTCACACGGGGGCGGATTCCCGTGGAGTCGCGGCTCGCCCCGCCGAGGACGTACCTTCTTTGAGTCTTCCATCCTCTGCAGCCGATCCGTTTGGGAAAATGGTCTTGACAAAAATCCCCATCTGTCCTCGAATGCAGTCTCGACCGCCAGCGATGCTGAAGCCAAGGCCCTGCACCCAGAGCACATGGAGGTCCAGGCTGTCACTGCGGCCTTTCGCCGGGGGCACCTTTTCCCGTTTCGGGATTTTGCCAAGGGTATCCTTCCCGGCACAGTACCGAACTGAAGGAGGGTCCTCCCCAGTCACGCTTGTGGCCAAGCTAACTGGCTGTAAATTCAAGTTTGCGTTCCCTTCTTCTCCCCCTCACCGCCCTGCTGTGCCCCCTACCTGCCCTGACCCGCAATAACTACTTGCATTTTGCTGGCCATGGGTCACATTAAAGGGAGAAAATTTTAGGTTTTTAGGTTGAAACATATAACATTGTCAATATTTGACAACTTTTGCTCTCCAAAAATGGCAATTTCATATGGATCACTAAATAGCTCATGAGAGTCATTTCATTCTCTTCAGGTGCTATATTTGTTTTATTCTTTTGTCTCACTCTTTCCATTTTGTGTAACATCTAATGAATATTTTGAGACTTGTATAAAGATCCAGTTACATGTGTTATTCTCTTTATGATAATATCAGGACCATGAAACTCATCCAAAAGGTTAACTGGGAGTATTCCCTGAAGCCGCAGGGTCTACTTTTCTCTCAGTTGTGGTAGAAGTTGGGGCATTCAGCTCACAAGTGATTCTGTCCTAGAAGCCAGGTGCTGGTGACCCCTAAATCATAAGGACAGGAGGGTGTGACCATGTCACTCAGAGGCCCCCAGGAAAGGGTGCCCCGCATCCACTCAAGTACACAGAAAGGCCACATCATCAATTCCTCTTTAAATGCTTTAAAAAAGTTTTACTTTTTATTTTATACTAAAACAACAATAGAAAGCAACCACTGAAAAAAACGTACGCTAACCTTCCACGGGGTGGGGGTGGGGCACGCTGTGGGCAGGCCGAAGGGAGCTCACCTTGCCTTTCTCTTTGTACAGCCCGATGATGGAGATGACCGACGGCCGGATCAGTCTCCAGGGGGACTCCACCTGCGTGGTGCTCAGGGAGCGGGTGGACTTCTTCACGATGTGGTACTCCTGCAAGTCAGCACACAGCAAGGTCAGAGAGAGTCTCGTTTCTGCTTCCGGGGCCTCTGGCATGAAAACCGATTCAGTCTTTGAAAGCCTCAATTGTCTTTTGGGTTAGACCACCATTTCTCCCCGGTCCGGCAGCTTAAAGAACATGTATTATAAATAACGTGGGAGGAATAGCGCTTTCTGCAATAAATTGCCACCCCTTCCCCCTCCACAGAAAGAAAGGCTTGGAGGCCGCAGACGTCTGTATTGCTTTCCTCAACTGCTCTCCATGGTCCCACTTCCCGCTTTCTGGAATGGAGTCAGGAACCAGAAACCAAGGCGTCTCAGGATGTTCGGTGACTGCCCTGGGGCCAGGGTCTCCCTCGGGAGTCACCCTCTGCCCCCATCCCAAGTTCATGGTTGTTCATGGAAAGTGTTCGCTGTTCTAAGCTTAATTCACTCGCTCAAAAACTTAAGCCCTTGCTTCTTATAAAACCCAAGCTGCCAATGCAGATATAATTGTTATTCTGTATAAAACATCCTGCTGAGGAACTGCAGCAGCTCCTGTTCTAATCCCTCACTCTTGGACAATAAAATGTTTTCCCTTAAGCCACACTTTCCCTTCCCGGCACACAGCAGTGCGAATCTCGATCTCTTTTTTCTTACAATATATACACTTGTAAGCAGGGCACACTATTTATAACATAAGAGATTATATGAATCTATTGCTAAGGCATTTCTACAGTCTAGCTCCTTGCTATTCTTCTTAGAATAAATTTCCTAAATGCCAGGTTTTCCAGCATTAGCAAAAAAAAAAAAAATCACTTCATATTTAATATGAGAAAAGAGACATCAGAAATAGTTTTTATCCTTAATGGGTGTATTCTACTTTCAAAGGTAGAAACCAGATGTCTGCTAATGATATTTTTGTTTTCCTGGCAGCTCAGAACAATTATATTTTGCAGTTTCACAAAACACCTGCCAGCTATGTGGGCCTCCCAGGCTGATTCAATAAAAAAATAGAAATAAAAAAGATGCTGGCTTGGCAGAGTCACTGCCCCTTCACTGAAAGCGCCCACGGGTTTATGGTCCTGAAACAGAGAGGCCTCACGTCAACTCTAAAGGGAACTTTCCCGGACCACTAATCTCCAGTGGCACCTCATCCCATCTCCCCTCGGGGACCCACAGGCCTGTCTGCTTCGCTGTTCTCTCTAATAGTTTCAGGGGTCCCACTGAACTGTCTAGACCTGTACTGTCCAAGATGGCAGCCACTAGACCCCTGTGGCTGTCTATATTTAAATTAAAATGAAAAATAATATTTTAATTTTAATTAAAAGCACAGTCCTCAGTCTCACTAGCCACTTTTCAAGAGACACATGCAGCTGCCATTTTGGGCAGTATAGATATAAGACATTTCTGTCACTGAAGAAAGGTTTAATGGATAGCTCTATTCTACTCTATTTTATTTATATTTTTATCCTCATCAGAGGACCTGCTTATAGATTTCAGAGAGGGGGAAGGAAGGGAGAGAGAGTGGGACAGAAACATCGATGTGAGAGAGAAACACTAATTGGCTGACTCCTGCACGCGCCCTGCCCTGGGATTGCACCTGCAACCCAGGCAGGTGCCTTGACTGGGAATCGAACCTGTGACCTCTCAGCATACAAGGCAATGCCCAACCCACTGAGCCACACTGGCCAGTATGGATAGCTCTACTCTAGATGATACTTTTTAGTGGGGGAAGAGAGAACAAGAACAAAGAAAGAATCCTCAGAGAAAAAGAAAAGGGAAGAAAATAAGGAGAGAAGACAAAGCAAAGGACAATTTAAAGAGGGAAAAAAAGTCTTTCCTGTAAAATCTTTATTAGCCTGTGCTTCCTAGTTCCCAGAAGCCTGGTTAGAAATAGGTATTTATGGGCTACAAATACGGCTGGGTTCCCCCAGCAGGGCACCCCTTCACTGCTGGACATCCTTGGCTGCAACGGTAGCTGACCCGCCCTCGTCCTGCACTAACTACAGCAGCCCGACAGCGTGGCTCTCCTCCGCTTTCTGATCTCGCGCAGTCGGTCCACCTGCATCATTCTTTGCAGGTCACAGACTTGTCTCCAGTCCAGAGGCGTTTTCACCAGGTCTCAAGCACGTGTTTTTCCTCTGTTTTCTCTTGATGCCTCCACTCAAGTTGCCTTTGGGCGGGCTGGACACCAAATAGCCTGGTTAGAAATGGCCTCGGAACTGCGGGCACTTCTCATGCGAAGCTTCCCTCTCTCTGATTCTGGCATGTCACTTTGAGCAAAGCCCTCCACCTCGTTGAGATTCCATTGTCCTATCTGTAAGATGGTGACCCCACATTTAAAGTAAGGGCCCCACCCAGGTGTCCTAACCTGGTCCTTTTGAGCTCTATGATCTGTATGTCTCCAGGCATTTTCGGGTGTCATTACAGCCTCACCATCTTCTCTTCCACCTTGACTTCACCACAGGCCTGGGGCAAGGTGCCAGTGGTTTCTATTAGCCCTCTGGCTAATGGGGCAGGACTCAGAGAATCCTCCTCAAGCTCCTCAGAGACTGAACCTGCCTCCAACGTGGTGGTTATGAGACATTCACTTCATTTCGACTGGGTTGAGGATGATGTAATTGAAGAGGAATCCCCATTCAGGGTTATGAAGCTCCAAACACTTACGGGGACAGGCCCTGGAATATCAACATCACCACCCACTTCACCCCTCTGGGCAGCCTCCTCTGACCCTGGCTGGTTGAGTCGTTCCTGTGTAACATGTAGGATCCCAGGCACAGCATAGGCAACACACCACACGCACTCCCTTCCTTCTCTCACACAACCCAACAACCACCCACCCAGTTGTTAGGCTGACACCTGATGTGCCTACTGAACAAGTAACGGTGATTCACCCCAGACCGAGGGGCGCCACTGTCTCCTGGCAGCTGAAGGCAGCTCTCGGTGCCAAAGCATGCAGGAGAGGGATCAAGGCGTCAAGATCCAACAGGGGATTATTCTTCTCTATTGTTTTCAAATATTGGGCTGACTTCCTTCTTGCCTCCCCGGATAGACCTTACTCTTGGTATTCTAGCTCTAGTCCCAAATACTCCTGGCCCACACAGATGAGCAGTTGGTCAGGACATAGAAGCTCTTGTTGGTCTTTGGAAGAACCAAGGAAAGCCCAGAGACCCTGGGGTGGAAGCATGCTCTTTCATCCCTGACTGGTCAACGGTTGACTGCACGAGAAAGCAAGCAGCTCCATGGCACTGCCTACCTGTGCTGTGCTCGAAGATTCCAGTAGCTGGGGGAGAGAGTGCTTCCGGCCATCTCGGGACACCTCCAATATCCTGGCCCGGGGGTCCCCATTTTGCACCATCAGCTCATTATATTCTTCAACAGATTCTAGACGGTGTACACCCCCTTGAAAATACAGGGGAAAAGACATGGATTGATATGGGACAAAAAGAAGCTTAAGAGCATATATAGGCATAAACCTGTTGTATTTATACCCACATTCATGGTTTTCAGAAGGTCTGGTACCTGATTCTTTCAAAGCACTGAGCTTACCATGTTCTACCGTCAAGCTCTACATAAGATCAGCATGTGTTGAAGCAGTAATACCATATTATGAAGAAAGTGCCCATTTTTGAGGGACCAGATAAGGCAATGTATATACGAGGCGGACCCCCTCTAAAAAAAGGAGTTATCTTCTGGAGGGCGGGCCCCTTGTAGTATAGGCTTCCCTCCACCCACTATGTGATGTTCTAGGAACCCAGCTGTATCAGTGCACCAGCTGGTGTTGTTGTGAGAGGCTACATTTGGTTTCAGTGAATTTTTTAAAAAGACTCTTTCAATGTGCTTGCCCACTTCATGATGGGTGATTTATGAATGCACCTGCCCACACCGCACTGAGCGTTCAGCAGTTTTTGACCAAAAACTGCATGACCCCCATGCCCCACCCTCCCTATTCACCTGATCTCACACCAACCAACTCTTTTTTGTTTCCCCAGATGAAAAAAGTCCTTAAAGGGGAACGGTTTGCCGATGTGGAAGAGGTGAAACAAAAAGAACAGCAGAAGCACTAAAAAGCATCCAAATTGATGAGTTCAAAACTGTTTTGAGCAGTGGAAAAATGTCTCAATAGGTGTATTGCATCAAAAGGAGAGTACTATGAAGGTGCCTAAAGTTTAAACATGTAAGAATAAATACACAATTTTTAATAAATAAATTCCATGTTCTTTTGGGTCCCCCCTCGTATTTCATCCAAGGAAGATGTAGCTGTGGTTGGCAGGGCGATAAACAACAGTGCGGACGGCCCAGGAGGCTGTTTGCTGGTGGTGGAGGAGCACACTCCGTGGGCGGTACGGTGCCATTGCTGGGCAGGTGGGCTTTGTTTCATGTGTAACGACTTTTAAAGTAAACTTAAAATGCACAGAAATGTGCACAAATAGTAAGTGTACAGTGTCATGAAATTTCACAAAGTGGAGGTCCCAATAACTGACACCCAAACCGAGAGACAGAATCTTGCCCGAACCTGAAAGCCCATTTTGTGCTACTCACCACCTCTCACCCAAGGGTAACCATTACCCCAGTTTCTAATGCCACAGGTTACTTTTGCCTCTTTTCAGCCTTTATATAAATGAACACGTACAATACGTCCTTTTTTGTGTGTCTGGCTCATTCTTTTTAAAAAATTTAAAAATATATATTTGTTGATTTTAGAGGGGGGGGCGGGGGGAGAGAGAGAGAGAGAAACATTGATTGGCTGCCTCCCATATACGCCCCAACCAGGAATCAAACCCACAATCTATCTAGGTGTGTGCCTTGACTGGGAATTGAACCCCCAACCTTTTGGTATGTGGGATGACATTCCAATCGAGCCACACGGGCTAGGGCTGGCTCCTCATTCTTAGCATTTGTTTGTGAAATTCCACCAGGTTGTCGCATGCCAACAGATTGTTCATCCCATTGCTTTGTACTATTTTATTGTATAAACACGCCATTTCTGTGTACTATTTCATGGCATAAACATCCATTCTTTTGCTGATGGACATCTGGTTTATTTCCAGTTTTAGGTCTAGAACAAGCGTCAGAAAGCTTTTTTGTTTTTTGGGTTTTTTTTTTTTGTAAAGGCGGGATAGTCAATGTTTTAAGCTTTATGGGCCACAAATGGTCTTGGTCGCATATTCTTTACAAAAAATTTTTACAACCCCCTAAAAATGTAGAAAGCATTTCTAGCTCATGGGTCATACAAATACAGCCATTGGGGGTAGTTTGCTGCCCCTGATCTAGAATATGCTGTTACTGAACATTCTCGTACATGTCATACCTGCTGGATGTAGGTCTAGGAGCGGAGCTGCTGGGTTGCAGGTGTGCATGCACCCTTACCAATGGCATATCACCAGTGTGCGTGAGTTCTAGTTCCTCTAGTGCGTCACACTTAGGGGTGTCTTTTTAAATTTTAGCCATTCTGCTGGGTATAGAATGGCATTTCATCATGGTTTTCATTTACATTTCACTGATGACTAATTGTGACTGAGCTTCTCCTAAAATACCCATTGGCTGTTTTTCTTTTTTGGGGAGTGCTATTTTTTAATCTTTCTATTTTTTTTCAGATTTTTTATTGTTGTTCAAGTAATTGTCTCCATTTTCTCCTCATCACTCCCCCTCACCCTGTTTTTCTTTTGTAAAGTACCTGTTCAAATCTTGCTCATTCTTTTACTGGGTTTATTCTGTCTTTTGTTATTGGTTTACAGAATTTTGTTAATATACTTGGGATACCTGCGCAGATCGTGGGATCTGTGTATTGTGGTTGTCCTCTGCACATCTGGATAGGGTGGTGCTCCAATCGAGCCTCTTCACTCTCTCAATGTTTTAGGTTTTTTGATAAGCAAAAATCCATAATTTTAACATAGTAAAATATACAGATTTCCCCCCTTTTGGTTAGCACTTTTTAGTCCTGTTTAAGAAATTTTAGCCCTGGCTGGTGTAGCTCAGTGGATTGAGCATGGGCCTGTGAACCAAAGGATCGTGGTTCGGGGCACATGCCTGAGTTGCAGGCCAGTTCCCAGCAGGGGACGCAGGAGAGGCAACCACATATTGATATTTCTCTCCCTCTCTCCTTCCCTTCCCCTCTAGAGATAAATAAATAAAATCTTTAAAAAAGTAATTTTATAGTAAAGATGCCCTCAGTGCCTCCTTTATATTATACACTATTTAAAAATAAGATAATTAAAAGGACCTTAATCTTAAGTGATATCTTAATTACACTGACTGTAATAGCTATAATCACACCGCATTGTTTACATCATATACTGTGTCAGCCATTCTCAATCGTTTTTATCTCATGGCACACACAAACTAATTACTAAAATTCTGCAGTACACCCCAAAATGTATTTTTTCCTGCTCTGACAAAAAATAGGTATAATTTTTGATTCCTTCACACCAGATGGCTATTGTTGTGTTGGCTGCTGTCATTTTTGAATGTGACAAGGGAAAAGAGGGCAGTGCCCCTGACTAACGTTTTAAAAATTCTTGTGCACGCCGGTTGAAAATTGCTGCCCTATATACACACGTGTGTGTGTGAATATAGTTACACGCATATGTAGATTTGCTGGAATATCAAGCTCTCCTAGACCGTGTAATGTTTTATTTGGTGACTTCAAACTTCATTTACCTAAAAGTTTTTCACGGGATAAAACAAGGTAAGTCTGTACTCTTTTACAAATAATGATGCACTTCCAAAAGGATGAAAAGTTTGACTAGGGCTGATAGTTATTTTAAAATGGACATCACTAAAGGCCTGGTTTTTCAAAAGCTGAATATTAACTTTGTGACACAGGTTTCAAACACTTGAAATTCCTGTGCAGTCAAAGAAAATCTTCCATTTAAAAAGATCATAAGCCTAAGGCATTAACATGGATAAATCAAAAATACCAGAATTAAAAGGGAACCCTGCCGGCAAAAAAGAAGGCATGTAGGATGAAACCTCAGGTTAAAATTTCAGAAAAAATGTTCCATGAAATCGCTTTAGTCATTTTTTTGGAGCCAGACTGGGCAAAAATCATAGTGGAAATGGCTGGAACCTCTTTACAGAACCTCCTTAATAATTCACGACAAGATTAATCTACCTTGGCATGCTTACTCATCTGAAAAAGATTGATTAGAAGAAAATTCCTTTGGAGCTGACAGGGAAGCACTTGCCTCCGACAGCCGGGAAACCACGCGCGGCAGCGCCTGCAGATCCTATACCGACGTGCAAACACCAGAGTGACTCTCTTTGAGAAAATATGAAATAAATACCCAACTTTGCAGGACAAATTAGGAGCTCATCACGTTAAAATCTTCTGTATTCAAATGTCTGCAGATTGAACATATTTCACAGTGCTGACTGCAGACCCAATTCCTTAAGCCTCTTTAAAAGGGCCTCCGAATTGCTTTTCCAGTCTTATCTCCCACTACCCAGCTACATGAATCCATTGCTCTAGCCTGCTGATTCTCAAAGGAAAGGATTTGTCCAAAACTTGCATCCTTTCCAAAACTGGGGAGCACATAAATATCACCTGACAGTTCACCCAACTCTGCCGGCACCGTCACCTCCCACCCCAAGCGTCTCCTTTCTCCTAATCGCTCTGACAAGCTCTGCTGGATTGAATCACCGCGACTGCTGAATTGCTGGGTTTTGCAGACAGATGAGGAGGAAAACCAGCTACCCCAAACTTCTCTCACCAGTTTCTTCCCCTTGTCCCTAAGCACCTATTGTACTTTTCCCCCACACATCTAGACCAGTGCTGTCCTCCCCTTCTGTGCTCCCAGAATGCCTCCCCCGGGCACCACAACCCAGAGAGACTCCAAGTCCTCGGAGCTCTGAGCTGCCTTTTCACGGCCTATATGTTCTTGAGACTTGTCCCTGCGCCCAGTGAGGCACCTCCCCCTCCTGAGAGGGAAGGAGGAGAACAAGGATGATGATGGCGATGATGTGATACTAAGGACGACAACGGCAATGACAGTGGCAGCTACTGCATGGTGAGGGCCCAGGGCCACCACCATGGTGCCCCTACCCTGTACGGTCCCTCAACTTCATGGGTTTTTTTTTTTTAATCTCCACCCAAGGACATTTTTTCCCTTGACTTCAGAGAGGAGAAGGGAGAGAGGAAAACATTGATGTGACGGAAGCACCAACTGGTTGCCTCCCACACACACCTGGACCAGGGACTGAACGCACCCAGACCAGGAAGCAAACCTGCAACTCAGGCATGCGTCCCAACCAGGATCGAGCCTGCAACCTTTCGGTTACAGGACGATG
This sequence comes from Anoura caudifer, assembly GCA_004027475.1. Taxonomy (NCBI): domain Eukaryota; kingdom Metazoa; phylum Chordata; class Mammalia; order Chiroptera; family Phyllostomidae; genus Anoura; species Anoura caudifer. The sequence continues at coordinate 53,408 of PVKU01001443.1, forward strand.
CTCCACCCAACTGAGCCACACCGGCCAGGGCATTCAACTCCATCTTTCAACGAGGGCTGGCGCTTAGAAGGCACGTGCACCGAACGGCAGGATAAATGAAGAAACAGAGAGACAGAGAAGTGGAGTCACTTGTCCCGGGTCACGCAGAGCTGGGCAGTGCCTCCTCCACATTTCCTTGGTAAGGCCCTTGGGAAGGACACAGGAAGGGAGGGGTATCTATACACGGCAAACAGCAGCCCACCCTGGGTTGATGACTCAGCTGGATGTGCTGCTCATTCTAAACTAACAGAATAAACAGAGTTAGAGCGTCGTGGATCTGGAAGGTGCTCAGCTCGACGTCCTCTCCCCACGTCTATATCTACGAAGCCCCAGACTGGGGAACGGGATTCCTTTCAAGATCCTCGGGAAGTAAAGGGGTGGGTGAAAAGAACTCTGTGTGGGAGGCAGACCTTTTTGGTGGCACCGAATGAGTGACCGTTGGGATGACCTTAACTTCGCTGGTCTCATCTGCAAAATGAGGAACGTGACTGCTCTGGTTTCAAAGTCCCCTCATGTTTCCCCAGAGCGCTGTGGCCCTCCTCTGGGAACTGTTCACAAGGTGCCGATCAACTCCACCAAGACAGATGACCTAAAGGTCCCCTCTGTGCTTCCGGTCCCAAGTGTATGCAGGATTTAAATGTACGAGGCCTGTCCAGAAAAAGTCCAGCCATTTTTAACCACAACAAGAACAGTTTGTGTGACATCGATGTAACCTGGCAGCCAAGGAGAGTGGACTGGAATGCATGTGTGTGAACAATGACAACTTCACTGTACTAGTCAGTGGGGGTGGTGGACACTGTTGAGTGAGCATGTGTACTGTGTGGCTGTCGCATTCAAAATGACTGAGTGAGTGAAGCATTGAATCTGCATCAAATTTTGCATGAAGCTTGAACATTCCTCCATGGAAACTATGCAGATGATTCAGAAGGCTGCAGCTATGGGCAACTGGTGATTGGCAGCTTCATCATGATAATGCATGTGCTCATGCATCACGTTTCATACAAAATTTTTGGTGAAACACCAAATCACCCTTGTGGCTCAGTGCACCTACAGCCCAGATTTGGTGCCCTATGACTTCTGGATTTTCCCACAACTAAAATCACCTTTGAAAGGGAAAAGATTCAGATCATCAATAAGATTCAGGAAAATGTGATGGGGCAGCTGATGGCAACTAGGAGAACTGTGTGAGGTCCCAAGGTGCCTACTCTGAAGGGGAGTGAGGTGTCACTGTCCTATGTACAATGTTTCTTGTATCTTGTATCTTCTTCAATAAATGTCTCTATCTTTCACATTACATGGCTGTGTACCTTCTGGAGAGACCTCACATTTCTCTCAACTGTTCCTCAGGCTAACTCTCCTTCACCACCCTCCGATTATCACACTGTCTTGTCACAAACCCACGTTCCAGCATTGGCTCGGATACGTACTGCCTAATTATTCTGAGTTACAAATACAAAGCAATCCATTTTGTTACTAAAGAAATGAAACTGACACATTTTACAGCCCTAGACCTGCCACCTCACCTGAGAATAACAGTCCAGGGCCAGGTGGGGTGGTGGGGGGCGGGGGGTGGAGGATGCTCTTGGTTGCCAGGCTTAGATACCGCCTGTCACCACTGATTTGAGTAGCAGGAGGAGGAAACTCACTTTTTTGAATGGTAACATTCATGCTTTGTACTAGCTGCTTTCATATAAGTTTATTATTATAATTTTTAAGAATCTGCTCAACCTTTCAAAGTCAATATTATCACCTCCTCTTTTTCACACGAGGGAATGGAAGTTCAGGGACATTAAATAGTCAGCCCAAGGTGATAAGGTAAGACAAGAGCTGAGGGGTAAACTTGGTTCTGCCAAGCTCCCAAATCCTGCTGCACCTGACGTCTCCACAGCCACAGACACAGCGCTGGGGGCCCATACCACTTCTAGGGGTTCAAAAGCATTTTCTAATTTCTCAAATTCAGAAAAAAAAAGAACATTTAGCAATGAATTGCCAATAACGAGTCCAGCTTGTAACTTTATACTAATGCAACCATGAAGCATAATTTTAGTATTTTTTGTATCCTCACCCAAGAGTATGTTTATTGACTTTAGAGGGAGAGGAAGGAAGACAGAGAGAAACATTGATCAGTTGCCTCCTGTGCACACCCCAAGTGGGGATCCAACATGCAGTCAGGGTATGTGTCCTGACTGGGAATTGAACCCACAACATTTTGGTGCACGGGACAACACTCCAGCCAAATGACCCACCAGGCCAGGGAGAGTATATTTTTAGTAGAGGAAAGAACCTGGCAAAGCAAAAGTGCCTGGGATCCACGGAAGCCACTGGGTCCCAGCACACAGACTCTGCTTCCCACACTAACTCCCTCTCTGGGGCACAGGCCAGTCGCGTGAGGCTGAGCCCAGGAAACGTCAAATCTGTGTCTGTTCCAAAAGCTGCCACTCCATCCCACCCCTCCCCACCCCGCACCCACCCCCCCATAAGGGTTGAAATGCAGATTTGAGATTACATAAACAGCTCTTTGCCCCTCGTTCTGGGGGACCAAGGGCTTGTGGGAGAGGTATGTTTGCTAGGAAAACAGGCCATCAGAAATATCCCATACTGAGAGGGTCCTACTGAAGTAAACAAACCAAACACACAGGAAATTTAAATGTAAGCAGAAACAAACAGAGATGTTCACAGTCATTTCATTATGACTCAAAAATATCCACCCGGGAAGCGAGGCTGAAGGTAGTTTTATACCTGAGACATGCACTAGCTAAAGGACAAACAATTTTGAGGGTTTAAGGGGAAAAAAAGAGGCCATCCTGCTAATGGCTTTGTACTCCCACTCCTGAGGCTGGAGACTTAGTTTCAGAAAGATCGTATCAGGCGGAGAGTCCCACTTACCCGACAGACGACTCTTGAGCTTCATCTTACCACTGCCCTGTTTGGGACTTTCCAGGTTTCCCTTGGAGTCCTCGGAGCCACATGGGTCTTGGGGCTCATCTGTCCCGGGGATCTGAAACACAGAGAGCACGGAGCTGATGGGGAGGCTGGTGCAATGCCTTCCAGGAAGTCATCTCCAGGCTGACGGTGCTGCAGTCCAGGTACTGCATGAGAAATAAGGGTTGAAGCACAGCCCTGCTGATAACCTGGAACCGCGCGGGCAGGTCCTTCCCCGCACGCGTCTCACAGCACAGCGCAGAGCCCGGGAGGTTTCCAAGTTGCTTGTTTTTTTTTTCAATCCTTACCCAAGGATATGTTTATTTTTTTTTCAATCCTTATCCAAGGGCATGTTTATTGATTTTAGAGAGAGAGGAAGGGAGAGACAGAGGGAGAAAAACATCGGTGTGAGAGAGAAACATCAGTTGGTTGCCTCCTGTACATGTCTTGAGCAGGGGTCAATCCCTCAACCCAGCATGTGCCCTGACCAGGAATCGAACCCGCATCCTTTTGGTGTTTGGGATGATCCTCCAACCATCCAAGCCACTCAACCAGGGCAGGTTCCAAAGTTTACAGAGCTTGAGGGGGGTCTTTTCATTTCTTGAGAAAACTTGTTGGACAAGATCACCCATGTGGTCAGTGGCCACAACTAGAGCCCAGGACTTCTGACATGTGCGTTTGTGCTTTTTCCTATAGAGCAAGTTGCAACAAATATTAAACCAGAAATTTAAACTCAGTTCTAAGGTTCTTAAAATATAGTAAAATTTTGATTTTGTGGCAAATAACCACAGCCCTGGGGTCAACCAGATGGTCCGTGTGCCCCGCTCCCGAGTACTGATTAAATGCCTCCCAGGGTCCAGCCCTGCCCAGGCCATGTGGAGGTGTCCACACAAGGTCCCCCAACACACCTGTAGGTTGCACGTCTACACTGCCAGGCTGCAACAGGTGACACAGAAGGGTGACGCCCAGTCTACTGGGTCCTCCTTCTGAGAAAGGCCAATCGTGCTTAAAAAACATCCACCAAAACTACGTGTCTGAGAGAGGAGACAAATGCGCTGAGAGTGTTTATAAAAAATTTGCGGGGAGGGGGTAAATTTACTTGTACAAAACTTATGAGATACATCCAATGGTGAGCCTTCCCATTGGAAATTTCATTTTTTCTTTGAGGTTCATGGAGAAATAAAGCCATATTAATTGAGATGATTCATGTGGAGGAACATATACTTTAAAATGACAGAAGATACCCTTTAACACTTAGCAGTCACTGGACACTTTGTAACTATAAGGTAAAAAAAACCTCTGGATTTTAATGGATAATAAAAATTATACATAGTATCTAAAATTCAGTATGAAAATGTATAAAGTAAACAGTAAGAGTAACGTCCAGGTGAATCCCCTTTTAAGAGGTAATTGTTTACATATAAGTTGTATGTAATACGTAAGTTTTGCCCTTTGCCCTCAAGTTCTTGCCCTCAAGTTCGAGCATATTTCTGGATAAGAAACAGAAAAAATGGTCTGAGAAATGAGAAGATGTTGGCAAATTGAGGAAGGGCTTTGAGAAAACAAATTAATCCTGACATATGAAACGAAGATAAATTTGGTGAATTCCTATCACAATGTCAGGGACTGGCAGGTCTCCAGGTTGAAATTATGAAGTAAAGGCAGGAATGGAATCCTGAAGGTGATTTTAGAGATTCCCTGGAGAGACGTCTTCCCCAGCCCCAAACTGTGACATTGATCCGTACACACCGCAAAGGAACCCTCTTGGAGACACGCCAGAGATCTGGGGCACGGAAAGAGACGCGCAAGTAGAAATGATCCAGAGAGAAGCCTCTCCTTTGCTTGGTTAAAAACTTCATGGAAAGAACCTGTCTCCAGACTGTAAACAGCAACTCTGGCAGACTGAGTTAAGTTCTGGTGCTTGCTGGTGACACCGCCCGGCCATGGCTGTCAGCCTATAGAGAAAGGTAGGCCCTAGGTTTACAAGTCATTGCCTCCTCTGGTGCCTGTTTAGGGGGCAGCTCATCACATGGTGGCCAAGGCCCAAACCATCAGAAAGCCTAAGAGAAACTCATGTCAAGGGGGAGGGGGGGGAACCATCCCAGCCTCCTGTTTCTGGATGTAGGAAGTTTCCTCCGTCCAGTCTCCCCATTATATATATATTTTTCAGCATAGTCCCAGGTTTTCATCCTTCAGAAATTTTGGAGGTGACATGAGCCAAGAAGAAAAGTGGCCAGCCCATGGTTTCTCCACTCATTCCAGGCAAAAGGACTTCCAATTCAGTCCCTGACTTCCAGCTTTGTGTACTGCTAGGGTATTTCCCACCCCTCCATCCTAAGGTGCTTTTAAAGATTTTGTTTATTTATTTTTAGAGAAGGGGAAGGGAGGGAGAAAGAGAGGGAGAGAAACATTAATGTGTGGTTGCCTCACACATGCCTCCTACCTGGGACCTGGCCTGCAACCCAGGCATGTGCCCTGACTGGGAATTGAACAAGTAACCCTTTGGTTCACAGGCTGGCACTCAATCCACTGAGCCCCACCAGCTAGGGCTGCTTTTAAATTAATAACTTTGGATGATCAATACTGAACCCCACGGCCCATGGGCTGCAGGCAGCCCAGGATGGCTATGAATGTGGCCCAACACCAAATCGTAAACTTAAAGCTTTTTTCTGCTCATTAGTTTTTGCTAGTGATCATGTATTCAATGTGTGGCTCAAGACAACTTTTCTTCATCCAGGGTGGCCCGGAGATGACACAAGGTTGGACACCCCATCCCATTCACCTCAATTTTTTCCCACTCCATTTTTGCAGCCAACATGTGTCCCAAGGTAAACAGTATCTCTGTCTGACAGATGAGGAAATAAAAATTAGGCCTGTAAATTTATAACCAAGACCTGTAAGTTTACAACCGAGACATATCCAGGGTCTCGCGCTGACTGTGTGCGAAGAAAGTCAGTACAAACTGAGTGGTGTAGAGTGTTACAAGGGCACAGACGCCATGTCAATCTGAAGTCCTTGGGTGGGAGGCAAATACAAGTGCTGTAAACTCTTCCTGATTTTCAGAGTCTGAGGGAGGCAGCTTAGAAGTAAGAATCATGGTCTTAAAGAACAATCTTTTTCGTGGTCCTCAGATACAACAACGAATGAAATGAGATTTAGCTTCTATGATATATGCAATATGCAGTAAGGTGTCTGATACCAAAGAAATCTACGGTAAAGACGGTGTCTGTCACGTCACCCCTGAAAGCCTGTAGCTAACACCCACGAGGAGTGGACCCAGAGATCTCTCAAAGTGCTGCAAGGGGACACTGCACGGGTGCCTCCCGGCATCTAAATGTGCCTCCCTGAATCTAAACGGAACCATTTCCTCTTGCAGCAGAAAACCGGGCCGTCATGATCTGAGGTGGCTCGTAACTCAATGAACAGGAAGTAGGTTGCTTAGACACGTTAGTTCCAGATTATTTCAGGAAATAGCAACGCTGGAAGTGCAATTTTGATTACAATGAGCCTCTCTTTAGTTTTATGACTATTGTCTGAAAATGTTCACATTCTAAGAAAGTCCCTTTGTTGTACTTTTTTTTCAGATTCACAGAACAAATCAAACTGTTCTGGAAATGATGTCATTTTAGTTGCCCTAAAATGAAATGTGCAAAAAGTTCTTTTACACACTTTGGTTCAGAGAAGCAGTTGATACGATCTATTATTCATCAGCAATTTCTAATTCATGTGTCATACAACAATGCCATTATATTAATGGAATCTGATACAACTTGCCAATTTCCCAGTGAGAGCCTCTCTGTTTGCATACTTTTCCACACCTGTAACCTAGGAGACTATCTCTCAGTGAATACGAATTTCTCGCTTCTGGTTTTACAGCGAGGTGGTAGGGCAGAGTGGCTAAGAACCCAGCCGCCTGGGCGAAGATCTCAGCTGCATCATTTATTAGCAACGTAGGTATATTTGTCAGCATTTTTGAGCTTCTATTTCCTCCCATCTGAAAAATGAGGCTTGACTCAAGAATTAAGTGATACAGGCTTCGGATAAAAGAGGGACAGATTTCCCTCTTCAAACCATACTAAAATGAGAGGAAAGAGATTTTTAAAATCATAGACGTAATCCCACAAGGACAAAGAGAAGAGAAGAGGACAGCAAGAAAGCTCTAAAAGCCAGTATGCAGACCAATGTGTGGCCAGGGGTCCAAGCTGAGGAAGTCGAATCCTAACCCGTCATCACAGGATTCAACTGAATCCTTCCCAGAGCAACTTGGTTTGCACACATGACTCAGTTGCTGACAGAGGATCTCGGCTGACGTGGTGGTAAAAGAAATGGCCGAAGGAGTTGAAATCGATTGATGCAGGTACCTGGAGTAGATCTGGTTTTGAGGGCGATCCCTAGGGTCAAGGATGACCCAGACAAGCTTGGTGTGCATCACAGTCACATAGGGAGTTAATGAAAGCCGCCCCGGCTTATGGACCTGGGACAGGACCCAGGCCTCTGTAATTCACCCGTGCCCTGGTCCAAACAGGACCAGCCTCCAAAGCAGATTCGGGCTGAGCTGGAATCCCCTGACCCCCTGCCCTCCCCTGAGCTTACTCCAGAGACAGAGGGTGGGAGAATGGGGCTCCGGCTGCACCCAGGCAGCCCCAGCCTACAAATGAGAAGAGCTTGTTACCCTCAGGCTGCTCTCTATTCAGAATGTAGGTATTTAAGCAGCAACTCTGACCCACTCTCTGTATGGGCTGCAGACATACGAAGTGCATATAATGCAAGTTACATGTACCATGGGTTGTGACATGTATGTGCCTGTAACGTATTAATAGCACATTGATGTCAGAAGCAGTTAATTCCATAAAACAGGAACAAAAGTACATATTTCTTGAGAGTTAAACTTACCTTGTAATTTATCTTATAGACTTATTACGAGGATTAAATAAGAATGCATGTGAGAATACCAGGAGAGTTCCTAATGTGTATCATGGGGGTACAGGGAAGGTTTAGTTAGAAAAACAAAAACAAAACCCCTGAAACCAAAAACCTGCATCTCTGTCCCCAGCAGGTGCCAGGGTGCCTCTGGACTTAGTGACTGTGTGGACTATGGATGCAGCTCTGGCCTGCAGCACACTCCGACTCCACACCTACGGAAGGTAACAGGTTTCACTAACGGGTAAAGCAAAAGAAATGGGGGCCCAGAGAGAATATGCCATCTTCTCAGAGTGAGGCTGGGGGAAGAAGCTCCGTGACATTACTGTAAACCTGGCAGCTAAGAAGACAGTTTTATTTGGGACACTGAGGTTTTAGAAATCAAGTCTGCACAGGACCCCAAGGGAGATTTGCGAACACACTCAGACCTGACAATCAGAATAGAAGCAGTTCAAGGGAGATCATGCAGGAGACTTGGTGACTCGCTGCAGGAACAGAGATATCTCCTCAGGAAGATGAGACTGCAATGACAGACTGGCCATAGGGGAAGGGGATTTGTGAAGTCCAGGGTAGAGCGATGTATAAGGAGAGAGAGATGTGACTACGTGTTCTTAAAGTGACCGTTACAAAGCGTGGGGGCGTGACTGGGACCTGGAGGAACCCCGCTGAGGAAGAGAGGCGGAACCACAGAGAGCAGAATGCAAGAACTTCCTGCAGGGACCCCAGGCGCGGGCGCAGGAGAGGTGTGATTTACGAGCTGCACAGGAAGAGCCCGAGTGAGAGGATTTAGGAGAGCTCTACTCACAGGGATCAGATTTAAAGCAGAGGAGCAAGGAAGACCAGGAAGAATTAAAAAAAAAAAATCCCAGGTAAATTTTAAAAAGGGATATCATTACTTGTGTTGCCCTGATGGAAGTGCCTGAGAAATGGGAGCCAGGTGGGACAGTAACAGGCCAGCAGCTGATGTTGGTCTGATGGGAGAGTATTTCCTGGGTGGAATTAGCCAAGTCAGAGGTGGTGGTGGTTAAGATACATGTGGACAATGGACACTTTAGTAAACAGAGGACTCATTGATTCCATCTCTTTCACAATGATGGGCCCCACATGACAGAGGCTAGAATAGTATTTTGGAAAAAAAAATATGAGTCAGAAAGCAAAGGAAAAGCAGAAGTAAAAAAAAAAAAAAAAAAGGCACACAGATTCAGCCAGCAGGGCTATGAAAGAAGAAAGTGGTCCATTTACGTAGAAGTTTAAACAGAAACTCAAAGTGAGTCTTCCCAAAAGGAGACAGATATGAAACACTACAGGCATGTCCAATTACTGCCCAAAAATATGTAGCAGAAAGCAATGCTACTCAACCCCCGGAACATTCAAAACCTGAGGAAGGACTTGCCAAGGAGCAGGGGGCAGAGGTATGAGACTTACTAGCTCACTAGGGGCATAAGCTTCAGCATCATCAACAACAGGTCTGGTTCATGAATCTGCAGAGGGTGTGTTTCAAGCTGAATAAACGGGGGCAAAAGATGCAGCTGTCTCCAGCCTAAGCACTTCTATGTCGAAAGGCAGTGGAAATGGAAAATGTGATCCATCTGAGAACGAGGGAGCTCTGTCAGAGATACAATCAACATCCAACGTGGCACACCAGGGTGCCCTATACTTTTATCTCAAAGTGTGAATGCAAATCAAAAAGCTCTTGGTCCTGTCTGGGTAGCTCAGTTGGTTAGAGTGCTGTCCCAATACACCAAGGTAATGGGTTTGATCCCCAGTCAAGGCACGTACCAGAATCAACCAATGAATGCATAAATAAGTGGAATTCAAACTGATGTTTCTCTTTCTCTCTCTAAAAGTCAACTTAAAAAAAAAATTTTTTTAAAAGAAGCTCTTGACTATAAACAAAAAGCACTGTAAGTAGGACCAGATGGATTCTCCCACCCAGACTGGGAAGATTCCTGCGAGCTGAGGTTAAGTTCACAGTCATGCACTCCGAACAACAGACTGACTGGCATCTTTAAGAGAAGCTAAGAATATCTTCATCACCAACCCTCCTTCACATGACACTATTGAGTCTCTGCTATGGCCTTTCGGGAGACATTTCTCCATGGGACTCTCCCATTTCTGTGTCTTGTGAACAGAGGCATGGGCTGTTTTTCCTGTGGGTTATCTATCCTTTTGTGGATGTTTGTAGAGTGAACAGCCTTGACAGGTAGAGACAGTGTCTCAAGAGAAAGCAGCAGATTTGTACACTGTCCAGTAGAAAAAAGAGAATGCCTCTCTCTGGAGTAAAGAGCAATCAGGTTTGCTTCCAGCTCATCACAAAATATTCAGGTCATCCGTACTCAGGGTTCCTTAGCTGGGATACAGACCCACCGCATGTGCATCTGCCTGAGCTCCTCTGCAGCGTTTCCAGAGGACTTGTGTGTATGTGGGTGGGGGGCAGGGGCAAGGGGCAACCATGCAAACATGAAGGTCTACACTGGGATTAAGTCTTTAAAATTTTAAAAACATTTTAAATTAATTTTTAAAAAGATTTTACTTATTTATTTTTAGGGAAATGGAGGGATAAAGAGTGGGAAACATCAATGTGTGGTTGCCTTTTGCACGCCCCCAACTGGGGGCCTGGCCTGCGATCCAGGCGTGTTCCCTGACTGGGAATTGAACCGGCAACCCTTTGGTTCACAGGCTGCTGCTCAATCCACTGAGCCACACCAGCCAGGCGGACTGAATCTTAAACTGGGACTGGAGAAAGCCAAAAACTTCTGTGCCATGAGTAACAAAGTCATTTGTCTCTGACCCAGGAATCCCATGTCTTCTGCCAGCATCCATTAATCTGTAGTGTAAAATTTCAGACTTTTCACAATTCTTAACACGGTTTCTGGCAAAATTAAATACAGTCCTGGGAACAAAACTTTGCCTGGGACCACTGTCCAGGGCTGGGGATGGGCTCATTTGCCAACATGGGCAATGTTTTGATACCAGCGTGGGTCCATTTACTCTTTCTTCACTTACATTTCACTAACAAGAGACCTGCTGCTGAAAAAATTCAGCTTTCTTGGGGCTGAAAGGGCCATATTTGTTTCAGCGGAAGATAGCTCGGGCTATGTACAGATGCTGAAAAGCACCACCTCCCCTGACACTCAACATCAAGAATCTCCTTAGTTAATAAGTTGGTCTGAGAAAGACAAACACCATAGGATTTCACTTATATGGGAATCTAAAGAACAAAATAAATGAAAAAAAAACAAACCAAACCAAAACAGCCCAAAATTGGAACAGACTCAGAGAGAGAGAGAGAGAGAGAGAGAGAGAGAGAGAGAGAGAACTGGGGGCTGCCAGAGGGGAGGTTGGGGGACTGGGTGGAAGAGGTGAAGGGGCTGAGGAGCACAAGTTGCAGTCGCAGAACAGCCAAAGGGAAGCAAGGCAAGCGTGGGAAACACAGTCAGCAACACTGTGAAAACTACGCGTGGTGCCGGATGAGGTCCTGGCAATACTGAGGGGAGCGCTAAAGTGTATGATCGCCCAGCCACTGAACTGCACACCCCAAACCAATACAGCATAAAACTAAAAAAAGAATTTCCTTAGTTAAGATGGAGCAAAATAAGAACGAGGAGAGACTGAAGGAGGCCATGCAACGCTCTGGTTTTTAACTGAGAAGATCAAGGAAATTTAAGTTCGGATGTTAATTATTTCAGGTTTTAATGTCTTTGGATTATAGCGTGCAAGGGGATTGGAATGGCTGGCACTTTAATTATCTGAATATCATTACGTTGACATTTTCATCTCATTGCAAAACCTCTGAAAAGCCGCACTGGACAGGGTGGCTAGAAATAATTTTGGATGAGAAACAGCGTAGAAATTGAGTTTTAGCTTCTGGCACATTTTAGCCTTCTTGGGGTGGGGAGCAAATATCATCATTCACCAGGACACAGGCCTCTTTGGGCCAAGCTGAAAGTCTAGCACTCAGAAATGTGCCGTAACTGCTGTCCGAAGCGTTTATGAGATCCCCGTGAATGCGCTGTGACTAACAGAGGGTCGCGCTCCTGAGCATCATCTGTCTTTCTCAGCTAACTCCTGAAGCCTTACAAACAACCCCGGCGAAGTGTGGCTTTTATTCCCCCCGTTTCCATTGCACAAGCACATCTGATACCAAGGAAAACAGCAGGAGGAGTGGCTGCACCCCAGTTCCTGCCATGTTTTTATGGCTCCCAGCACTTGACCAACCCCGCCCCCCCCAAAAAAAAATCTGCAGATGTGACAAAAGATTTCCAGGCTCCAAATCCCTAGGAAGCTGTGTTGGCTCTTTCCCCTGGTCAGTTTCTGCAGGACAGTGGAGCCTGGAGACTTCCCTTTCATGCTTCCGTCACACTGAGATTGTTTTTAGGCTGCCGAAGGATGCTTGCTTTCCAAATCTCTGGGGCAGATGTTTGAGTGATCGAAGGAGAAGCAGAGGCCAGGGCTGGGAATAAATAACCATTCAGAAAAAGGGAATGAGGACAACCATAAATCAGCCCCAAAGTAGCAAGAAGCCTGAGAGCTGACTGCAGAAATTCAAACACGAATCTACTGCAACACTAGACTCGTTGCTTTCCAACAAAGAGAGTAACTCAGGACTGAAGAGGAAAACAGCGAAACTGAGGAGTGAAGCTTGCCAAGTGCCAGGGTGCTCTGGGAGACGCAGAGCTCGGAGGCAGCTGGGGGAAGCAGCAGCTGAAGTGGACAGAGGCGCTGGGCTGCAGCTCAGCCGATGAAATAATATTGTCCTTGTTCTGAGCCCATTTCCGGTTTCCTCCCATTTATCATCCCCAGGCAATCTGAGCCCACTTTGTTGGTGATCTGGATGATTTTTATGCATGCAAATCAAATAGCTCTCTTGGTCCCTTAGAAAGCTGAGGCAAATACATCCTCCTTTAAGGAGACGGGCATGTGATCACTAATGGGTGCATGTTTGTCCCGCCTGGGGTAGATTTGTATCTGTCACCTTTCCAAGGAGAGGTCAGTGTCCTCAAGTCACTCTCGGCTCAGTTCTTCAAAAATAACAGCAGATGCAGATGGCAAGAGGGAGAACCTGTCCCTCCCTGGTATTGATTTCAAACTGAAGCAAAGACAGACATCTCTACAAAGCAGGAATCTCTCACTGTTGCTACGTTCCCACGGCCTACCGGGTGAGAACAGTGCAGGGCCTGGATCTGTTTTTCCTGGGTCTGTGGGCTGATTCCTAAGGGCAGACCTCTGGGCCACTGGTCAGCAGGAGCTGCCTGCCTGCTCTCGCAGAACGAATTTCTGGGAGCAGGACTGTGATGCGCTTCACTCTCCATGTCAGAGGGATAAAATCGGGGTGCATGTGCATTTGTTTGTGTGGGGAAAAATCTCAAGATATACAAAAAGTTGAGGAGGGGTTGGGCTATCAAAAAGGCATGCCATAGAGACCAAAGAAGTGGACAGAAGGAACGGCAGGAAAGAAAATACGGGATGAATCGCCAGAGGTGGTCCAGCACAGCAGCTGAGTTGAACCCAATTTAGCAGCAACACTAAACACAAGCCAGATCCTTCCAGGGCCCTTCCCCCCTATGCAAACGGTTTGGAGGAAGTTTTACGTGACTACACGGCTGACTGTAACAGAAAGGGACTGTTTTAACGGGGCATTCCACACAGGCAGGTTTTAGATGCCGAGGAACCAGTCCTGTTGAAGACACTGTGGGGGAATTTTGGTCCGTCAGGTTCCAGGCAGGACCCCACGGCCTTCTGCCGCCTTCCCCAGACCGACTCGAGCTGTGCCGTGCATTCTGTGTTTTCCGGGACTGGTGCTGAGTGCGTGCTGACTTGCTGACAGACATTCCTAAGGGCAGGCACTCCTTGCAGAACCGGACTGGACAGCTGAGACGCGCTCTGCAGAGACCACCTGGCAAGCAGCACTCGGAAGCTGTCCCCGCCCACACGTGATCATCTAACCGCAGGGTGGGCAAAGCGCTGCCTGGGGCCAAACCTGGCCCCACACCTGCTTTTGTAAAGTTTTATTAGAACAGTCCTGGCCATTAGCTCCCTTATGGCCTGGGGCTGCTTTTGCACTACAAAGTCACCTAGGGCTGTCACCACAGACACTGTTTGGCCGGCAGAGCCTGAAATGTTTACCACCTGAACTTCACCACTGCCAACCTCTCACTTACAGGAAATAGCTCATACCCTAGCCTACCCGTCCCTATGCAAAGTCATTGTGAACAAGCTTGAGAATTTTTGGGAAACACAGGACGCTGAAGGGAAGGCACCGGCAAGTACAGACACCTTAAGGAAGCTGCTACCAGAGGCAACGCTTAAGGGCCCACCATGGCATCTTCTCTAAAAACAGCCTTGCCGTCCAGGCTGTGGGAATTCATCTGACCTCATCACTCAGCGTAAAAACCATCAATGAGTCACAGCACTTTTAACCTAAGTCATGATTCCTTAGTCCGGAACTAAAAGCATTTAATAGGCTATTTGTTGATCCTGAAGCAGGCTTTAAAATTTTCCGTTGGTGGACCATTGTTCATGTTGTTTCTCTGCTCTAGAGTGTCACCTGTTTTTGAGGGTGTTTTTGTGGAAATCCTATGGAACAGTCAAATACCACCCATCCACTGAACCCTCCCTAACCCCTGGGAGAAATCGGACATCCCTCCTTTAGGCCACATACGGCGCATGGCTGCTAGGGATTTATTATACAGAAGAGGGGAATATGAAAATACAGAAAAACTTATAATTCATTATGGAATATAATAAATACTGTAAGAGAGGAAGAATGCGTTATGTCTTTGTGTCCCCCAGAGCACCCAGCTCAGATGGACGGCAAAGTCAAGCTGGCCGAGCCCAGTGCTGATTCACACTAGGTCCTGGATGTGCGTACCTGAATGCCACGTTATCAGCTTCTGCGGCTGTATCTGGTATCAGTGGCAAAAGTGTCAGTAGGAATTAGAAAGGTTTGCTTTGGGAGGTAAAGAGGTGGTGTGTCTGTGTGCACGTGTGTGTGTGCGTGTGTGAGAGAGAGAGAGAGACAGACAGACAGAGAAAGAAAGAAATACGTGCAGGTCACTTATTTGCCACCACTAAGCTTACAAGATAATTCCACAAATATTTATGAACACATTTGTTTCTAGGGGAAATAAATTAGAAACAGCTTTACTAGCACATTTTGGAAACATCTATCTTACCTACTTACGTAAATCAGGAGGTGTCTTTCTGATTTTTAAGAGCTAAAACGTGACAAACAGACGAATGAGACCGGCGATTGGAGAAAGCAGAGCCCACGGAGGTGGGAGTCATTAGCAAGGTCTCTGAGGACTGAGGGCCCTCAGAGTCTTGAGAGTCAGGAGTTGGAAGGAAGGTTCTTCCAGGTGAAGAAACAAGAGCAAGGACCAGAGGGAGAGGCACAGCTCACCTTTTCTGCAAATGTCATTTACTAAGTCAGTAACTTACGTAATAAAAGCTGGGCAAGCAAGCAGCAAACAAAAACCTAGGCAAACAAACACGTGGGTGGGGAGAATTCTATTCATTGTAAACAGCTCTGTTTCTACGGGAAATTTCTGCCCTGGACTCCACAGGGCACCTTCTGCTCTTCCATTTTGCTCTGTGTTTCTCTCTCGGCTGAGTCTTACCGTGGTGAATGAGATTGTGGGGAAAGGAGAAGACACCCCAGAACTTCAAATCCTCCACTGCTCATGAAGTCTTCAACTGAGGTGTCTGCTCTGTTTTGTTCTAAAGGGTGACTTCATCATTCATCTTAAAAAAACAATACAAGAACTGGAATGGAAACCAAGTGGAGACATCCTGTTTCTCTTAAGAGAAAGTAAGAATCTGACTGTGTGTATCAGCCCCATTTCTATTTAAAGTGTCAGAAGACACACAGATCTCAGGGATCCCTGTTACCTAACAGACTGAGCGAAGCTCACGAACCACCAATACAACACGTCACCCCAGATGGAGGGTGCACATTGTCCTGTTTGCTTTCCCTGGGTGACTGCCACCCCTTGGTCCATGGCAGAAGAAATTTTTATTTCACTTTCATTTCCGAACGGCCACTCCCCCTCAAGTCAATATATGCTACTTAACGTTTCAATGGGAGGACCGGAGATTTGAAACTAAGTTCCTAGGGGTGATATTTATCAGAGGAACAACTGTAGTAGAGGGCAGGGCTGCGAGGCACCTTGACATGCTGAACGGGCAGGAAATAACCTACCTGGAGAGAGAAGTTCCCTCATAACATCTACAGTGTTATTTTCATAAAGAAAATGGATTTGAGGGCAAAGACACTTTATTACATGCTCTAGTAGCCCGTACTTAATTCTCGCTGAAACTTGAAGGAATTTTTCAAATCCAAATGGCAATCACAAAGTTGACTGCTCACAGAGGGGACTTCTTTACCTGCATTTCCTATTGCTCCGTGCTGGGTTGTAACCTTAGCGGCCGGTGCAGCCAGCAGGCATGCCCAGCACCAAGTCATAAATTACAATCCGATACTCCCAGATTAATGCATACACGCCCTGGGAAGCACCAAAACACCTAAAATGAACTAGAAGTCTACCTAAGTGCTAATACTTTCCTCCCACACTCCAGGGGACCAGCTGGCTCCCCTCCCCCCACCCACTGTGCTCACCCCACTTTGGAGACCACTGCGGTACGTGGCTGAAGAATATTTGCTTGTCTACGCAGAACACGAGTTGTTTGCTTCCCTGAGAACCGCAAACTGCTTGGATGGAAATGCAATGCAGAGCCAGGTAGCAAGTTGGAACAGGCCCTGGAAAATGTGCACGGGAGTAAGCCTAATTCAAACTTCAGCAGTTTTCTGGGCAATTCATCCAGGCTAAATAATTATTCTTATCTTACATGCCACCCCCCCGCCCTGCCCCACATGCATTTAAATAATCACTTCATCTCCTTTAAGTATGAAATCAAACCAAAGCAAACAAAAACCACCCCCACATGGAAATCTTGTTTTCTTAGGCCAGCAATAATTGCGGCCTGGTTTCTGGTTTCTCTTATCTCGCTCCGGCAACTCTGCACACTGCACCGAGTGTCAAACCAGGTCTTCTATGTGGCTGTGCCAGCGGAAGTGTGGCTTAAGGGATGTGTAAGTGCACTAGGACCTACTTGAGGAGGTCCAGGACCGTGAGGGGAAAGAGAGGGCAGCTCATAGTCGGGGGCAGAGGAGAGAAGAAGTACAACTCAGAGGGCTGGGGGCCAGCGTGTGCTGCTGCCTGCTTCAGGCTGGTGCCCACCTGGGGTGCTTCTGGAAAGACACCCCTGGGCGCCCGCCCCCACCAAACATACTCAGACCTGCTAGATGCGTCCCTCCATTGGGACACCTGGAGATGCGATGACTGGCTAAACCATGAGAATGCTTTTCTTGGTGTGTTCACCTCTTCTTTCCTTTCTCTTTTTTGCTTTTCCCTGGTAGCTGACTTGAGCCACCCAGGGAACAAGCTATCAGTGGAACTCAGCGGGCTTCTCTCCCACCCAGGATTTCTAGCTTATAAAATACAAAGTGTGGAGCAGCTACTCCCCTAGGTTCCTTGTAGCTCTGATACTTCAGTTCGATTAGCC
The DNA here is from genome assembly GCA_004027475.1 of Anoura caudifer. Lineage (NCBI taxonomy): Eukaryota > Metazoa > Chordata > Mammalia > Chiroptera > Phyllostomidae > Anoura > Anoura caudifer. The sequence goes on from PVKU01001443.1 coordinate 70,853, forward strand.
AGAGCCTGCAGCTTCGAGGCTGGCGGTCCCATGGTCCCTGCCCTGGTGGCTTCTTGCCTGGTCTTTTCACTTGCATCTGGCTCCATCTCCTCCCTTGGGGTGATCGGTCCGTTGTTGTTATTGTTGATTTCTTAAAAATCAAGGCCTAAATTCCCTGTGTAGCTGTTTTCGGCTTTCAAATCTTCACCAAACAAAAAATATGAAATCTACTCATTTGTTAATGAGCTGCTGCCGCAAATGTCCTGTTTTAAAGGAAGACACACTGTGTCCTCCCAGGTACTATACTTGGAAAAACTATCTCTACATCCCTGATCTGTGAATCTCAGAGGGCAACTCCTGGAAGGGAGAGGCAGACAGACTCCTAGTTTTCAGGCACAAATAATATGCACCTACTAGGTGCCAGGCCCATTATGAAGGCGTGGTGTGCTGGGGGAGACAGGCAAGTCAGCGGAAGATAACCAAGTCTTTTAATGAGGAGTCTATGGGTGCATTGGGAGGGAAAGATGTTACAACAACCCTGTACCTGTCTGCCCACCTGTCCACCTAACCACCCACCCTACAATCCCTATTGAGCACTTGGGGTACCTGAGTGAGCAAACTTGACGTGGGTCCTGTGCCCACGGATCCTCTACTAACAGGGAAAGATGACATTAACCACACTGTCACATGAATACGAGTTATAATCTGCGCTAAGAGTCGTGGATGAAAATACAGGGCGTACTGCATGCTGGGGCCCAGGGATGAAGGATGTGTGTTATCTGGGAAGACTTCCTAGAAGAGGTGAATCCTAAGATTAGATAAGGAGGAAGTGTAAGCCCAGGGAGAAGGGAAGACGGTTCCTGACCCCGGAGAATGAGGACACCCCTAAGCAGTGGCTGCCACTGCCCAGTGCTTAAAGGGACCCTCAGAGCCCACTGCTGCCCGCGAGCAGCCCGTCAGAACACCCTCCCCTCGAGGCCTGCAGAAAGAGCACCCACTCCACTCACAGAAAGCGTGGGGGGGCCGTGTGCCAGCGTCTCTGCATTATCGGCTTCCCGCTGGGAAGATCTGACCGTCAGTCAGACGCTGATTTTCCCGCTTTAACACTAATCACAAGCTTACACTCCCAATGCTCCCTCTTCTTTGCATTAAGCGCTAAGATCAAGTCTCACGAAAATCTAGCTCAGGTCCCCGCTTCCCATCCGGAACAGCTCGACTCAACCAGAAGGATACTTTCAGATGCTGTGATATAAGCTCTCAGCATCCAGACATTTTTGGAAACGTTTAGAGTGAACACTTGATGACTTTTTCGATCCAAATTAAAACACCAGAGTGTCTCTCCTGCCTTCTGTATCTGGATAGGTGTCCACCCCAGAGGGTGCTGACTTCCAGAAGACAGTTGCTCAGGTCCCCGCCCCTCTGCCCCATTCCACCAACAAACACAGACTCAACCACTGACACCAGACTTACAGAATTGTGAGATCCAGCTTGGCCCTTCTTTCCTTTTGAGAGATGAGGTCCTTTATCCCTGCTTATACCCGAACCACCCCAAAGTTCTCCAAGATTTTCCCAAACTAGTGATTCCAAAAACGTCAGAACTGCTTCCCTGATGTCAAAGGAAGCGGAGACAGGCCCGCTGATGGATGTGCTGAACAAACTCTTTCAGGCGGAGCTGTGACAATTGCAGATTCGGCAACGGATATCAGTACTTCCATTTTTTTTTGTTGTTAAAAATATAAAAAGGGAGACAGGATCTTAATTACTTTAGAGGTTATCACCCATTTCACACCGTTACACTGAAACTCTTCTCCTCTCTTCATTTGAAAGAGAGCCACCCTCTCAAAAGGCCAGAGCATGGATATTTTTTTTCCTGAAAAAACTCATTAAAAAAAAGAACTGTAATTATTTTCACTTGAGAAAGGATATACACTTTTTGAACAGCCTATAAGAACACATGTGCCCCTCATTTTATTGGAAGGCCCTACAACTCTCAAACATTAGCCTGCGTCCACACCACCTGGAAGGCAATAAAAGCAATCTTGGGCACCATCCCCCGAGTTTCTGAATCAGCAGGTCTGGGGTGGGTCCCGAGGATTTACTGTTGTTGTTGTTGGGTTTTTTTTTTTTTTTTTGACATATCTTCTTTTAAAAATTCAAATACCATTCTGATCACTCATGGTCCTGTAACATTCAAACAATGAACCAAAAAAGAAACAGATGCGAAAGATTGGTCTTCAAACACTGCAGCCAATGACACCCAGCTGGCTCTGATCTTGCTGATATAGAACCACGCCCACCCCTCAGTGGCCAGCGAACCACTGGGCGGAGCTTCGTCTGCGGGGGAGCTGGGGAGCTGTTTGATACTACACTACAGGTGTGAGCACGACTGGCTATTTTTTAAGCACTGAAGAGCTGTAGAGATCTCAGCAGAGCTTTGAGGAATCAGGTCAGCCTTGGCACAGTGCCAGAACGTGGCCAGCTGAGGGTTCGAGTGAGTCACAGCCGTGTGTACCAGTGCCGGGCCTCTTCTACAAGGCTGCGGATGGATCTGGCCATGATTCTAGGATGGTAAGGTCTGTGGCCTCCAACAGCCAGCTGAACGTCACTGCTCCACCCTCACCCCTCTGTAAGGTGAAGATTTGCATTTTTAACGAGTTTCTAGGTAACGCTGATGCTGGAGATCCAGGGGCCCCACTTTGAGACCCACCGCTCTGCAGAGAGCCTTATGATCAAGACAAAGACTAAGTATGTGTTCATCACAAGGTGCTTCACTGGATACTGGGGGCCCAAAGAGGTACCTCGACTTCAAAAGTTTGCAAGTCTTAAGTACTTTCTTTCTTTCCTCAGAGAAATAAATGGCAACAAATAAGTAGAAAACAGCAGATGCTAAATGCCAGGAGAGCCAGGATTAGCAGATTTGGGAGAGGGATGATCACAGGTGCTTCAAGGGGGGGCATCAAGGGTAACTTCTAACTTGATCTAGTCTTTGAGAGCAAGCTAGTGCTTAGGAGGCCAGAGAGAAGGGCACACGTGTAACGTTTCAAGGTGAAACCACCTCCATTCCTATCAAAGACCCCTCCATGGTTGACAAGGGGATCCTGGCCCGCAGCAACAGAACAACGGCTCAAACGACAGCTCACGCCCCCTGTGGGCTCCCATGCTCAGCGGCACCACTCCAGCAGGGCTCCACGTGCGCAAACCCTGCAGCTGAGCTGAGCCTGCCCCCCTCAACTGGCCCCAAGGACCAGAAGGGAACCGCTGTCCTTTATGCTCCAATCAGCTGCAAGGTCAGAGCTCCAAGTGCTGCTGTGCCCCACAGGGAGGCCACCTAACTGGTGGAAGAGGCAGGGGCCGATGAAGAGGGACCCAGGCAGGGCAAGTGTGGGGGGCAAGAGGAGGGAAGCAGAAGGGTCAGAGGCTGGGGACCTGGGCTTGTACCTCCAGGATGTAAGGACCAGCTGAGTTTCTAGTCCTCCAGGGAAGGACCGGAGGTGGCCAAGGAATGGCAGGAGATCACAGGAGGATCCCTCCCCTTCCTCCCACCTCCCTATTATCTTCCAGGCATCGTACTGTCCTAGTGATAGAGAGGTGCTTAGGCACCATGGTCTTTGCCCTTGAAATGTTTCTATGTAATGAGGAAGACAGAACAGCAAACAGATCATTCATGGAGACAAGATGGTAAATGCTACGGCAGAAATCACCACGTAGCGCTCTGCAAGCACAGAGTGCAGACCAGAGAACTCTGGTGTCAGGGGAGGCTTGCTGATGGGAGGCGTGACCCTGGGCTGGGTTGACAGTGATCTCGCCAGGCAGAGAATATACATGTTTACATTCTTTCTAGGCAGGAAGAGTAGCAGGGGTGAAGGCACAGAGTAGCCTGGGGAACGCAGGGCTCACGGTGCCACGAGGGGAAGGTGTGCATGTGTGTACATGTGTGTATGTGTGTGCACACATGTGGGCACACGTGCATGTGTGGGGCTCCTGGGAGCGCAACGCACATGGGAGAAAAGGCAGCAGGGGCAGGCTGGAACGGACAGCAGTCCAAGTTAAGGAGTTGGGATTTCAACCTCGGTGTGATTGAGAGCCGCTGAATGATTTTAAACTGGTCATGAAGGCCAGACTCTGATTTAAAAATTGTCCCTGCAGAGCAGAAGACAAAGTGGAGCAGACAGACCGGAGGAAGAACAGCCAGTCAGGGGCCCAGGAGCGCAGCTGGTGTGGGGGAGAGCGCTGGCCTTCAGGTATTCCTGACACTGAATGGGCCGTCTTCAATACTGGGTGTGGTGGGGGGGGGGCGGCGGCAGTGGAGAGAGCGCCCTGTCCCCGAAGCCAGATGCCCCAAGAGGGATGACAGTCATGCAGATGATGGGCATCTCACCACCCCACCCCCCTTTCCCTTTTCTCCTCACTCTGTTCCTCAAACTTGATGTTCACCATATGGTTTTATCCTAAGCACGACTGGAGCTTTTTGAAAGGAAAATCTCATTGCTGTTTATTGTAGCCATGAAAAATAAATCATAAGGGTGCTCCTGGCAGGTCCTCGGCATTTGTATCGCATTCACTCAGCCTGAGTGCTGGGAGCACTCTGCCGCTCGCGGGAGCGTAGCGGGTCAGCGTTGGAGTGGGGCTTGGCAGCAGGTTTAATCAGTCTCGTCTGTGAAACAGGAGGCTTGGCGACCTAGCTGACGAAGCAGCTCCAGGCTGCTTTCATTTAAGGAGGTGCATTAGCGTTTAAAAACGACAAAACAAAGAGTCTTGGATTGTACACATAGGACTAAACATACATAAATATATGTGTATATATTTTCTCAGTAGTTCAGCACCTTTGTAAGGTACAGAGGGCAGATCCTGGATAGACTGGAATGCCCGGAACATGCCTTGTGCCTGCGGCCCTTCTCCTGGCCCTGCAGGGCTCCGTCTCAGGCCTGGCCGGCCTGGTTGCAACAAGACCTCAAGAGAATGGCCAACAAAGGGTGGGTGTTCAGGCACGGGCGGTGAGCCCAGGAAGAAGGCCGGGAGTCCCCGCCTCTGAGTGCTGGGTGAGGGGGTCTCCTAGGCACGGAGAAGGGGGAACTGTCAGGGCAGGATCAGTTCTGCTTCTTCCACCCGAGGAAATGGGTTTGAGGTCTGCGTGTGGCAGCCGGGGTGACGAGGCGGAGAAACCTGGAAACCCAGCCCGGGAACATGTGCCTCGTGCAGAATTAGTGCTGGAGCCATTTGTTTCTCCTTAATGGCCACATAAAGTTCCCCAATGCATTATGCGTTGGACAGACTGCATTGAAATTCCTTTGGAAAAACTACAACATAAGCACATAAAACCCTATGTGATTAACTGGTAATTATTTTTAAAGGTAATGTCATTGGCGATGATGGGAACTAGGCACGGCTAGAAGTTTAAATCGGTAAAACCTCTCTGGAGAAAACCTTTGACCAAACAATTCCAAGGGCTCCAAATGGCAGAAAGTCAGCACTCTTCCCCGTGGCTGGTTGGATGGGGAGCAAAGGCGAACAAGAGTTTGCACTAGGCCTGCTGTCGAGATGAAGGCGTAGGTAAGCATGCCTCGCCTCCTCACACAACTATACAAAAAATACGAGACTACAAAACAAACACCACCCAGAATTTTCAGAAAATCAAGCTGTGTGCAAATCCGACAACCAAGGATTTAAAGAAGCCACACTCATCCAGACACGTAGGAGAGGTGGAGACGCACAGAGGCACAGAGAGGTGTGGAGACGTGGAGTGTTGCATGGAGAGGCATGGAGACATGAATGGCTGGTTCCACATCCCATGTGTGGTGGATAAAAATCAGGAGGGGTACATTGGGAGCGAGTGACCCTAGCCCCGGACCTGACCACCCAGCCCAGGGTTCCACTGCCAGGAATGTAAGTCCCCCATGACTTCTGGCTATAAATACCAGTGCGGGGTTGGGGAGCAGAAGAAACTGTGGGATTCTCAAGAGACTCCTTTTAAAGGGCCTTCAATGGACTTAGGACTCACGCAGGCGCACCCACACTGGGATTCAGCACCAGGGCTACAACTGGAAGGGCACAACCGGCATATGGGGAGAAAGCGAAGTGACTGGCAACAGGGCGAGTGCTGGGAGACAGCTTCCTCCTGCGCAAAACTCCAGAGGCCAGGCAGCAGCACTGTCCACTCTCAGAGCTCACCCCCACACAGAGCAACAAAGCAGTGACACGGGTTGCCCCGCCCTGGTGAATACCTAAGGCTCTGCTCCATACAACTTAACAGGTGTACTTTTCTATAATAGGCCACGGTACTAAGACAAGGAGTCAAAGTAGCTCTACTTGATACACAGAAACAAACACAGGGAGGCTGCCAAGTTGAGGAGACAAAGAAATACAGCCCAAATGAAAGAAAAGAACAAAACTCTAGAAAAAGAACTACACAAAATGGAGATAAGCAACCTATCAGATGCACAGTTCAAACATTAGTTATCAGGATGCTCCAGGAACTCATTAGGTATTTCAATAGCATAAAAAAGAGCCAGGCAGAAATGAAGGCTACATTAAGTGAAATGAAGAAAAATCCACAGGGAACCAATATTGGAGTAGATGAAGCTGAGAATCAAATCAACAAATTGGAACACAAGGAAGGAAAAAGCATTCAATCACAATAGCAGGGAAAAAAAGAACTCAAAAAAATGTGGACAGGCTTAGGAACCTATGGGACATCTTTAAACATACCAACATCCAAATCGTAGAGGTACCTGAAGAAGAGGAAGAGCAAGAAATTGAAAACTTACTTAAAAAAAATAGTGAAGACAACTTCCCTAATTTGGTGAAGGAAATAGACATACAAGTCCAGGAAGAACAGAGAGTTCCTAACAAGATGGACCCAAAGAGGACCACACCAAGACACATGATAATTAAAATGCCAAAGGTTAAAGATAAAGAGAGAATTAAAAGCAGTAAGAGAAAAGCAGAGATTTACCTACAAAGGAGTTCCTATAAGACTGTTAGCTGATTTCTCAAAAGAAATTTTGCAGGCAAGAAGGGACTGGCAAGAAACACTCAAAGTGATGAAAAGCAAGGACCTGTAACCTAGATTACTCTATCCAGCAAAGCTATCATTTAGAATTGAAGAGCAGATAAAGTGTTTCCCAGACAAGGTAAAACTAAAGGAGTTCATCATTACCAAGCCATTATTATATGAAACTCTAAAAGGAATTCTATAAGAAAAAGAAGAATATCAAAACAATGAACATTAAAAAGGAAATACATCCACAACTATCAATAAATGCATCCAAATAACACAACTAAGCAAATTTGTAGAACGAGAACAGAACCATAGATATGGAGATCAGTTGGAGGCTTATCACTTGGGCGGGGGAAGGGAAAGAATAGGGGACAAGGTGCAGGGAATTAGAAGTACAAATTGGTAGGTACAATACAGACAGGGGGATATTAAGAACAGTATAGGAAATGGAGTAGCCAAAGAACTTATATGCATGACCCATGGACATGAACTAAGGAGGGGAGATTGCTGGAGGGAATGGGGTATTGGGCAGAGGTGGGCAAAGGGGGAAAAATTGGGAAGACTACAATAGCATAACCAATAAAATGTATCAAAAAAAGTTTACATTGCAACCGACACATCTCTCAGGTCTGGGATACAAAGCAGAGACCACGGAGCCCCGCTGCGACCACAGGTCACCAAAAGCGCCCCTGCCTGTGTGCGAGGGCCGACCGAGGGCGTGAGGCGCCCCAGGGTGTGAAAGGATGAGCTACAAGCCCCGGGAGTCCTCGTCTGATTGAAAATTTAACACCTGTCTATACTATTTTGCATGAAAGAGTTTTATGCTATTTTAACATTACACTTTCAACCAGAGATCTTTCAGCCTAAGTTTAAACTCACAAACAATAGTTTTCAAACACTCTGTCAAAAATAGCAATAAAATCCTTGCATATGCTACTAAGCATCCTAGAAATTGATGTACTTGCTGAACTTCATACTCAGTTCCTCTCTTATCCTGTTTCCAGTTCCAATGTCTTTTCTTAAATGAAAAGCATTACCCTCATAGATCATCTTTCTGGAAGATTCTGACAATAAATAAATAAATAAATAAATAAATACAAAGAATGCGCTGTGGTCCTTTTGCATTCTGGTCCCTGTCATACTACCTCGAGCTTTTATCCCAGACCCCAGCACCCCCACCTTCGGGAGGACATCGTTCCAGCAGAGCAGCCGGGCACCGCAGGCACACTTACTGCTCCCTGGATGGAAGACGAGCCCGTTCCTTCGTCCTCTTCCCCGTCTGGCTCCTGGTCTTCGTTGTCAGTCCAAGAGGACACGTCCTCTACCGAGCTGGTCAGATCAGGCAAACTCTTAGATGTTAACCTCAGGAGGTCCTCTGCAGAGGTTTCCTGTGGGAACACAATTAAAGGCCCACAAATTACCGCATGGCACCAGCAGTTCTAGGTCAAGGTCAAAGAAAACCGAGCAGAGTCAGCTGTGGGCGGTCATGTGCTCCCAACCCAAAGACTATATGCAAAGAATGTTCTGCATTTCCAGGTTTGCAAGGTGACCTCAAATGTCAGGGGTGTGAACCCAATTTAAACCCAAACCAATTTTTCCCCCCTGAAGAATCTGTGTTTCTTAGATGAGTGTTTCCATAAACAATCCAAGCTCCCTGAACTTATGTTCCTTTGGTGCCTTCCTGTCTTGCTTTCAGGATACAACTTTTCGAGGTCAACAAAAACACATGGAACCAGGCTTCGTTAAGATTAGAGTCTAAAGGACGCTTCCTCTCCCACTGTTACCTTGCTTTTGTACTCTCAGTTCTATACACCCTTCGAAGCTGAAGGGTAACACCTCCCAAACCTTCGGTGGTTTGCTGGTCTCTGGTTTTTAGAGAGTTCTTGTCACTATTTTCTAAGGAGAACAGGTAAATTTTTTAACGCCCTCCCCCAGTCGCACATTTCATGAAGCCCGGATGGATTTGAATGTGTAAGAAGGCTTAAACATTCCCTGATTCTGGAGCTGTGGTTTAGTAAATTTACCCCACGCACATATCCCTTCAGTGCGGGGAATTTTCATTTTCCTTTCCTTTCGCAACAGCCTTGCTTATATTCCAGGTGTAGCTAGTAAAGCCAAGTTTTAAAGCAGGAGCCTTATTTGATTTAGTGTAGATGTTTCCTGTGTATTCTTTGTTGACAGGGGCTTTTACATGAGTGTTTTTTTTTTGTGTGTGTGTGTTACATGTCTGTGTATTAAAGAGGAATGTGCATATTTAAAAAATTTAAAACACAAAGGGGGCTCCATCAACACAGCCCTTCCTACACACCCATAAGGCCAGGGTGGGTTGTGACATGTGGGCGAGATCATAGGGCCACGTGACAATCCCAACTGCAGAAGAGGCCCACACAGGAGCCGAGAGCGCTCCCGGGAAATGCCACAGCCCACGAGGCCGGGGACCAGGGCTGCAGGCCCGATCCCAGGTCAGGACAAAGGGCAACGTGCCCTCTCCACATTCTCCTACACCAGCCGTTTCTACAAGGCAGACCGTGGAAAGCTTTGATGATCAAATTCCTCAGGGACTGGCAGAAAAGAGAACAACAAAAACACCCATCTTAAACCACAGGCAAACCAGTGCCGAGGAGGCGCCCGGTGACAGTGACATTGGATGCAGGCTCCACCTTCAGGGTACCTCAAGCTCATCATTTTAGATGAGCAATTGCAAATACTATACTGTTAGCCCTTACCTGAGGAAAGGAAAAAGAGCTGTTGAACAAAAAGCGAGTTCAGTTTTCCTCTGTGATGGTAGCTCTGCTAGACCATTAACAGAATAAGAGTTAAAAAACCCACAAAATGGTGAAGGTCCCGACTGGCGAGCAAATTGCACAACAGCCGCAGACAGAAGGTTTCATGGTCACTGAAAACGGCACTGCAGCAAACAGTCCGGCTGTCCAGGGCAGCACAGGGAGCAGTGGATGATGCTGCAGCCACTGCGCATGGAGCCAGGCGGGCGCTGGGAATACTGGGCAGGTGGGGCGGGGGGGCACTTTGTAAAGTATGGTTGTGGAACCACTGTGTTGTGCTTCCTGATGTGGAGAGATTCTTAAGTATAATATGCTATTTAGTAAAAAGGAGGTTAGAAATAAAATGTAGTGACTGCATGACTACTAAATGTAGCAATACATGACAACTTAACAATGGACATCGTTGTGAACGGCTGCACTGTTCAGACCCATTTGCATCTGAGTCTTCCTGACAGCCCACGAATTTCAACGTACAGATGAGAGCACTGAGCTCTGGAAAGACGTAGTAAGTTGCTGAAGACCCACAGCCTGTCTTGGGCTGTGCTGGCGCTTAAGTCCAGGTGGGACTGCCTCCAGGTGCACTCCGTGTCTTGTGTTTGATTCCAGTGAATGAAAACGTGTGTGTACAAGCTGCACACACGTATGTGTGTTCCAGTCTGGAAGGACACGGCAGTTAACTGACAGTGCTAATGGTGGTATTGCAAAAATTTTTATCTTCTTTTTCTTCTATTTTTTTCTGGGGTTTTCACATTAGATATAGTAAGAACACATTACTTGTTAAAAACTAAGAGTAGAAAAAAAGAGCACAAGAGAAATCTGCACTCATCAAAGCAAACTTGGATATTCTGACTGCATCCATTCACCAAAAGCCTCCTCAGCCCCTATAAGCAAACAACCTATCCGTGCAGAAACATGAGACACCCTCTCCAGAAGAAAGTGACTGTTGTATTTCTAAAACATCACCTTAAACTTTTGTGATGCGGTGACTGTTATGGATGATGGTAATTTACATTTTTATTATTCCTAATATTCAGCAAGTCAAAGCTCTTTTTTCCTCTCCCTCTCTTCAAAGCCAGGAAAACAAAGCCTGTGGACTGCTTGCTCCTGTTGGATAATGAAGAGGAACAGATGCCATGAGGTGCCTGGAGACTGACTTCTTACTCCCCTCTCTCTGGATGAGCACCTCGAAGGTGCAGATGAGGTTGAGGAACAAGGAGCAGGCAGCGGCTGCAGCAGCCGCTTGCCTAGTTGTAAGCAGAGAGCATGGGAAGAAGTGAAAGGTGTCACTCCTTTGGGTCAGCTTTAGGGCCACAGCCCAGTACCGGTGGCGGAGGACTGATACAGACACTCATTCCTTGACTCCAGGCCACAGCCTCCGCCCTACAAAGGCCCCAGCAGGCGTCCCACAAGTCAAAGCCTGCGGCAGGAACACATGGCCTTTTCTAATACCATTAGCCCGAGTGCCCTTTATATCTTATTTGACTGAGGGGCAGCTTGGGTTAGGACTTGAACTTGGAGGTCTGAGGGACCCAGGATGAAACCTGCTTCTGCCGCCCACTACTGGTGTGACCTCTGGGCAAATTGATTAATCACTTAGATTTTAATTTCATCCTTTGAATAAAAAGAACTAATACCTGACTCACCGGAATTATTTTAAGAATTAAACGTGACGATAAGGTGAGAAGCACCTGGCACTCTGGGGGCACCCGACACCTGTCGGTGTCCCCTCCCTTTAGGCCAGTGGGTGAAATCGTCGGCCGGGCGTCAAAACCTGCCTTCACAGTCCCGTGTGCCCCTTGATTATCAGTCTCAGCCCTGCGTGGCCTGTTTTTGTTTCTAGTTTGTGTTTTCTGGGTGTCCATGTGTTCGTGGATAACGACAGAGACTTCCTCTTTCCCACTTTCCAAACCAGCAGGGGAAAGACGTGGTCAGGGAACTTCGGGTGTGGTGGGCAGGGTATAGCGCCTGTGCAGAAAACTCTGTGCTTGAGTCACAGACCGTGGGGAGGTGGGCTGTGCAAACACATGACTCTGTGTGTGTGTGTGCGTGTGCGCGCGCACACGTGTGCAAGATCTGATGATGCTTTTCGAACTCCCAGCCCTTCTGGTCAAATGAGGAATTTGTCTCCCTCCTTGTGGAGTTCACCAGGCTGACCGAGAACATTCCTGGCTCCGCTTCCCCTCCCTGCGCCTGGTCATGAGATGCCAGGGGGGGCCCCACAGGATCTCTGGAAGGGGAGGAGGGGCCTGTGAGTGGCAAGTCCCTCCATGTCTGGCTCCAGGGCCTCAATGCAAGTCCTCCTGCCAGGTCTTTCCCAAGGCACTGCATTCTTTTTTTTTTTTTTTTTAAGATTTTATTTATTTATTTTTAGAGAGAGGGGAAAGGAAGGAGAAAGACAGGGAGAGAAACATCATTGTGTGGTTGCCTCTCTTGCATCCCTTACTGGGGACCTGGTCTGTAACCCAGGCTTGTGCCCTGACTGGGAACTGAACCAGCTACCTTTGGTTTGCAGGCCCATGCTCAATCCACTGAGACATGCCAGCCAGGGCCCAAGGCTCCGCATTCTTGTTGGAAGCCCAAGAGTCTAGGTCAAGGGTCTGGGGTAAATGGTATAGAAGGGAGTGAAGCAGATTTTTCAGGTAGCTAAAAACATTAAAAAATTCCTCCAGTCTATTTGTTAAACACTCCAAGAATAGGCAACAGACCTTGCAACCTAAGAGGCAGAAATACAGGGTGGGCAAGTGTAGGTTTACGGTTGTGAGCACGTGAAACACAGGTTATTCTTGTACTATTATTTTTTTAATTTTTTTTTAATTCCTCATCCAAAGATACATTTTTATTGTTGCGAGAGTGAGCAAGAACATCGATGTGAGAGAGGAACACTGATTGGTTGATTGGTTGTCTTCCCTATGCGCCCAGACTGGGGATCAAACCCACAACCTTTTGGTGTACGGGACCATGCTCCGACCAACTGAGCAACCTGGCCAGGGCTATTCTTGTGTTATTATTGATTAATTTGTATTATTTCCCATATGAACAACTGTAAACTCACCCCCCTCCCCTGTATATAAAAGCCTGTGGATGCTAGGTTCAAAAATAATAATGGGGATAATGGGGGAAAGAATCATACTGGCAAGACTAGAAAGCTCACACCAATTCTTCCCTGAACTGCAACTGGGACCAACTGGGATGAACCGGGATGAGGCCTTGTCATAGCAACACTTCACTAGCCCCTCAGTCTCGTGGGCTCTTTCCTTGTCTCATTGCCAGCACCATGAGATAGTGGAGCAGAACCAGGACAGCCCAGTCCCTCCTCCTCCTCCTCCTCCTCCTCCTCCTCACGCAGCTGTGGAGTCCTGCAGCCTTTATCCAGCACCAAGGCTGGCGAGACCCAGGGAGGAAGCAGATGCCGGGCCCCCGATGTCAGCACTATCTTAACGCACACCGGGGAGCCCAGCTGGAGGCCTTGTGAGGAGGAGGCAGCCACGGAAGGAGGGGACAGACTCTACCTGTGCACCAAGCACCTGAAGAGCATCCAGGCCACCAGGAAGCTCTGCCTCACTGTCTCATTTGTAAAACCAAGGAGGAGGACAGGGAGGGGTGACATTCACAAGCTTGCCGGCAGCACTGACACTCTGTGACGCTGCGAGTCAGAACCTCCCTCTCTCCAGGACCTGGAAGATGGGCACCTCCGCTGCTCTCGTCCCCGAGGCCCCATGGACTCCACGTCTCTTCCTCGGTTTCCCCCTGGGTGAGCTGCTGCTCTCGCTACCTTGCCCTTCCTCCCACCCTACCGTTCTTACCTTTTCCTTAGTCTTGTTGTTTTTCCATCTCTTAAATATACCTTCTAAATAACCTTAAAAGGAAGCTAAGGGCCCCCCTTGTGGGCCTTACGCTGTGGAATCATGGCTGTTTAAATGGCCCAAGGTAAACGTGCATGGGGAGAGTGCCAAGTTCACCACCACCATTAGAAATATTACAAACGAACAAACTACCTACCTTGCTGGCCACGACCAGCTGAACCATCCCTGTGGCTGAGCGAAGAATGGCCACAGCTTCCTCGTGGGACAGCCCGACCAGCAAGTGACCATTGATTACCAGCAGCTCGTCTCCTAAGGACAGCCTGCCGTCCCTGAGGAAACGGAGACGGGAAAGATTCCCTCGTCAAGACATGCTGGGCTTGAGAGAGGACATTATCTTGGAGCTGGGAGGGTGGGACAGGGAACAGTTACAATGACGCCAAAGAGGAAGTCGGGACGGCCAGACATTGTTGGGCTGGGAGTGCTTCCTTCTTTGCTGTGGCTCAAAGGAGAGAAATGCTCCATCATTTTAAGAGGTCACCTCGGAACAGACGCATTCCTAAGTGGCCACCATGTGACCTGGCATTCATGGCACTGAAATGTCTCATCCCAGTGGAGATAACAATAGAGGCACCCGGACCTCAAGGTTTTGGGAGAGTCCAGGCATTCTTTCCTCCCTCCGACCTGCCACCCTTCCCTTGTGCCTCGGTCCTCAGCTGATTCACTGAGCTGAGCCCAGGGAGAGTGAAGGCATCCTAAACTCTCCAGGAAGCCTTCTCCAGCCCATGCCCCTTTCCTCCAGGTGACATGGCTCTGGCCAGATTTCCCCTCTGGCACCTGGGATACCACATGGCATGTGTCTAACTCCCTGCCCCAGAGAGTTATAGGACCTTGAGGAACAAGCCTCTCAGCCCCTTTTCATCCCTGTGTCCCTACAGCCAAGGTTCCTTAGCAGAAGGATGAACACAAAGAGGAACAATTAGAAGCTAATATATGGCTGTTGCAGGTAACAGGCCTGGTCCACGAACACAGGTGCACAAATACACTGTTGTTTAAATTGCATTTCAATTAATCACAGCTGACTCAGAGCTGCCTTCCCGGGGCTGGCAGGAGAGCCAGTGGTCAAGGGAACCGGCTCTCCTAGGGCGGGTCAAGGATCCGGGGAGGCACACTCTGTCAGAATGCTGGGCAGGACCCTTCATTCATGGTGCGCCCACAGTCTTGTGGGTTTTCTGAGCCCCCAAGGGTCTGGTCTCCCATGAACCCAAAGGAGCCAAAAGCTTTTCATCTCCATTGCTAAGTATGGGATAGGAAATCTGGTGGGTCTGGGAAACCCTACACCTAGGGTTCCATCATCCCCTTTGCAGGCTTCCGATTGGTACCTAGGGTGCAGCCCTGGGATACAGCATGTCCCCAGTGGTCCCAGACCCACCCAACTCTGTTTCTCTCTCACTTATGGACCTTTCCCCCTTTTCCTTTCAACTTCTCTCCACTTTTCCCTCCCTCGCCAGTACCTCCCCCCGCCCCCACCCATCTCTTTCCTCTAGGGCATGCATTAGACTGGGTTCTATGAATTCAGGCCTTAACAGAAGACAAAGGCACCAGAGACTTCTGAGTGCCTCTACTTCCGTCCTTCAAAAACCCTTAAGGCAGAGAAAGGCTAAGGACCCCAATGGGATGGAAAGGGAGGGGAACAGAACAAGCATAGCACGCACCAGAGAACAAACGCCTGCACCCTCAAGGAGCCGTGTGGTGGGCCCCCCTGGAGGAAAGGGATTCGGGACTAAGGGTGCATGCAAGGGTTCTGGCCCGTGTCCCTGGGTTTACTTCTCCACAGCACCGTGAAGATCATCCCTGACCCCATCTCTTTACTTGTTTCCCTCTTTCATTCCATCTTGCTCTTCCCCTTGATTAACTAGAATGCCCCACATGTGAGCTGCATACCCCAGAGACACACGCACACAACTCCCGGCTTGGGGTGCAAAGAAATGTGGCACCACTAGAAACAACTCACAGAGAAAACAGAACAGCTCTGCATGAGCTTACCTCTGGGCACAGGAATTCCCTAATTGCCAACCTTGCAAAGACAGACAAGAGCGTGAGACCTAGGACTAGCGAGCAAACAGCTACCCTGGTGGGGGTTCCTTAAAGCACACATCAGTCGGGAAGTTTACTGATGCTCCGGTGGGTAAAAACTGTCGAAGGGCTTCATCCCTCAATCATTACTGCCATGCAGATAACTAACCCATGCGATTAATCTTCTCTCCCCTTTAATGGTTAGTTAGCCTCCTACTTTCTAGTTCGAGGACTGACGAGCATGAAACACCTGGATAGTTTATGCCCCGGTTCTCACCTTACTCGTCCATTCTTCAGACTAAATAACCTCCAGCTCCTTCTGCTCCACCTCATGAGATACACCTTTGAGTGCCCACTTGAACTTGGGCAGGCCAGCACTGCTCTGGTTTGCCACCTCTCCCTCATCAGGGTACCTGGTCGGACACTCTAAATTCCAGGCTACATCCACCTTCCTCATCAGTGGAACTCCACCTTTACGTGCCTGCTGTACGTGTGTGGGCATGCGACACGTGCACACATCCCACCGTGCCTCGAGAACAGCAGACGCCCTCTGTACAGCAGGTCCTCGGATAACATTTCATTCCATATTGTTTCATTATCCTGTTTACGAGATGCTGTAGGAACTTAACTCTTGTCTCTACCAATTAGCTGTGGTAAAAGTGCTTTTGTCATACACTGTTTTTGTTAAAGCTGCAGCACCTACTGATGGTGAGGACCTACTGTACACAGAAGCAATTAGCTGGCGTGGCAAGGGCATGCTTTGTATTTTGGGACCGCTACGTCCCTACGACTCCAAATGGACTTCTTTGTGCAAGCTCTGCCTACGCACGGTCTCTCCTCCTATTTCAGATGATTGTTCAAGCTGGAAAATAACCTATTTTGCAGTGTATAATGCACACTTTTGCCCACATTCTTCAGGGAAAAATAAGGATGTCCATTATATATGTGTAGTACCTTGTATATGCTCTTGTTTTTTGGTAATTATTTGTTACATAAAATTTCTTGTACCACAATATGTTCAAAAATAAATGCTAAAATTCCTTTAAAATACAAAAACCAAGTATCTAGATATAAATAAATAAATAATTGAATTAAAAAATTAAAACGAAAGGTTTTTTCCCCCTGAAAGTTTGGGCCAAAAACATGGGTGCCCATGATACACAGCAAAATATGCAAGTTTTGAGGTATGAATTGTTTTCAAGTCACAAGGAGGCAGATTCATTTCCTTTTCCCCCCCTCCATGTCTGTGGGACAGAGACACACGTGTATCAAAGTGTGTTAGAAGCCTGGCACCCCATGTGAGCAGTGGGCGTATTTAAAACCAATCACTTTCCTAAGTCGTTAGCCACAGTCTTCTGGGAGTTAGGGCATCAGGAATGTGGTATTCTGTTACGTGGCACAGTCTTGATAAGTAACTGCACAATACTAGCATTCCAAACGCTAGGATAAGTAATATTTGCTTGAAATTCAAAGTGGACTAGGAGGAAGTCCCATTTCTCCTACACGGTTTGGCGGAGCCTGTGGTGTCGCCGGCAATTAGTCACTTCCTGTGCTCAGAGGTAGGTTTAATTAAAACTGCTCAGGCCCGTGTCCCTCTGTGCTCCAGCATGACCTTGGGAAGCATAATTACCAGGGCTCTGACTAAGTGGGAGTCCAAGCACCCAGGGGCGGGGAGGGGAGAGGAGGGGGAGGAAGAGAAAGGGAGAGAGAACTAGTCACCTGTGAGCGGCACCTCCTTCCTTCACTTGAGTGACAACGATAGCGTGAGGTGAGCGCTTTGATCCTCGGCCTCCACTAACCTGAATTCCCAGCCCATCCGATTCTTTTAGCAGCTCCAGCTTCCATATCCGGCCGACTTCCTCCTTGGAAGAAAAAGTGAGCACACTGTGAAGAACACAGACAGACGCGAGGCCATGGCACGGGACAGCAGGCGGTTGGGTCAGGCCAAACACTCGTCACTTGTGGACAGGTAGCGCAGGTGACCGCAGAAGAAACAATTCTGTGGACTGAACCCAAGCCTAGCTGGCAGCGCGTCCAGCAGAATGTCCTCTGATGATGCGAATGCTCTATATCGGCACCATCCCACATGGAGTCACAGCCACAGGTGGCTGTCCAGTGCCTGAAATGTGACTGGCAACTGACACACTATTTAATTTTAACCGAACAGCCACTTAGGGCTAGTGGCTATGACACTGGACAGCAAAGCAGGAGTAACCACTGAATTACGTGAGCAGGGTCCTGCTCGGTGAAGCTGCCTCTGCCCGAAGCCCAGGTGCCACTGTGCGCATGGCTATTAGTTCACAAGGGAAGGCGAAAGGGGAACTAAGCCTGGTCTTGGCTCTAGACTTCAGCTGGTTGGAGCCCAGCTCTGCCGCTCAGTCCTCCTGAAAGTCCCCTGATGCCTAAAAACCTTAGTTTCTTTGCCTCTCGAGTGGGGATAATTATGACTACTTCTGGTTTGTTGTTAGGGTTAAATGAGATATTTCTGGAAACAGGTAGCAAGGTTTCCAACACCTAATTCCCCATTCTGTGCACATAACAAATGTTGATAGGTAACCATATGTTACTTATAATATGTACAATATGTGTAGATGTTAAAAACATCATATTGAATTGGACCTCAAACTTCCTTACACCATATAAATTGAGATCTTTGGCAGGAGAAACCAAAACAGTCAATTAGTTGATAAATTTGTTATTCATTGACTTCCACAGACATCAGCTGTACATTCTTTCGATACATTAAAAAATGCTTCAACAACATGCATCCTTTTTAGAACTGATAAATGTCTGAAGTCCTCTGCACTGCTGGTAGCTTTTCTGGTTGAGTTCATTCTCCACTGACCCCCATTTCACACTAAGGACGCACGCACAGGCCCACCGCACCATGTCAGCGTTCCCTCAGCTACTTCGCAGTTCAGAGAAATGAAAGCAAAACCTCCCGAAGTGGTTTATTCTGAGCCTTACTTAGGCTCACCCCTATTGTTCTTTTCAGGTGTAGATACATGGGTATGAGTCACAACGCATTCTTCAACATTTAAAACAAGAGCCATCTGCTTTCTTCATCCATCATGAAGGTCCATTGGAACCATTAAGGCCAGATATGAACAAAGCCATCGTCCTCCTGGAAATAGGCAACCTGCCCACTCAAGCTGCTTGCAAAAGAGAAGGAATGTGAAGCATTTAGAAAATCTGAAATACACTGTCAGAAACTAAAATGAAGCTTTACGCAACAGTAAAAAACCCAGATGCTGAACAGTCACTGATGTGCAGCAACAGGAATGTCTGGGGAAATTATTACCAGACAGAGACCTGGTGGATCCAGGAGAGTTTATCTGGTACAGCACTGCTCGGTGGGGCCCCACCACCCCAGCAACACGCAGGAGGTGCCAACTGTCTCCTTCATCTGCTCACCACAGACACACGAAGCCTGTCTGGCCAAATGTAACTTCAGAAGTCACTGGCTTACCACAGTAGTTCATGAACTTGTCAACGATCTCCAATTCATCCAGTCGTCTCCCTTTGGATTCCACGGTTTTTGGTTAGCTGCCTCTGACCCCTGGAACACCTTTCTCTCTTCCCCATTCAGAAGCAGCCTCCCTGGCCTCCAACGTCTCACCGAGCTCCACTAATTCAAGAAGCCATCCTCGAAAGTCAGCGCTACCACCAAATGGCAACTCTCACCCCTTCCAGTCTGTGAAAGCCCCTGGCCTGGCGGACAGCCCCACAGGGAACCAGCGCAGGGACGGCCGATTCTCTGTGGTCCTGGCTTGCTGGGCCTCTCACACAGCTCACGGAGCAGCCTATGGCTGCCTCCCCGGGCCTCATGATGCAGTGGACAAACTAGAGCAGATGGTGGCCTGACTTGATTTTTCCTTTGAAGAAATGCCAACGGCTCCCGGAGCCTTGGAGGTTTGGGACAGTACTCTCCCCTCTCTCAGCAAGAAAAGCTGTGGAGCCCTTTCCTAAGAGCAACAGGGACCATTATTGGAGTCTAGAATAAGAACATCTGTTCAGTTTTAGCCCAAATGAGTAAAGCACTACCCATCCCATTACCAGTTACACCATCATTCCTCCCCACCCCTCCTCCCGGTCCTGCCTTTAACAAACAGAGCAGGTTAAATATGGTTCCTAGATGGTGTGGTTCCCAGCGCTGGGTACGGTCCTTTCTCATTTTTAAATGCTCTTAGAAACAGGACTTGTGACAAGACACATGCAAAGCTATGATTGCTGGGAAAGAGTAATGCCCTAGCGTGCACTGAGAGAAAGAGTTACCCTTGCTCCTGCCCCAAACACACACAATGAGTTAAAAGCAAAACAAAACACGTATCTAATAACAATGGCTTCAGAGGGCAGAAAGGACTTATTTGTCGTACAGCCCCCAAGTATACTAGTCAAGAAACAGGTCAGTTTTCATTTATCCGACAACATGATTTTTTTCACAATTGGAAGTAGGAAGTATACGGAGAGAGTTCACAGAAATCAGTGCAAGTTTCCGTGCCTTGGAATTTCTCGGTCATCTGATCAGGAGCTCGGAGGTACACAATGAAGGCATAACATCTGCCCCAACAGGACGGGGCAGATGTTATCAGTCTCGATTGTACAACTGTCAGTGTGGCGTTAAATTTATCAGCCTATAGCTGAAAGCAGCGCTCAGTTAAAAATAAAGTCAGTGTCTGAAGTGTATTTGGCCAAAGCTGGTACTGGCCAAAAACCAACTGGCCAACCAAAGCATGATAATATTAAGTATATTTCCAACTGCCTCCTTATAATTCCACTGGGGCATTTGATACACACCCCAGCATGGCCAAAACAGAACTCTCCCCCCGCTCCCACCCCAGGCTTCCCCATCTCCATGGGAAGGAATACCATCATCTACTCAAGATGAAGAGGGTATACAACCCAAAAGTCAGACCCAAACCGAGAGCAAGATCTACTGTCAGCTCTACTTGCAAAACAGATTCACATCCATCTCCTTCTGCTCCACATCCCTGCCACCACCCTTGTCAAGGCCACAGGCATCTTTAGCGTGGGTGTCACAGCAGCCTCCAATCTGGTCTTTTTAAATTCTCTACCTCCTACAATTCACTACCCCCCAACACCTGTCCAGGGTGAACTGTAAAAAAGTGTACATCACAATGCACTCGGCTTAAACCTTTCGACAGCTCCCGCTAGGCTTAGGATGAGGCTGGCTCTTGGCGATGGCACGCACAACCCGCCACGATCCAGCCCTGCCCAGTGGGCTCTCTAGCAACTGGAACCGCACCCGGCACACAACGATATGCATGCATGTCATGAAATGAACAGCTGTAAGATATTTATCCACTGGTCTTACGGTTCTTCCCAAGTCACTGAGACTGGCGTTAACAGGCTCACTCAGATGGGAGACCTGCGTGCTTGCCAAAGTTTGGTGTGTGAACACTGACCTGGTTGTAGACACAACTGCGTTCTGAAACAGATCCCGTCTAGACAGATGGCTCAGGCTTTGGCTCCCTTTCTGTGGGCTTAAAGGGCAGTGAGCCTTTGTCAGCCTGCTGGGAAAACGCCAAACCGCACAGAACTGGACACGACGGACCGCTGCAGCACGCCGCCCTTCCTACAAAGTGTGGAGGACTGTGGGAGCGCACGTGCATCTCTTCATGGGAGCAAACGCAGGGACTCATTTACCAAACAGGGGCGGTACGCTGAAGGGAGCTGTCTCCGCAGCATCTAAAGGACCTCGGCATCTTCTGGAACCAAAGGTAAAATCTCACAACAGCATCTTTGCCCCACATGTGAGAAGGCACATCGCCCAACTCGAGTTTCACTGCAGTAAATGCTCTGGCTCTCACTGTAAACCTATCCTGAGACCGTATGGGTATCCCTTCTTATTTAGAACAATCTGTAAGCGATGAAGCAATGTGTGGTCGTAATGTCAAAGTCACAGTCCCTTAGTCACCAGACCAAATGATCAGTTTGTAGGTGAGAAGACAGAAGCTCAGAGAAAGGACATGGATGCCCAAAGGCCCCAAGAGCTGGGATGAGAGGGCTGGAGCGGGAACTTGATGTCCACCCCTCAGCCCTGGTGCTCCTGGGTGCCTTTATTCACAAATAGCTACAGAGCACCTACAGGTGCAAGGCACTGAGTCAGGACAGAAAGACAAATAAGGTCCTTGCCCTTAAAGTCTCCTGTGGATGCACAGCCCAGTGCTACTTGGGACATGTGGGATGGAGGCATTGATGAAGATAAGCAGGTGGTCCTGCCGGAGCCCAGAGAGGAGCTGCCTGAAGATGGGGCAGGTGACAGGGGCATTATGGGAGCCTCCTTGAGAGGTGCCATGGTGCTTGGTCCTCCAGGAAAGACAGAAGCTAAGCTACATTGAGGAGCAGAGAAGACATGATGCTGAGAGCAGCATCCACCAAAAATCAGAGGCAGGAGCGAGCGTGGCCTTTTGGGGGGGGGGCCAAGAAACTACTTCAGCCCAAATCAGGGAGGCAGAAGGTTAAGGAAGGATCAGATAACACCGGGTCTCATGCGCTTCGCAAGCCAAGGTGTTCGACTATCACCCAAAAGGTGAATCGGACCCATCAAAAGGGTTTGAGTGGCAGTGTACGCAGGTGCACTGGCACATGCGTGACGACACCTGTCCTTCACAAGGGTCTCACTGGTTGCAGTGGGACAGCAGATGACGGGGTCAGTGTGGGGGCAGCGAGATGGATAGGTGACTACTGTGACCACCTAGATGAGGCATGAAGACAGCCTGGCCTGACCTGAAGTTGTGGGAGTCGGGGAAAGAGAAGTGGGGCAAGCAGGAACATCCGAAAGGGAGCAGGCATTGATGGGACTTGGTTGCATGGACATGGTGTGAGAGAGAGAACAGCATTTCAGTTGACTAGAGGGTATCAGCTGTCCCCAACTTAGGATAAAGGCACTTCTCAGGACATGGGACTGTCGGTGCAAAACCAGGGGAAGTTCTGGGCAAACCAGGACATGGGGTCACTCGCTGACTCCTGGGTTTGTGGGTTGGACAGCTCAGGGGTGGTGAGTCCTGGAGCACTGGTGCAGACTCGGTGGCGCAGGCAAGTGATGCATCGAGTTTTAAGCACGATGTGCAATAGCCAGAATGGAAACATCCTATAGGCAGGTGGTGGAAACTCAGGGTTCAGGTGGGAGGTGAAGGTGCAGGCATGGATGTAGGAGACGTTACCACGCAGGAAGACACAAGTTCACTCAGCAACCTTGGGGGCTTCCTAGAAGAGGGACATCCTGATGTTGCATTTGCTCATTGCAAACCTCAGGAACCACTTGGGAGATGATGTCTTGAGTGTCAGTCTCCGGAGCTTCCCATCCTTCTCTGCAGATTCAGAACTTCGTGAGGTCTCTGCTAAAGGCCTCGGGAAGAGGTCTGGCACTGCACAGGGCAGATCACCAGTACGAGGGTGAGACCACAAGGGGACCCACAGACCCATGCGCCAGTCATGTACAAACTCACCTGCCTGGCCTCTTTGTTGTGTGACTACCTTTGGTTGCCTTCATTTGTATCATGCAGTGTTACAAAAATACACATATGTCTAAACAGGCCTGCAAAAACTGTCACATTGGATGACAGTGAGCAATAGTGAATGCATTTCTAAAACTGCTTATCTATGTCCTAGGAGATTATTATGTTTTGGATGATAAGCCCAACTTTTTAATCTGGTTGCATACCTATCATGTGTTAATATTTTATAGAATCATACCGAATTTTTTTTAAAAAGAGGTATTTGTTAGAGGAAATATTTTCCTATAGCTCTGTTAAGGAAGAATAGAATATAAAAACATAACAAATAAAAGTCTACAAAAAAGAAGCACCTGACAAAATGGTCTCAACGATCATTATAAACATTTTCCGTAATTTATTAAAGCTTTGTAGATATGTTAAATCATTAATAAAGCAGAAACAGAACAATGCTGACATGTTTAATCTCCCATTATTCAAATAGAATGGAATTTTTTCCTCCAAAGGCTTAAAAGGTAAACAGCCCATTTTTTTCCCTAGAGATTCCATTTTAACGCGACTTTGGGCTCACCCTGGAGTAAAAATAAAAATCCACTTGGCTCAAGGGCTGGATAACTTTCTGTGAAGATCTACTGGTTCCAATCTGAGTACCTCCTGGATGTAGGGGATACTACTTCCTGCCAACTGTGTCAATTTTGGATAAATGTATCAAATAATAATACTTCTGGGGTTGAGAAGGGTGCTAAAACATTCATGTGTAAGAAGGTGTATGGCCCATTCCAACTGTGCAAGACCGAAAGCCAACAATCAGTCTCCAGATTACGGGCAGTGACGCAGAAAGCAAATTCCAGATGGCAAGTCTCTTCTTTCTACAGGCAGGTGGCTTTAAAAAGTGCCCCACGGGCAGCTGGTTTCTGTTGCACCATTTCATTTTTACTTTTTGCACATTTGACCTTGAGCACAGAATTCAGGTGCTCTGATAGGTGTAGTTTTCAGAGAGCCCAATCCAGAAATTCAATTTTACGTTATTGCCTTTTATTAAGATAAGCAGAGGATGGTACTTTAAAAGTTTGACTTTTTTTTTCCTTTTAAAACCACTCCAAATTATTTCCACTTCTCCTACAACAAATCAAAGCCTGTTCTTTAAGTGGTGTGTGAGTCAACTCTAAACCTTTAGTACCTGAAACCTCCAATAGTATTACAGATGTCAATACTCTCTCACTTAATGTTTTCCAGCCCAGGCTTGCTGTGTATTTACCATCCAATCATTAGGGGGATAATCATATCAAGATATAGTATCCATTGATAGGGGCACCCTGTAATACAGGTGTTACCCGCTTCTCAAAAGCTCGTGTTATGCCACTTCATTCTTACAAAAGAGACTTACAGTAGACCTGTTTTCAGTAACTGAAAGAAAGCCAAAGGCTTTTGCTTTTATGAGAAAAGGCAAAAAGTGAAGAGAGTGTCCAGCGTTTGTTCTGTGGGGAGTGTCGCAGAGGCCGCGGGCCCCCTGGACGGCAGGAGCGGCACGGCGTGTACTGTGTGCTGGTGTGAGCTTCGGTGCTGTGAGTTATTTGGTGTGATTTAGAAGGTTATTTGGGGGGTCTATGAGCACTAAAAGTTTTTCCCATATGAATTAGTAATGATATTTTAATCCTCACTGGAGAATATACTCACAGATTCTAGAGAGTGAGGAGGGGAGAGGGAGGGAAAGGGGAGGAGAGGGGGGGGAGAGAGGGGGAAAGAGAGAGAGAGAGATATTGAGAGACTGACCAGTTGCCTGACATGCAGCAACTGATCCACTCTGACCAACTGATCGACTCAGCCAGAGCCGGGCTGTATTCTTATTGGCCTTAATGTGGGGGGTGGGGGGACATTAAAATCTTTTTTTGCCCTTAATCCTTTTTTGTGGGGAGCATAACTGGTCAGGAAAATACTGATAAAAGGCATTAGTTTTTCTTCCTATCTGTTTACACTTCCATCTATAAACAGGCCTCTTCCGTGTGGGGCGTTAAGACGACCCCCTAGCTCTGCAAATGAAAAAACAGGGTCCTCTAAGAGAGCATGATTTTGATTCTTCTCAACCCACCATACGGACTGGCTACCACTGCAGAAATGTGCATAGAACGGCCTTTACAAATTACACTCACTCACAGGGCTCCACTTCCCAGCAAAGCTGAATGGTATACTCCCCCTGGGCCCATTTTCCACCTTTCCAACTTTCTCCTTTATCCCCACGAGTGTCTCCTGAGTCAGAGAAGACGCCAATCAGGAGCCACTTAGGAAGTTACTGCTTCATAAAGAATCCATAGCACTATCTGCCAAGAGGATTCTTGGAAAGAACATGCTGATCCTAAAGAAATGTAGCTTAATGAGAGAGTGCTGGTTATCAAGGGGGGGGGGGGCAGTTTGCGGCTGGAAGCGCACCCACCACCATTTGGAATAGACCACATCTGCTTTGCCTGTAGGTGGTAAGACCAGCCCTGACCATCACAGCTGGATATCATAGCATCAGAGATTTTTGTGAAGTTTCTAAACTTCGCTGGAATTCAGCAATGTAATAACACAACCCCATGAAAACGTCTCTGGTTTTGAAGTGTTAAAAATAAAAGCAGATGCTTCCCTGCGTGTTGGACAGCCTTCCTGTGCAACGCCAAGGCCTGGATGTTTATGCTATCAACTGCCACCAGGAATTCTTGGCCTTGCAGTGGCAAGTCCCCTGGTGACAGCAGTGATAAATAATGATGCAGTTCAAGCACTTTGTCTGAGCCTCAGATGACTCAACTCATACCACAGAAGGCTTGAATTTTCCACTTAGGATCACTCGACTCGCTCTTTATTTAAGTAGGATAAAATGACTTGGATTTTTTGGTTGTTATTGTTAGTCCTCTGATCGTTTATCTTAATATACTTGTTGGCTCCTAAATGCAAGGTCACCTTAGACATATTTCCTAAACTTTAAAAGCAACTTCAAACAATATTACTTTAAAAACTCAGGTTCTATAATCAAGCCAAACCTTACCCGTGCCAGGCAGTCACTTGATTGGAAGTCTGTCTTCCCCGATTTTGAGAAGTGGCGTTTGTCATTACTTGTGGGCAGAGAAGCATCTGTCTTTGGAACTCTATGCTCTGTCCCTCTGTCCACTTCTGACCTGTCTAGATGGGATCCAGCCACCTCCTTAAGAGGACCGGGGCCATTTTCTAGCTCAAAGTCATGACCGTTGCCAAGTTCAGGGTCTGGGCCATTGTCCGGCTCAGAGATGGGGTCATTGTCCAACTCACAGCCAGTGCCACTCTTGGATTCTTCGGTGGCCTTGTGGGTAGAAGGCCTGGAAATGACTCCAAACTTCCTTGTTCTTTTTCCCTTTTTCACCGTTCGGTCACCCAGCTCCAAGGTAGGTGTCTCTCCTGGTTCAGAGCTGTTGCTGCTGTTGCCATTGTAAGGAGAATGGACTTTGTGCTTGAAGCGACGCAGCATGATCAGGTAGATAAAGCCGCCATTCCAGCACTGCTCAGCCAGGTAACTGCAGCAAACAGAAAACCACGGTTAAGACCCTCAAAACATCCCTCGCGAACAATGCAGTGGGTTGGTGCGTTCAAACCCACGGAGGGGGCCTTTGTGATGAAAAATCTAGCCAACAAATTGAGGTACCGGGCTCCCTAAAGAGACTTAACACTCATTTCATTCTTTTAATCTATGTAATTGTTGATGCTAAAAATGACTCCAAAACCAACCAGAAAAACCAAATGAACTAGAAATTCCTAATGAAGGTGCCCCAGGATAGCTAATCAGAGAAGGATTTTCCTATTAACAGAGCCAATCCTAACATACCATAAAAAAAAAAAAAAATCCTCTTCTCAGCAACTTCTTACATCAGAATTATTCTGGCCTCCCATGCATACAGTTCTGCTGTAATAACACCGAGGTCCCCAGGGTAAGGAACGGGTGAAGCAGCTTTGGGGAAATGTTCAGTTCCGCTCTTAGGGTCAGAAACATCAACTGCACTACAGCAACCTCTGCAGCGCAGCAGCAAAAGGGAAAAACTAACTGGGGGTGGGGGTGCTGGCGGGTATGAGGAGCACTGGCACGCGTGTCCTGTGCTAAATGCGCATCAGCTCATTTCTGGGTGATGGCTCCAGTCCTCCTGGTTCACAGCTCACGTGGAGTGCCGTTTCCAGTCTGGGCACCACATTAAGAGGAACGCTGACGAAGTGCAAAGCATGCACACGCATAGACAGGGCAACCAGGACAAAAAAAGGCTGTGGAAACCAGGAGAACCAGGAAGAGTGAGAGGGAAAGGGGGACCCTTAGTCTGAGAAAAACAAGGGCCAGGCTCAGTTGTTTTCCATGTGTTTTGCAGCTGCCAAATGCTCAGAAGCAGGAAATAATATCAATGAGATAATGTACGTGAAGCCTGACGCACAATACTTCTCCAGATCTTACAGAATAACAAGAAATCAGAACACAAAATAAGATGGGTAATTAGTGGTGATCAGAGCAGATCATTAAAGCTTCAGCAAAGAAAACACTTGCTCAAAGCCAGGAAACCAGGCTGGGCTGGACCCTCCAGCCCTGCCACCCAAGATAAGGAAGCGCGAACCCCAGATGAACCCAGGGGTTCGCCACTGGACCCTCACCACATTCTACACGGTACCAGTTCCCAAGAAAACAACAACAACAACCAACTCCTTAATGAGTCAGATCTGCTTCTGGTCTTCACGTGCCCCCCAAGAGAAAGCCTTCATCTTCTATAAGTGAAAGCAACTTCTCCAAGCATGCCAAGCTAGCTGCGCTTGCCCCGGGCCTGAAAACCAGACCTGAGAGCCGGAGCAAGCAGCAAGTGGGAAGGGGGCCAGGTCGTAAGGAGAGGGGACCAGCTGTGTTTAATACTAAGTTCTGGGCCAAAAGGCATATATTCCTCATACCTAATGCAATGACAGGGACCGTCTCACTGAAAAAGAGAATAATTCTGAATTTGCCATGGAGTAAAGTGAACAAAACGGATGGCTCTTTAAACATCAACCAAAGCTAATAAAAAACTCTGTGATCCTGGGCTATAAACCATGGTAATGAACGTGCATGTGAAACCCAGGCAGATAAAAGACACCGTACAAGACTCAGGCTGTTCTGTGAAACACAGTGGGAGGAGAGGGATAAAGGCCAGCGCACTGGAGTACAGAAAACGAAAATTAAAACTGGTTTTCAGTGTAACTTTTCTACAACGTTTAGATTTTTTATTTTCTTGGATTGCTGCGGTTTCTTTTCTCATACAGGAAAATTTCTTAGAAAGGTACGAACTCCTAACAGTGGTTAGCCAGGTTACAAGGTTTCTTTGAGCCAACCACTACTGTGAATGCAATGCCCATACTCAGATGTCATGAGACCCGGTGTGTGGTGGCAAATACAGGACCGAGCTGAGAGTCAGATTCCCGAAGTTCTGCTTTTGGCCCACCCGTGTAAAACAATGGTAATTTCCTCAAATTTCCACCACCTGATGAATATATAGACCAAATGCGGTATATCCAGATGATGGAATATTATCTGGCAATAGGAAGGAAGAAGTATCTGCTACAACTTAGGTGAAGCTTGGAAATGTTATACTGGGTGAAAGACGCTGGACCACCTATATGATGCTACTTCTAGGCCATGTCCAGAATCCATCGAGATGGGAAGTAATAAGTGGTTGCCAGGAACTAGGGGGAGGGGAAAATCGGGACCGATTGCTAATCGGTACAGGGTTTTTTGGGTGGTGATGGAAATGTTCTGGAATTAGACGGTGGTGACGACAGTACAACACAGTCGATATGCCGCTCTGAAACGGTGAATTTTATGTGAGGTGAAGTATGCTTCATCTAAAGGGAACAAGAGCAAATAAAATTATACTGGCCAAGTTTTGAGGTCATTTTTTGAGTAGGTACTCCCTAAGAACAGTTTACAGAAGAAGAAACCAAGGCTCAGAAACGCTGATTCACTTGCCCAGGCTCACATAACTGCTAAGTGGGAGACCCAGGTCTGTCTGCTTCCCAAGCCCGTGCTACGTTCTCTGGGCGTTTCTCCTTCTTCAATTGTTGTCTTCCCAGTGCTGCAGTTCCCTCATCTGGAAAACGAGGTATTGTAGTGGGTCACCTAAGCTGCTTTCACATGATGATGACTGTGGATGCCGCTGTCCCAGGCTAACTTCGAGGACAGAGGGCAAGCCACTCCATCAACCCCGACCCAGTGGTGAGGACAAAGCACCACCCTGGAAGAAACAGGAACACTCCTTTCACGCCCAGGTTATCCTAGCGGCCTCTTGGACATTTCCCAACAACCTGAAAAAGATTTCACCTGGAGAGGCAATTCCTTTAAAAATATTTTTGGGACTCTACCTGTTGTACTGAAACTCTAACAGCCTGATGGGTTGTATGGCAGGGACCTGCTTTTCAGCAGCCCAAAGGCCAGCCCATTGGTTCAGAACAGAGGCTCCTGAATATCTTTCCCATCACTGCTCTCACAGAAGCTCCGAGAATCCTGACAGGTTCCATGACTGAGAGTTTTTATTCCCTCTGCAGAGTCCGCACTCGGCAACATTACAAAGCCACAGGAGTTCACCTTTAGTTCGAACCATCTCCCTCCCTAGCATCTCTCCCCTGGCTTCCTAGCAATAAATAAGACCCTGACACCTTCAGGGCACTGTCTGACAGGTTATTTTATTCCTTCCTGGACACAGAATTTTCTAAGGTCATCCCAAAGACAAAGAGTAACGAATGAATTACGGACACTTTAGTAAGCTGGTGAGAAAGAGACTTTTAGGCAGAGGGTAATTTTCTTATAATTCTTTGAATCACCTTAAATGTCATGCCGCCACATTCCCTTCCCGCCTGTGCTGAAGTAACTTTCCTAACTTTTCCAGCGCCTTCCCGGCTAATTCATATTTCCAAATCCCTTTTTTTCTGTTCAGAAGAATTCTTATCCATCATTAGAATCTGTTAATTTCAAAGCAACATTTAAGAAGGAAAAAATGAAATACAGGGCTTCTAGCCAAGATGGAGGTGTAGGTGGACACACTGTGCCTCCTTGCACAAC
Organism: Anoura caudifer; assembly: GCA_004027475.1. Lineage (NCBI taxonomy): Eukaryota > Metazoa > Chordata > Mammalia > Chiroptera > Phyllostomidae > Anoura > Anoura caudifer. Next base: position 101,032 of record PVKU01001443.1, read on the forward strand.
CAAAATTAAGGACAACAAAGATTTAGAAACAAGAAAACAACCGGAACTGATAGCAAATTGAACCGTGTGGAAGTCCAACAACTATTCATCCAGACCGGTAAGAAGGGCGGAGTCTCGGGAGGAAAAAGTGGAGGTTGGTGGACTTGGGCACGCAGGCAGCAGCAGCTGGCAAATCCCAGGTGCACAGGCAGCAGCTAATGGACCCCGGGCATGGGGTGGCAATGGGCAGACCCAGTGAGGCCGTGCAAGGCCACTGGCTGACCAGATGGTACCACAGACGCAGGCCGATAATCCAGGTGAAGGGGAAGCGGTGGAGGGGACTGGAATCCGAGAGCAGAGCAAGCGCCATTGTTCCCTCTCAGACCCTACCCCCACATACAGCGACACAATCCAGCCACTGGGCTGCCCCCCCCACAACACCTAAGGCTCCGCCTCTCACTATGTATCAGCCGTGACCAGACCAAAAAGCAAAACAAAACAAAAAAACCAAAATGGCTCAAACGGGAGAACAAATTAAAGCCCCAGAGCCAATTCATCTAAGCAACCAAGAGACAGCCAACCTATCAGATGCACAATTTAAAGCCCTGCTGATCAGGATGCTCACAGAATTGGTTGGTTTTGGTCACAAATTAGAGGAACAAATGAAGGCTACAATAAGTGAAATGAAGGAAAACACACAGGGAACCACAGTGATGGGAGGAAAACTGGGACTCAAATCAATGGAGTGGACCAGAAGGAAGAAAGAAACAACCAAACAAAAAAGAAGGAAGAAACAAGAATTCAAAAAAAGGAGGAGAGGCTTAGGAACCTCCAGGACATTTTTAAACATCCCAACATCCGAATTATAGGGGTACCAGAAGGGGAAGAAGAAGAGCAACAAGTGGAAAACTTTTAACAAATAATAAAGGAGAACTTCCCCAATCTGGCAAAGGAAATAGACTTCCACGAAGTCCAGGAAGCTCAGAGAGTCCCAAAGAAGTTGGACCCAAGGAGGAACACACCAAGGCACATCATAATTACATTAGCCAAGATTAAAATGAAGGAGAGAATTCTAGAAGCAGCAAGGGTAAGGGCACAGTCACTTACAAAGGAATTCCCATCAGACTGTCAGCGGATTTCTCAAAAGAGACCTTCCAGGCAAGAAGGGGCTGGAAAGAGGTATTCCAAGTCATGAAAGTCAAGGACCTACATCCAAGATTGCTCTATCCAGAGAAGCTTTCATTTAGAATGGAAGGGAAGATAAAGTGCTTCTCAGATAAGGTCAAGTTAAAGGAGTTCATCATCATCAAGCCCTTATTATATGCAATGTTAAAGGGACTTATCTAAGAAAAAGAAGATAAAAATATGACAGTAAAAATATGGCAAACTCACAGATATTAACAACCAGACCTAAGAAAAAAGCAAACTAAGCAAACAGCTAGAACAGGAACAGAAACACAGCAATGGAGATCACATGGAAGGTTAGCAACAGGGGAATGGGAGGAGGAGAGAGGGGGAAAAGGTACAGAGAATAAGTAGCATAGACAGTAGGTAGAAAACAGGGGGAGGGCAAGAATAGTGTGGGAAAAGTAGAAGCTAAAGAACTTATGACACATGGACATGAACTAAAGGGGGGGAATGTGGGTGGGAGGGGGTGTGCAGAGTGGAGGGGAATGATGGGGGAAAATGGGACAAATGTAATAGCATAATCAATAAAATAGATTTAAAAAGAAATGGAATATAATCACATGACTTAAAAAGAAAAGAAAAGAAAAGAAAAGAAAAGAAAAGAAAAGAAAAGAAAAGAAAAGAAAAGAAAAGAAAAAGTCTCCTATTCATGATTGATGGGTAAAATTAGCAGCTTTTCAACCCTATGATTATTCTTTGGTTTCTTCCAGAAATGGCAACCTTTCCTCTGGCATGTGAAATGAATTCAGTTAACATGTATCTGACTTTCACCATCCCAGGATGACTTTACGATAAATGAGGAAGGATTAGCATATCTGGAAATGAAGTTCCGAATACTACCTTAGAGACCCCCCTTCTGAAACGTGTGTGGTTCTTCATTCCACCTGGCCTTTGTGGGCATCTTTTCAGAAGTGATCCCTTTTCCTCCTTCCGTCTCTCAAACAGAGTGCTTTATGCAAAGAAAGTGTTGAGTACCTCCTCTGTTTCTTGATGCTCTGTCCTAATCCTGGGCTCTCCAAGGGTTGGCTGGTGAGGTTGGGTCTTGGAAAAGCTGGAGTCTGGAGTTTGAAGAACAAGAAAATGGGGAGGTAGGAGATACGAGAGGGGCAAAGACAGGCATTGGAAGGCCAAAGGCACACATTATTTATCCATGCCCTGATTCCATCAGAAGAGGGCTTGAGGCAGCTACAAAAGTGTGATATCCCGGACTGTTTTACCAAAGCCCTTGGAAGAAGCAATCTCCAGGTGCCTTTGAAAGTCGCCTCGGGCGTTCGGCCATCGGTTACTGATGCCTGGCATGCAGTGCACACCCATGGGGGAGGGGGCTCATGCCAAGCTGACCCATGAGTGTGTATCTGTGTGTAACTGAGAGGAACCTGGCTCACCGCCACTGGGCACTGGCCTGTCTACAATCCCACGAGATGATGATGGAGCTCAGAGAACACATAAAAGAAGTCTGGAACTCAGACTTTCTACCAGGGCCGACATTCAGCTGAGTATGTCAGGCTCCCAGGAGACAACAGGAGAATAAACACTGACCGCAAGAAGATGTTTATAGGCACTTATTCTGACAGAGCCTGGTTTTATGGCGTGGAGCCAGCTGCTAAGAGCCACCTGGTCTGGCCTGTGATCTCTGCCTGCCTCAGAAGCGCAGGGAGGCTGGACAGCTGTCTGTGGTCATTTGGAAACCTGCTAAGCAGAGTGAACCCAGAGGTCTGCCTGAGGCTGTGTGTGGGTCTGTTGGTTCCTGAGAACAATGCGTAGAGAGGAAGTGTTAAGTACACACAGCTTAATTTGCCGGTGAAGGCTTGGCTGGGAAACAGAGGGAGGCAAGCGTGGACAGCTCTGTACGAGGGGGCGGGAAGATGAAAGTCATTATTTCTTGTAGTCACTCAGGAACCTGGTTCCCGAAGGGTAGTTTCTCTTAGGTGTCACATTGAATTTTGGACAACTTCTCCCAGATTCCACAGAACCTTTCTTTGGAAGACTCTGAAGGTGGGTGCTTCTGGCTGAATATGGTGCTGAGAGGAGTGACTGACATCCTTGGTGCTCTCATAAGGCCTTTTCTGAAAGCAGGCCAACCTGCTTCTTTGCTAGTACAGCGAGGGAGAGAGTCAGCCCTCACTAGGTGGAGGAGGAAGGGGCTCAGGCACCAAGGGGGCGTTGAAACTGGGTCAGCGTCAAGGCTGAGGAGAGAAACTGGAAATACATTAGAACACGGTATCCCAACTGCTGCTTGCAGGAGGGCCGCCGACGCAGCCGGTTTTTACGGCCTCTCGCCTCCTCTGTTTAGCACGAATGGCTGAGGTTCAGCAACTCTCTCCTCCTCTCCCTTATCTGGAGTCCAGGGCAGAGAATACAAACACATTTATGCGTTTTCTTTATTATGAGATGTGTACTTATTATTTTTTATCATAAGATTGGGGTGGGGAAACACAAGTTGAGAGTGAAGAATCAGGGTAAATGTTTGAGGATTTCTACCCCCAGGCCTATAATACAATTTAGCGATTCAAACCCAACCTAAATTATCAGCCACCAAAACTTGCTACCATTGCTACACAATGGTGAAATTTAAATTGTACCCACTTATACACCAGCACAGAGGTCCACACTGCCCTCAGGGAGTTGGGGCTTGGGGAAGTGGTTAGTACAAATAATGCTAATACTGATTAGCTCCTGTGATTTCCATGAATAATAAACTGTCTTTTCATCTCTGACCCAAGAGTCTCGTGTCTTCTGCCAGCCTCCACAACACTGTGGCAGGTTAAGCTGTTGGCTTACAAGTGGAGCAAACTCATTGCTCTCGACACATACAGCAGGACAACACACAGAGTAACTCGGCCTTCCATTGGCCCCGTTCCCCTACATCAAACTTACACAAGGACTTTGACGATCTATTGCTCTGTACACTAGTCACTTAGAAACAAATATCAGCATGCACCCTAAATCAAGCCAATACTGAAAACAAGCCTCTAAGGCAGAATCAAAGAGAGGTGGCATTGCACAAAGGGAGCAAGACAGAAGGTGAGCGCCCTGCCCTTCAAGTCCACGAACGGTGACTACATTCAGCGATTTAAATTCACAATTCTCATAGCACAGGATCTCCACGCTGGGGCACGCATTCTGCGCGACCAACCCCAGTGGGATTTAACAGGAAGGAAACAGAAGTGTGGCCTTTGACCCTGCACCAATATGTTTACATGAAGTTTCACTTTTTATCAAAGGTTTTCACACTCCTCATTTCTGCATAAATCAATAAAAGCTTTTTTAAAGCACCCACATGCCTTTTTGGAAATAAGAATTCAGAAGCAAAATTAAGTAAACACGTCTGATCAATGATGAAAACTGGTCTTATAAAAACACTCTGCGGAGATACCAGCCCTTGAAAGAGAACCTCTAGACTTCTATTTGCAAATGATTTCATGCCTGTATTACATTACTGTGAGTGAAGCAGGGCTTTTAAAGTTTATGAAATCAACCTGCGGTCCACGTGGAATCGAATGAGAACTCTACACGGATCTGCTGACTCATCCGATGACGCCGGTCACATTTTCCCAGGGGAGTGAAGCGGGAGCTGGCTTCCAGAGTCGGACTTCTCCAGAGTGCATGAGTCAGCCTCAGCTCAGCAGGGAACCGAGGAGAATCGCACAGCGCACCTGGGAACCCACTTCACCTTTTTTCTCATGACATAATGCTTTTTGTTTCCAAAATTACTACTTGCTCATCACCAACTGACATGTTCCTTCCTTCCTTCATTCATTCATTCAACAAGTAGTTACTACTTTTTTAAAATCCTTACCCAAGGATACATTTATTGATTTCGAGAAAGAGAGAATGGAAGAGGGAGGGAGAGAGAAACATTGATGTGAGAGAGAAACATCCATCAGTTCCTTTCTGTACACGCCCTGACCGGGGATCAAACCCTCAACTTACGTATGTGTCTGACTGGGAATCGAATCCACCACCTTTTGGTGTTCAGGATGATGCTCCAACCAACTGCACCAGTTGGCCAGGGCCAACAAAAAAAATTACTGAACATCTACTGTACAACAAACCCTGTTCTGGACATTCAGGGGTGGGGCAGTGAACGAAATGATCCCTGTCTTCCTGGAGCTTACATCTAGCAGGGGAGACAGGCACTAAACAACAGACCTATTAAATAAGCACCCAGCGGTGTAGGAAGTTAGAAGGTGAGCTGTGCTATGGAAAACAGAAAACACTGACCAGGGGGAGGCCTGAGCGAGCCAGGAGTCGGAAGGGTCGGGCTGGAACCTGGAAGCTGTGGCGGAGGCGGCAGCGCTGGGGAGAACACATGGGGCGGATGCTTGGGGATGAAAGCGCTGGCCATGCAGCTGCCTGGAGGAACGTTCCAGACAGAGGGAAAGCCAGGGCGAGAGTGGTAAATTGGAAGCGTGTCTGGTGTGTTTGAGGAACAGCAGGGAGGCCTTAGCGGCTGGAGAAGAGTGAAGCAGGGAGGGGAGGAATAGGGAGGGGTGAGGTAGGAAGAGCTAACAGAGACCAAATTTATGCAAGGCCTGGTCGGCTGTGGTCACATTTTGAGCTGCTGAGTTTTGAGCAGAGGAATGATACGATATGTAGTACGTTTTAAAACGATCCCTGTGTTTCCTGTGCTAAGGTGGAGGGAGACCAGAGGGTCCATCATCTTTGGAAATTTCACGTAGAGATAGCTCAGTGTGGAGCAGCAATGGAAATGGTAAGAAATGGCCCCAACTGTGATGAGTTTCGAAGGCAGAGGCAACAGCTTTTGCCTTTGCATCAGATACAGGGTGTGAGATGAAGAGAGACGTCGAGCACGGTGTCCAGGTGTCTGGCTTCAGCACCTGGAAGGATGGGGCTCCCATCACCTGAAGCTAGTCGTGCGACTTTGGGGGGTGGCGCTCTTCGATTCTGAAAGCAGGTCTGCTCTGGAGTTGGTTCTGTGCTAAACTGGAGGTGCTTGTGCAGTGGTTGTGAGGGCAGCTAGAGACCCGAATCTGGGTTTTGGGGCAGGGGGCTGGTCTGGGGACAGGAATCTGAGCGGTGTCGGGACGCCGACGGTATGCATCCAAAGCCCCCGGGGAAAAATTTCTAGAGGTGAACTTTCTGGGCCCAAAGTTCTTGCAGAGTCAAAAGCACCTTCGAGTGTTTCAAACGTCCTTCCAGGCTCTCCTCTAGAACAGGGCCAACAATTTCGAATCCCACCAGTGCGTCTTACCAAATCACTTGTTCCTCATGTCACCGTTTGCAAGTCAGTAATGACAAGTGAGGTCCAGTTCTCAGGAGCCGTCTGCCGCACCTGGAGAGTGCCCTTGTCAGGACAGCACCGCGTCCCCACCCGCTGGCACAGGGGCCGGCACGTGTTGCGCGTCACAAAAAAGCCAGCAGTGAGAAGTCCCTTCTATGTAAAAAAGGCTCTTTTTACAAACAACTTGGTCGAGGCATATTTCACGTATCCATTTCCAAGGCATAATTCAATGATTTTCAGGAAATTTACCAAGTGGTGCAACCGACACCACCAGTCGGCCTTAGACTATTTTCACCGCCCCAGCAGGACCCCTGGTGCCCATCTGCAGTCCATGCCCTTTCCCGTCCTGGCCACCGCTTCCTGTCCCTGTGGATCTGCCTCTGCCTCTTCTGGATGTCTCGTATAAACGGAATCGTACAACACATGGTCTTTCCTGTCTTGCTTTTTAGAAATATTTTTTATTGAATTTATTGGAGTGACATTGGTTAATAAAATTATATAGGTTCTAGGTTTATAGAATTTTACATTATATATAAAATTCTGTAATACACTGCCTTGCCTCTTAAAAGCAACCACTTTTTGGCTGGTCTTACTCACTAGACTTTAACTCCTTCTGTGTCTGCTTGTTATTTACCCCCTACAAAATCCTGATTCATGCAAACATGCTTAAAAAAAGAGTTTATTTACTTATTGTTAGAGAGAGGGGGAGGGAGAAAGAAAGAGAGGGAAAGCAACATCGATGAGAGAAACACTGACTGGCTGCATGCACCCCGACTGGAGACTGAACATGCAGCTCAGGCATGTGCCCTGACTAGGATTTGAACTGGTGACCTTTCATTTTGTGGGATGACTCTCAACCCACTGAGCCTTACCAGTCAGGGCCAAACATGCTCTTTTGCTATCTTTCTCATTCTCCTCCACTCACACCCAGTTATCCTGAGGAGACAGCCATCCTGACCCTGCTAGCCCCTCCCCCAACCCTTCCCCTCCCATCAGTCCAGCAAATGCCCACCATTCCTCTGGTTCAGGCCACGGGTACCCAGGGTTCCTCCTGGCAACGGGTACCCTTTACCTCCAAGGTTCCTTGGGTGACCTCACTAGGCATTCTTTTCTAGTTGCTCTCCTCAATTCTTCCCACGGTTCCAACATCATTTTAAACCAACTCTGCTTTGAGAGAAAATCTTTCCTCTTTAGCTCTAACCAGGCAACGGTTCCAAACACCACGGTAACGCAAGAACTACGCTAATGCAACAGTGTATACTGTGTGGCCTATGCTGATGTATGCACGTCACTGTGCACTCCTATGAGCTGCATGTTCATTTTCTATGTTCTCCATGTTATTTTTGTCCAGGACAGAATACTGGCATCTACTGGACCCAAAGACTCTTCTGTACTTTGCCTGGGTTGGTGTTAATGAAGCTTCTGTTCCTCCCCTATGTCCTACTCCTTGGCCAGCCAAAGACACTTAATTCACACCCCAGAGGCCTTTGCTGCGGTTTGCCTGTGAGGCTGACAGTAGGCCAGACCTGAGACACAGAAAGCGCAGGCCGGCCCGCTCCCCTTGTCTGATAGGTCGTGCGCAGCCCTGCCAGGGCCATTTCCCATGGCGATGCCACGCTGTCCTACGTCTGGTGCTGCCCTTGGCCTCCCCTTGGAAGAGGCCACTACCCACGTGCAAGGGAAACTGGAGGCAGACCAAGTCTCAAAGATTAGGCTCCCTTTCTTTTCTAACCTCAGGGCCACCCAGCCCTGAGAAGCATGTCAGAAATGACCCAGGGCCTGAGTCCCACATTGTCCCTGCCACAGCTCCCTGGCTCCTCCACAGTGAGAGCTGCTGGAAGCTGGGGGAGTCCCACACTCTCTCCCTGTCTGCTTCCACTTCCACCAAAGCAGCCAAATCAGAGAGTTCACAACCAGCCAGCCAGCCTCAAGCCCTGGCACAGCACCATTCAGACGGTGGCCACCCCCTTCCCCTTCCCTAGAGGTGACTGCAAAGGGAGGGGGGCCCCTGAGTGTCTCTCAGAAGGCACACGATGCTACTCACCCCCTAACTCAAACCCTGATGCAGCATCTGCACCCTCTGGTGTCCTCTCCTTTCAAGCGGCTCCAGCTCCATCCCGAAACAACTTCCCCAGCCTGTCTCAATCCCTCCACACTCTGTTCCACCCAGCTGGCCACAGCACGCCCCCTGCCGCGTGCCAAGCCTGGTTTCGCTGATGTCAAAACAGCTTCCTTCAAAACAGTGGACTGCTTTTCTGAATTTCTTTCCCTGTTCTGAAGTCTGCAGAGAAAAGATGCAAATGACTACCTCCATCAACGTGTTCTGGCTCACGTCCAGCCCTGCTCTTCTCCTCAGTCTCTTCTCTACAGTGTCCTGAGGACCTTTTAAAACCATATCTCCCTTTCTCTGTCTTCTCGAAGGCTCTCTGGCAGGCATGGTTGGGCTGGACAGGTCTCATAATCTGGAAAGGTTCATGTCTAAGTTTTGCAACCTTCTTCTCCACGCAAAGGGTGCTCCCAAGAAGCTGGATTTGTTGGCTGTTTACCCTGTGGTTCATCCATCTGCCTGGTCCTCCAGGATTCTTGCTGGTTCAGAGAACTTCAATTATAAGGAAGCCAAACCAACAGAATTCTAGCCCAGGAAAACAGATGAGCCAAGTCCTCACAGATGTGGATAGAACAGTTTTATATCTTGGCTTCCAATCAGCTCACTCTTCATGTGTCTGCTGATCAGTTGTGACTGTGATATCATCGAGTAGCTCTGTGACCCCTAGTTCTTAGTCATGTTCAGACAAGAAAAATGCAGAGCCATTGGTATTTATCTCTTTAAAGATAACTGCAAGTGAAGCATTGAAGAAGCTGCAACTTCTTGAATGCACAAGCATAAATGTTGATACAAAAATGCAAAGCTTGCTTTTAATGGGGTGTTTATACTGGAAGCTCCAAAAACTAACAAGAACTGTAATAGACAAGGGGGGCAGGTACCAATATTGATTAAGTTGTAACTACTTGTTGTGTACTGAGTTAACTGCGCACACACATGGCCTCATTTCAATGTAAAGCAACCCCCTTAAATATCAAGATTATGATCTATATTTTAAAAATGGGAAAACTAAGGCTTAGAGAAGTTAACTTGCCCAAGGTCCCAGAGCTGCTCTGGGTGGAGCTGGGATTCAAATTTCCACCTGATTGGAAACAACCCAGGCAATGACCAGGGGACTCACTGTGGACAAGCCCCACCTACTGTTTACTCTGACCGGGTCTGGATCCGCAAGAAGGGCTGCAACTTCTCACAGCCAAGAGGCCTCTCCCCACATTAACACCACTTTAGCGGTAAGTGAGCACCCAAAATATGTCCCACACCCATAACACAAGGGCCTTAGGGAAAACAAGAGGTACTTTCAGGCAGGCCCAGAACATAGGTGAGTATTTGGGAGGGTGAGGTGGTTTCTCAGGGCGTGGGTGAAGTGGCCAACCGCCCCATTCCGCCTCAGCTAGGAGCTCGAGGCAGTCCTCGAGAATTCTGGAGAAGTAGTGGCAATACTTGCTTGGATTACCTAGAATCAGAAGGCTAAGAAAACAACTTGGCCTTCAGCCCCGCCAAGGCCAGACAAAAGCCAAACGAAATGGCTGACAGAAGACATGCCCCTCCCAGGTTGGCCTACCCCCTCAGGGGCGCTCTGGAGCTGAGACACTCCTCCCCCGCTGCACCCCGCACGGCGCCCCAGCTCCAGACCAGCCCTTCTCAGGTAGAGCTGTGTGCTGGACACCTCTCCCTCTACAAGGAAGGAGCTGCTCCTCCTGACCGCAGGTAGTCTGCACATTTTGGCTGTAAGAGTGTCTTACTACGATAGTCCTTGTTCCTGTGGATTCTTTGAGAAGATAATGAGCGGTCAGATAGTAATGGGCCAACGAGATCAGAATGAGGGAGAAGCAGGCAAATCCCTGGGCTGGTATCACTGAGATGCCCCTTCAGGTAAGGACTTGCGGCCCAGATGGTGAGGTGTGTGTTGGTGAGCTCATGACCTCCAGCTGTGAGCTTCATCAGAACTTTCTCGTCCAGGCTGCGCTCTTCTGGAGCGATTCCCAGCCAATGGCAATCCAGACAGGAGGTTAGGCTGGAGGTTTCCACCCAGGGTAGGACAGCTCGTAGGGCAAGCGCTGCTTCAGAAACCCATTGGGTGACCCGCTTTACTGGGTCAAGCACAGTGTGCCAGCTCCCCCCGCCCAGTTCTGCTTCCTCCCTGTCCTGTCATGGGCGCTCTCGACAGATGCCCTGCACCCTTAGCTCTCACTCAGCTCCTGAAGGACCCCAGGTGAGACAGGACAACGTAATATAAAATGTTTCCCAAAAAGGAGATGATGGGAAATAACAGTTGCCAAAAACAGGCATGTCAGAAATGAACAGGACTCAGCTGATCTGGTTACAGCAGCAGCCAGCAGAGCATTCTTGAGAAGTCAGGTTGGATGAATGGCATTCACAAAGGTTTCCTGTAAGTCTGTCGACTGGTAGCAAGAAGAACCAACCACAAAGGGCTCAGACTGGGGCTCTCTTTACTCCAAACCTAATGGAGCTTCCCCCAAATTCTCCAAACGTATACGGACCTAGTTGTTAGCAGAGGAAGATCACCTGAACACTTGCTTCAGGTGTCAGCATCGCCATTTGGGCCCTTGGGGCAGGACACAATACCAGAGACTGATCCCTTGGCCTCGTGTACCGATGGGGTTTTGGGGAGGAGTATATGGCATGATGAACTAAGCAGGCTGGTTTGCTGGCTGGTTTCCTGCCTGGCATGTCACTAATGCCAATACATGATACTCCTTTCCTTTTGGAAATGTGCTGGGTAACCCTAGGCCAGCCAGTTGAACTTGTCTGCAGCTATCGTCCTGGATGAAATCCTAGGAAAGGTGAACTCAGAACGGAGTGGTCAAGGCCAGTTCTGTGGCCAGAATGGGGCAAGAGCACCAGTCAAGCCAGGGAAAGGGAGTCTCTGGAAAAAGCAAGTCCACAGGAACAGGCAGGGAGTCAGAAACAGATCGGCAAACTAAAGATCTGAAAAGGTGGGGCAAACGTGCCTCACCACGGAGCCTGCGTGGCCCCTGTGAGGCAGAGAAGCAGTTTGAGGGTCGCGCGGACCTAAGTCCCTGAGCTGAGAAGTGCAACTGTGTGTGCACTGGGGGCCCAGGCTCGCGCGGACGATCAGCTTGGAGTCTGGCCGGCCGCAGCAGGCATGCTGTCTGCCAGAGAGAGATGAGACAGATGTCTTTCAAAACACAAACCGATGGTGGCCTCTTGTTTCACTTCCATGTCCATCTGGCCAGGGTCAGGCTCCCAGCTCCCAGAGCAATTACATGCTTTCTGACCTGACCTGAACTCCGGGGAGGGTCCCCGAGGTCCTGGAACTGCCCCAGAACTCAGGGTGGAGCCTGGGAGGCTGCCCATCCCACCAAGCTGCAGCAAGGGCTGACCCCTGAATATTTTGTAAAATATGTGAGCTGCTCACAGTGATAGAAGAAACTGCCACGAATAAATCAGACGCACGCGTATGCAAGGAGAGAGACCACCTTTCCCAGCATCCACTTTCCCCTAACCTACCTTTCCTCCATTTATCCAAATATCTGGATGACAACCCTCTCTTTCGGTTCAGCTGCCTCCTTTACAAGGGCCTCTTCCACTTTTCTGAGGCAGGAGTTCCCAAAGCCTGGTTGTTTTAACATTAGATGTTTCAGCATATTACAAGGCTATGAGACAGTCAGCATCATTACCATGGTTTTTAAATGTCCAGAGAGGGTCTCTGCAGACACACGGTTTCAACTCCAGGGGCGAACACTCCAGCACAAACAGCCGGCCCCGGGCTGTTGTGCGAGGCCCGAGCAGGTGTGGGCACCGGCACCGCAGGCATGTTTTAGTATTAGGAACTCCCTTCCGTACCAAGAGTTCTCCGCAGGAAATAGCTGGCAGACGGCGCATGCTAGACTTGGAACTCTCCTACTCAGAGCAAACGGAAAACATCCAAAAACAAAATCAGAGCCATGAGCTGCCTGGAAAAACAAACACCCCAAAAAGTTATTTCTTGAAATGCACACCAGGACAAGTATGATCTGGAAGAGCCGGGAAAGGGGGAGAAACAAAAGCACTGACCTGAGGACCGCCTCAAATCTCTGGGGAAAAGCACACGAGAGTGTTCCACTGTGGCCCTGCTCCACTTAAACTCACAGCTACTTCTCTGGGGTTAAAGGGACATCTGAACGTGGTCCAGCTCCCCGAGCTGGAGGGCCAGCTGCACCCACGTCTCATCCAGGCTGGCACCCTTTGAGGATGGCAGCGGTCCTGGGTCAGGGGGTGGGCACCGCATTCGCCAGATACTGAGAGGGCTCGATGTGGGCCCCAGACCACATGTGGGCAAGAACAAAGCAACACTCAATTCCTGGGGTGGTTTTTTTTTTTTTTTTTTCTCTTGTTAACTAACACTTTGCATCCTGAGTTCTCTTCGGTGATTTCCTCCTAAGGAGGCTTACTGTAGTAAATCTCTCAGATTGAGCCCTTACGGCCTCCCTCCCTGTCTCACTTCCCCACAGGATTCACGTATTACTGCCACCACTTGTTCTCAGAAGGGCAACCTCCCGGTACCTGCAGCAAAAGGAGAGGATCTCAGATATGGCTTCAGGAGAAGTTTGCCAAAGCACTTCTGTGGAAATTGCCAATGTTGCTGTTTCTTAAAGGCCTGGATTGAAATGATCAGGCACAAAGCTTATCAGGTCCCATTTCATTAAAAACATCTTCAAAGAATATAAATAAATATGTGACTGAGTCCAAAGGGGCTTCTCACTTTGGACTGTCAAATCGCTGACGTTGCAGCTCAAAGAGTCTCCAGACCTCGTCTAAAGAAAATGTGCGTTTGTCAAAGTTTACACGACCCCATTCTCTCCCCCTCTGGGGCAGAGGTGAGGGATGGAAGGAAAAAAGCGACTGGGAGGAAGAATAAACAAGAAAAGTGAGGAGTCAGATTTCATTCTTTTTCTCAACTCCCGATAGGATCAATTATTGAAGCTGCGTTTTACATGCTCCACCTCAGATTTCAAGCCAACGCACAGACGTCCCTCAGAAAGCCCGGAGCCCAACTGTAGACCTGTCCCCACTTCCACGGACGGAGTGGGGTGCCGAAGGCAGCACTCAACAACGCCAGTCCCCCACCCCCAAACGCGGAGGTCCCCGTGAGACATTTCGTAGCAGATCAAGAGGAATTCTGATCTTGCCAAAGAACAATTTGCCAAAGAAATTGCCAAAAAACAATTTTCTCTGAAAATCAAGGAGATGATATAAAGACAGTAGGTTCAAAAATTGAGCGCAAGCACCGGGCTCGGTGCTGACAAAGCGGCGAAGACAGCGGTGGGGTCCCTGCCCTCACAGATCTCTCAGTCAACCTGTAATAGTTTAAAAGATTTAGGTGTCACTTATACACTTAATTATAGAAATTATATTACTGAAATAAAATTTTATACAACAAAACATAGTACCACATAAAATTATATTAAAATTTATTAGCGATTAGAAAATATTTAATAATAGAAATAGTAATATATAAAATGAAAAATATAAATAATATAAATTTGTTTTTTTAATGATATCAGTTATTTGAAGAATGTTCAAAGAAGCACAGGCTACTTCAGAAGCTTCTAAAAGAGGGACTGGACTAACCCTCGTGCACTGTTGGCGGGAATGCAGACTGGTGCAGCCACTCTGGGAAGCAGTGTGAGGTTCTTCAAAAAATTAAAAACGGAACTGCCTTAGGAGCCAGTGATTCCACTCCCGGGAACAGAGCCAAAGAAACCTGAAACACTAATTTGAAAGAATATATGCACCCCTATGTTCATTGTAGCATTACTTAAAGCTGTGGTACATTCACACAATGGACTATTACTCAGCCATAAAAAAAGAACAAAATTTATTTGCAACATCATGGATGAACCTAGAGGTATTATGCTCAGTGAAATAAGTCAGACAGAGAAAGACAGATACCACATGATTTCCCTTATATGTGGAATCTAAAGAATATAAATGAAGAAAAATAGAAAGAATCATAGATACAGAGAACAGACTGGTGGTTGCCAGAGGGGAGGAGGCGTGAGGCTGAGCGAAAAAGGTGAAGGGCTCGAGAAGTACAGATTGGCAGTTACAAACCAGTGGTGAGTATGTAAAGCGGAGCACAGGGAACAGAGTCAATAATATTGGAACTACTATGCACAGTGCCAGGTGGGTACTGGGAATACCAGAGGGGACACTTGGTAAAGTATGTGGTTGGCTCGCCACTATGCTGCACACCTGAAACTAATACAAAATAATATTGAATGTAAACTGCAATTGAAAAGATTTAAAAAAATTAAAAAATGAAAATGAAAGAGGGACTAGCCTGCTTTGGCAGTGGACACACACAGGCAAGGTTTTCCCAGGAAGTACCAGGGGCTGGAGGTCCAGCAGAAGGCAGCTAGGCTCGGTGGTGGTGGGGGTGTGGGGCTCGGATTTGGTGGAGAGAGACAGGCTGCGGGCAGAAGTTAAGGCTGCGTTTAAGGCCTTGGGCCAGGACTTTCAGATGGAAAGTCTCTGGGCTAAACAGTGAGTGTCCCCCCAGAACTGCTGTCCGCCTGGAACCTCAGAATGCTACCTTGCTTTGAAACAGGGTCTTTGCCAATGTAACAGGTTAGGGATCGAGATGAGTTCCTGCTGGATTAGGGGGAACCCTAAATCCAATGCAAGTGTCCTCCTAAGAGACAGAAAAGAACAGAGACCCAGAGAAGAAGGTGAGGTGAAGAGGAAGGTGGAGATCAGAGTGACGCGCCCACAAGACAAGAAATGACGGGGTTACCCACAGCAAGCTGAACAGGCACCGGACACCCTCCTCCTGCCTCCCAAAGGACTCAGCTCTGCCTGTGGCTTTAATTCGGACTGCTGGCCTCCGGAACCCTGAGAAAACACATTCCCGTTGTTTCAGGCCATCGAATTTGCGCTACTCTGCATAAATGGCAGCCCTAGGAAATTAAGACAGACTCCTTCCCCTCCTTTGGCTCTTCGAAGACTTTTTGACTCTTGAACTTCTTTCACAATAAGATGCAATCTTGTAAAACCTCCAAGACCTGCCTAAAGTAATTTAATGATGTTTTGCATGGTTATATAACCAAGTGATTTTTAAATAAATATATCATATTGATAGGCTGTCAAAACACTTTAAAACCCCTTTTAATACAATATTTAAAACTATCAAGATGAATTTCCCAGTTTCACAAGTGATACATGCTGTTTCATTTACTATTAATCTATAAGAACAAAGATGACTTACTGACTCATACATCATTTAAAATATTTAATAGTATACATCATTTGAAAATATTTAAAATATATATTTTAAAATACAGAGATAAATTACCTTGTGGTACCTATGGAATTAAGAACAGAGGAAAAAAACAACGCTGCCATTTTCATTCTTGGATGTTAACAGTTTTTGCATTTGAATCATAGAAAATGTCCTGCTGTGTTTTTTTAGAGGTATGATGTTTGGAATCTAGATGACAAGATGAGAGATTTCCAGCTGCAACTTGTAATTGCTTCCCCTCGAACAACACATTGCAGGGGTGAATACGTAGTCTTTGCTACATTACTTTGCAGGGGGGGAATATGTAGTCTTTGGTACATTGGCTAGAATAAGACACAGCTGCTACATATGAACTTCATTAGATGAATGGAACTTAAAGATCTGGTGAAGACCATCTTGAGGAGAACAGGCACTGTCACGGTCCTCATTCGTGGCAATCACCAGTGTCCCTATGCCTCTTGTCTTTTGTGACTCATTAAAGGCACAGCGAACAGGGATATGACGAGGCAGGGAAAGTGATTTCAGGGCCACACAATGGGCAAAGCCACTGTGGTGGCCAGAGCTGGTCTCTGAGTCATAAGAACACCGGCTGTTTTCCCCTTGTTCAGTACCTGCTCTGACATTCTCAAACCATTTGGGAGGGAAAATGTTCAAGCAACTACCTCGTTTTCTGATTTCCAACAGTACATTTGAAGTTGACCCCAGGACCACCTTTGATGACAAAGGTGTTCAGTGAACCAGGAGCCCCTTTGCCGGCTGCTGGTAACTCACAGGTCTGTGAGGTGCGACCTCCTGCCTGCGGGTGGGAGCTCGTGGACCCTGAGCTTCACGCAGCTGGAACCACTGGGTGGTGATCTCCCCCGGGTCAGAGCCAACGGGCACTAACTGTGCTGTCATTTCGGCCTCCCTTCTCACTAAACCCACTTCAGAGCATTTTTTAAAAAGCAAACAAACCCAATAAAGACGTCAATGTGTATTACCCATGTTTCCCACAGGTTTCTAGAGGGCCTGAAACACTGGAACGAACTCAGTTTTCCTCTTTGTACTTCCTCCTGCCATCTGACAGGTGACCGGAGCTCACGTTCTACCTGGCAGTAGTTCCCTCCTTTTCCTATAGCGCTACAGGAAACGCCACGTTGTCAGCCCACGAGGACGGACATGTCACATAACGATGCAAGACTCCCAAAGAGATGAACATGCAAAATGAAGCGGAAACAAACTCAGAGATTCAGAGAACAAACTGATGGTTGCTGGAAAGGAGGGAATAGAGAAAGGGGTGGAACAAGGAAGGAGGTTAAGAAGTACAAACTTCCAGTCATAAAATTTATCATGAGATGTAATGTATAGCAACGAAATAAAGTTAATGACAATCTAATAACTATGTATGGTGACAGATGGCTACTACATTTACTGTATACCTTAGGCATACCAGTGTTGAATCAGTATGTTGTGCACCTAAAATTAATATAATACTGGGTGTCAATTATAACTAAAAATAAGTAAATAAAAAAAAAAGGTCGTTTGCCCTGCTCAGACCCCATCTAGTCACAGTTGTGAAGGGAGGAGTCCCCATTAGTATCTTCTTTAAGACCCGACCACATTTCTCACGGGCACCTTCATTTAACACGGCGGTGTTCCCCATTTGCTATCCCAAACGCCACCGTACACGGATTTTCAGCCTATGTAGGGGACAGCGGGGGAAAGGTCAAGAGCACGGTGTTCAGCACAGTGTTTTGGTGGAGGGATACAAGACCTTGTAACTGCCGGGGTTGTTACACAGTAGCCAGGATAGTTCAGCACCCTTGTTTACTATTTATTATTAACACTGCCTTGCTTTGGTACAAGACTTTGCATCTTACGAGAGTCACTATGAGTAGTACCGTTACGATCTGACCACCACAAACTCCGGAGGTGGGTAAGGAAGATGTGATCGTCTCCAGAGTCTGAGTGATGAAATTTAGGAATGGAGATGAAGGAGCTTCACAGACACCTTCTGGCCGCCTGGTCCTGAGCTCCTCCTCCCCCTGCATAGAGGGACAGGAGGCGGTAAAGCACCGTTTTAGGAGATAGCTGAATTCTGGCCGGGAAGATCTTCCAGAATTCTCCCCGTGCTGCAGGAAGGGTGTGATGCTCACTGGGGAGTGGGCTGGATCATGGTAGATCTAGCAGCTTATCAGATAAAACTCAGATTTTGGAGTCCAGCAGACCTGGGTTTGAATCCAGGTTCTGTCACTTACCAGTTGTGTGACCTTAACATAAATAATGTATTTTTTCTTCTTCTGCATTAGTTTCCTCATTTGAAATGGATTACTATGAGAATTAAATGATATTTAGATGTGAAGTATGAAGTGTACAAATGTTCACAATGACTATATCCAAGCCTCCTGGGTTACCTGTAGAGTCAACTTACTACATATAAAAATCCCCCATGGTGAAGGGAAGGCATTAAAATCCACCTGCTGAAGGTGACACTGCTGGGCAATTGGATGCCAGCCCCAGGGCCCTGACCCAAGTGCTCAGGGAGAGTCAGTTCCACTGTGGTCCCAGGAGAGACCGTTCACCCTCGGAGCAAGTCAACCTTCTAACCTGGCACCTTACTACAGTGCATGTGAGTCACCTGAGTGCAGAGCATGAGCTCAGCTGGGAAGAGGCCTGTTTCAAAGGAGCAAGAGGCCAGGGAAAGTCTCCAGAATCATCTGTCTACCGGGGTGGGGCTCCCTGATCCACTTCTTCCCGACCTCTGGAGAGGCAGGTCCCCTCTGGAAGTTCCAAAGAACACAGATCCAAGACACCCTCCAGGACCTGGCCATGGGCTGATCACACTCAACTTGGCACTGGATGCTAAAGCTTCTGCAGCCTGGTCCCTAGGGGTTTTCACAGGCCGCCATGTTGGTCAACAAGACCATGCATACCTTAGAGCAGCTCCCTGGCCCTTCCACCGCGTCCCCTCACTGCCTCCCCTGGCCTCCTCCAGAGCTTAGCGTATTCCTAGGCACACTGTACGTCAGCCGTCACTATGCACTTCACAACTGAACGGAACCCGGTTTTCAAAACATAAGAGAATCTCACGAAAAACACAAATTTAGACATGAGCCAGATTTTCTAAATGTGATAATCACTGTACGTGAGGAAAGGGGTTTAAAAACAATATCTGCTATAAGTTATATGCGTGTTTGCCATGGTCCACACAGTGGTAAGCACATGGGTAAAATCATGCAATTCATAAATACCTTCTTTTTTCCCTTTTCACTGAATGTACTGGGGTGACATTGGTTAAAAAAGTTATATAGCTTTCAGGGCACAATTCTGTAACACATGGCCTGTACTGTGTGTTCATCACCTGATGTGCGGATACATTTTCACAGCGAACTCTCGGGGTAAAGTAAGCTGAGTAAAACTGACACTCACGCCTTCACATAACCCTCAAAAGCACACTCCCACGACTTGACTTTCAACTTAAGTTTTTTTTTGTCTGTGTATCATCATCCATAAGTTCAGCCCATCTTCTCCTCCTTTCTGACTTCCTGAATTTATAGACTTGGTGGCTTCCCCTCCCTAGATAATATTGTTTTCTTTCAATACCTGCACAGATTTCAGTTTTGTTTATCCCATCTGCAATTTATTTATGTATTCAAAATCAGAACCTAACTTTATAGTCTTCTCTAAATAGTTTTAGCCAACTATTTCAATAAAATTCACTAAAAGACTGTCATTTATCCTTCAGTTTTGAATGTCTCCTTTTCATACACCAAATTGGGACTCTTTGGGATTCCCTACTCTGTTCCAATGGTGAATTTGTCAATTCCTGTGCCATACCATTTGAGTTACTATAGCTTTGAAGTGTAGTTTGCTAGATGGTAAACAATGCCCCTCGTTGCTCTTATTTGTTCAAATATTTCTGAGCTATATTTACTCACTTTTCTATCTTTTAGATAAAGTTTAGTTTATCTGTTCAAGGCTCCAAAATAACTTTCCTCCAGATTTTGATGGAAACTGCATTTATTTATAGTTAGGAAAGGAAGATAGCAGAATCTAATACCCTCAAAGGACTGTCTGCCCAGCCCATTTGCTAGGTACAAGTACCCTGGTTGTGATACGGTAAGTTAAGATTGTCCCTGTTAAAAAGCAAACAACTAACTCACCTAGCCAGCACTAGTGGTCAGCTTTGAATCTTCAGAGAAAAATCTCAATACTGTAACCAGCACCCCGCAAGTTTTCAATTGAGATTATGAAATCCAAGAAGATTTTCTTTAAAAGTTCTTTCTTACCAAATCATAAATCAAAGGTGTACAGAGGTTATAAATTCAGACATTCCTATCACATAATTATTTCAAATCACCCTCTCCTCCATTCTAACCTGAATTTCAGAGTGCAGTGTTTATGATATAACTATAGATCTTTTGGCACAGCTATCAAAAAATATTACAGTAGACATTCAGTGGAACGTGTCCAATTTTAAACTAAAAACAGTTCTTTAAAGGAGAGTTTAAAATTCTGGCATCCTAGTTCATGTAATAATTACAATTCAGTAAAGAAATCATAATATTAAGACAGTGGCAGAGTTCCTTTAGAGATGCTTGACCAAATTTTTCCTTAAAAAGAAAAAAACAAGAAAGGTTTAAACTTGTTTCAAAGTGCAGCGAGAGATAGACACGAGACCTATCCTCAAAATAGACAAAAACCTAGTGCTGATGCCTGCAGGCAAGGAAAAAGCAAGCATACATATTCCGTACAAAGACTCTCCTTTTCATATATTTCCTGTCCTTCAGGAGACAGAAAGATAGCCACTCAGCATGAGTGGAGTGCGGGGGTCACACGCAAGAGTGGCAGTTTCTCCGAGCTCCCTTTCCCGTGGCGTTGCGCAGACCTCTGCCTGATGGAACCGCCCATTCACTGTGGAGTGGAATAAGCCATGGTGGCACACGGGTGCCACGGAGGACGGGTCACCAGGGAAAAGGAAAGGACTGCCGGTGCCTGCAGCAGCATGGAAGAACCTCAAGTGCATTCCGGTGTGAGACTGGAATGGCCACACGCAACGTGATTCCGTTTGCATGACCTTCTGGAAGAGGCTGGGGCCGCAGGGAGGGTCTGACTACAAGAGAGCACTTTTCAGGGTGATCGGACGGTTCTTCGTCCTGAGTATGGCGGTGATTCACCTGACTTGGGCTTGTCAGAATTTATAGACTGACAATAGCTAGAAAGTCTTCCTTTAGTTTCTGCCTTACATTAGCGTAACGTTTCAATTCTGTACTTTCAGTATACTCCCTTTAATCCTTTCTTCTGAAATTGAGGAAGATTTATTATGCTAAAGAGCGTCAGCAAATTGCACTTCCATAAACTTATCGTCATCATCACCTAATAAAAAAAGGCTGCTGCAAACCACACCCTCACCCTCTCTTCCCATGTCTTCCTCCATCCACCAACAGCCAGTCAGCTATTTATTTGCTTATGGAGGAAGGGACCATTTAAAGGAAGTGTACAAAATGGTCTACACCTTGCAGGTTTGAGCTCTTCATTTTCCCAGCCACCTGGAACTCACCTTCTCAGGCCTTCCACAGAGCCACGTGGGCATTCCCCGAGGCGAAGCAAGTGGACAGCACTGAACCCTTCCGCCCGGATGCTGGTCCTGGGCTCCTGGATCAGAATCCGACCCCATGGGATATTTTAAGCAAATCCACACAGCTTCAGCCCAAACCTCTGGGTGTCCACAGACAGTCAACTCAATTCCATGAGGGAACCAATGAAAGGCACTGCAATATTTGACTGCATTAAGTGTACACCCACATCAAAGGAGGTGATAATCCAGTTTCGGATGAGACTGCATGTAGAGAGTCTGATTCAGTGCAGGCACCAAAATTCAAAACCGGCAATTCTGTTTTACGGCAAGCGGCTGACGAGACTAAGGGGGCTGCCCCGGAGAAGATAATAAGGAAGGGAGAGGGTAGGAGGGACATAATGATTTTACACACACAGGTACCAGAATGATTATGCGGACAAAGGGGTACACCACTTCATGGTGGCCCAGGTTACAGGATTAGTCCCACTGAGAAAAACATTAAGTAGTGGACGATATTTGGCTGGAGGAGTCAAAGCCAGTAACTTTCGAACAGCTAGTGTCATCCCACAGTGAAATGGTGGCCTTCTGAGGCAGGGAGGCCATTAGGGATGCTGCCTACAGTGTTTCCGCTTTCATGGGAGCCTGGGTGAAAAGACTTCCGTGAACAGAAATGACCAACAGTAAGCTGATCCCACTGACTGAGTGGCCAGGCCACACCCAAGACAGCGTGGGGTATCTGGGAAAGGCAGTGGAGGAGAGGAAAAGAAGGGAAAGAGAAGGATGGGGACATGCGTTTCACTCAATGGTGGAGAAAGAGGAGACAAACTTCAACTTCTTTGCCTGCATAGCAGGTAGATGAACGTTTGTGTGGCTATCCAGTGCCCGGTCATCCCGTGGGCTTGGGAGTCGCTCCCACTCCGTGGGGGAGTGAAGAAGGGACATTTATTCTCCGTCCCCACTCCCAGGCACCGCCAGTCCATTGGCATTTGACTTACATCTGGCCCACTGGGGGCTCTTGCCTGGCTCTCTGGACCGTGAGGAAGTGATGTGAAGACAGGGGACAGATACAGACTCATCACAGGAGTCGAGTGCAGGTCGTGCGGCAGTGCTGGCGTGCCGAGGAGTGGCGCTGCCTCTCGCCCGTTCTCTGGTGCTCTGACCTCACTTCCTTTGGCTCCTGGGAGCTACCCGGTATGGTTACAGAATTTCTTGTCCGCTCAAGTGAGCCAGAATTGATTTCTGCTGCTTGCTGCTTCAAAGTCCTAACTGTTGGGATCGAACACGATGGGGAAGGGAGGGTTTAAGAGCTATTTTACGTTGTCCTCGTGCCATACATGAGGATGAACTCTTTAAAACTTACACAGTTCTTCATAGTGATTGTGTATGGGGAACTAAATTTAAAAGAAAAAGAATATTAGGTTCTCTGCTCTACCTTTACCCCTGCCCTGATTGCTCCAAGATTCTGAAATGCTAAATGAGGGCCGGGAGCGGCAGTGGCGGTGGTGGTGGCAGAAGCTGGTTTTTTTTTTGTTTGTTTGTTTTTTGACCCTAACGTTTTCTAGGTAATTCTAATGCAGACTCTGAGTCTGGCATGTGGGTTTCTAAGCAAATGAAAATGACTTGAACCGCTTAACAAAATTTGTATTGCTTAAGTCTTTTCAATCTCTTCTGTGTCTGACCAAATTGGACCAAGGTACTGGGGGCTACAGGGTGAATCTTAGCTCCAGCCCTTCTCCCTGTTAGCACATAGCTCCTCCCCCAAAACCCACAAGCCCTGTGCCACCCCCAAGCCTCTGCTCTGCACTCTCGCCCTCTGGGAATGTGCTTCTCATCCTCTCCGCCTACGTAGATCCTACTCACCCATCAACATCCGATTTAAGAATGGCCCCTCCCACAAACTCTTTTCCATCCATCCCAGCCTGGGGTTTTTCATAGCATCATGCGATCTCAAAGTTGGGGTGTGTGTGTCTCTAATAAACACATGCCATCTATGTCATCTCATTACATCACATATTTCTCTCATTAGAATTAATTTCTTATATTTTATTTCAAATCTCATTGTAAATATTTATACCCTGTCTCTCCAAGTCCATAATTTTTCTTTAAGCAAGTCTGCAGAAACATACTGGTGCTTGATGCCATTAAGGTTAATTGCCAGGGACTGAGTCTCCTCATTCATAAGCAGTGCCATCTGTGGGGGGGGGGATAAAGCCCTACCCATTCTAGGGATGTCTCTCTGTTGGAACAGCTACAGAAGCTTCCTACAGATATTTAAATCTGTCTGTTTCTTCATCTAGTCCGGAACATGAGGTTGAAACCCCTGCCATTCTCAGAATGATAAATCTGGAAGCATCTTCACTACTCAGAGCAGCAGGAAAGACATGAACGACATGAAAGACAGTCCTTGCCTCTGACAGAAAAACATCCTGTGACTTAGAGTGACTTACACGTACCAACTCGCTCACCCAAAAGGTTCCTGGCTCTGGAGCTGAGCTGGAACGGGGCCATAAAGGGCAGAGAGTATGAAATAATTCACTAATGGGCCATTAGAGCTACTTTAATCAGGAAACTCAGAGGTGATATATTTCCATGGGAATCCTAATCCATCCTCCCCTCTCCCCCAAGGAAAGCCTTTCATTGGGTGATAGTAGAACAAAGCATTTCTTTTATCGGTAATTCTCTAAGGGATTCTCTTTGGCACTACTCAGCAGGCATGTAAGATCTTTGGGGGCAATACAGTAACACCGGTGATGAGAAGACCACCTTAAAATGATATAATTCTTTGTACTGTTTCCCCCAAAGCCCTTCATGTACGTCATTTTGTTTGTTTTTCACAACAGCTTTGTAAGGGAGGTGGCAACGAGAGAATTACCCTCATTTTACAGATGGGGAAGTTGAGGCACTGAAGGATGAAGAGGTCTCATGAACAGGGGGGCCCCCTGTGCATTCTGGGGGCCTCACCTTTCAGCAGTGGCGGTTAAGCATCAGGATGGCCGACGTCACTCATCTTTCAGGGCCAGAACTGGGGACAATGTTTGGGTTAAATGTGGTCCACATCCCACGTTTATGGGCATTTGATCACTACTGCTCGAACGCGACACCCCAGAGACAAGGTCCCGGAGGTGCAGCGAGTCTGTCCTGGGTGTGGTCTCCGTACAGGAACCCGGATGGCACCCTGATGCTGGTTCAGCCACGAAGCCTCAGTTTCCATAAAATGAGGGCTCTGAGTCAGCGAGAACGGGCGTATAGGGGTGGTTTTCAGATGTGGCTGATTATAGGACTGAGCTGGGCAGCCTTTTATTTGGAGAAGAAGAAAAGAGAGATGACTTTGTAAGATGACACACATTCATCATGCACAAGATTTAAGCAAAAAAAGAGAAGTATAAATAAGAAACAAAAGAAGTCCCCAATCACCATGTCCCATTGGTGACAGGACAGCAGTGACACAAAAACGTTCTGAAGCAGGCAGCTACCATCAGAGGGATTTCTCAAGTCCCTGGGTATATCTTGCAAGGAAGACTCCAGACCCTCCCCCAGAACCGGGCCGGGCGCCCTGTGATCTGTTTCACAAAATGCCTCCTGGGAACCAGGGGTGTCAGACATCAACAGGGAGTCTTCTCGAGGAGACTGGCATAAAATGGCACGTTTTTCAGGGACAGTGCTCCCAGTCACCAGGTGCCATCTGTGTTTCCTCAAAGCTGGGATTGCCACTCTTGGGACTACAGGGAATCGGCCCCAAAAGTTGAAATAGTAAGAGAGAGTTAAAAGAGAAAAAGTAAGAGCGAGTAGACAGTAGGAGTCACCCTGTAATAGCCGTGTACCTGCGGAAGTCTCACCTGCCCCATCCACACGCACACGCAGCTCCTCAGAGAGGACACATGGACGGGCAGGTGGGCAAGGAGACCGGGGACACACCTGGATCCTGTCCCAGGCCACAGCTGAGGTTTCAGGCAAGAAGAGCCTGGAGATGTGGGAGCTGAAGCTGCACACCAGGTGGGTCACCACGATGGAGGAGAGGATCAGGGAGGAGAACATGGGGTGGGGGTGGTGGGAGTGGTCTTGGGGGAATGTAGTCCAGGTGGCGCTCAGGCCTGTGGGAACTCTGGCATGATTATTTGGCCACAGGCAAGAGAGAAAACGCTGAGTCTGTGCCCTGGAACGTTCCTTAAGGCTTATTCCGTGTTAAGACCTTCTACTCAAGCACCTCCCTCCCGCGAAACAGGGCTGAGATGGCAGGAACAAAAACAGGCGGCGGGGCCACGTTTAGTTGCGGGAAGCAGCCTTCCCACACCAGGAACCAACAAACCGGGTTTGGATGCCTGTCTCCCAGCAGTTTTTGGTCCCCTGGCAGCTGATAACCCCGGCTATTTGGGCAGAATTGCATTTCCTGACCTCTTCAGCCACCCCATGAAGCCACCAGCTGGCTATGTGGCAGAAGTGGTTTGACCCACGCCAGCAGCACACCTTTAGGAGCCAGTGGGTCAGAACTGGGGACTCTGGGGTTATTAAAGAAAGCTGCTTGCGCCTTGGAGGTACATTCACTTTTTCTCCTCATACTCTCTGCCAAAGAACCTCTCTCCAACTTGCAAATGTGTATGAAATCTTACAGTGACACAAACGTGCATCATCTAATGACACATCTAATAAATCACCCTTGGGGAAAGGAGAAAGCCAGGCCCAGTGCTCCTCAGAGGGCGCATATGGTTCCGGGCACGCACAGGGATCAGATGGTAAATCCAATTGGCTGCAGGCAGGCAGCTGCCGTATGCACCGCGCGGCTCCCAGCGCACCTGGACCCTCCCAGGGCTGCAGCTGCAGCAGCTTCCCGGGCCAGGCATTCCCATGGCGGAGCCACCTGGGAGATACACATCTGCTATCGTGCCCTTTACCTTGGCAGCCTCCCCCACATTCGCTCCAGCCTGGCAGTACCTCTGGGCTCCAAGACGGAGCATAGGACACTCTGAAGCAGGCGCACTTTGCTTGCCTTTTGAGATTCTCCCACTTCCCCTC
Organism: Anoura caudifer; assembly: GCA_004027475.1. Lineage (NCBI taxonomy): Eukaryota > Metazoa > Chordata > Mammalia > Chiroptera > Phyllostomidae > Anoura > Anoura caudifer. The sequence goes on from PVKU01001443.1 coordinate 127,379, forward strand.
TTCCAGGACATGTCTTGCCACAAGTGTTACAATAATCAAGCTATCACCTGCAACTAAGATGGATTACAATGACTGGAAGTGAATTTGGAAAACACAGGTCTCTGTTAGGGCCAGAGCCTGGCTACTCCAATTGGTCAGAAATACAGAAATCTCAGGCCCTACCTATTGCACAAGACCTACTGCACAAGACAGAATCTGCATTTTATCAAGATTCCCAGGTTAAAATAAACATTGTACTTAATATTTTTTTCTCCCAGTAAAAAAAGAGTTTAATAAATATCCAGTGGGTAGCCTTTAAGACAGGTTTTCTTTCTTCCCTTTTGGTGGGTCAAATCATTTCCTTCTCTGATAGCTACTGCATGTGCCTTTCTGGCTTATGTCAGCTGGCTTCTACGTAAGCTCCTACCACAGAGCTAAGCACTTAGATGTTTAATAAGTATTTCTGATCGGATGCTGTAGGTTGGGGTCTACATATTCCTGAAAGAGTCATCCCAGGCTACACTGTGAATCCCATCACACTGAGTAACTAAAATAGTCCCATTTTGGAGGGAGCTGACTTCTCCATCTGCAGAGGCACTTCAGGCAAATGTGGATTTAATGTAAATCACTGACACCGAGCCCTGAAACCTCCGCCAGCTCCCAGCTCCGCCAGAGCCTGGGGCAGGCTCCGCATCTCTTGGATAATACGCATCTTTTCAGGGTAGTTTTCTTGCCAAGAGTAAACAACACTTCCCACAGCCGTGTCAACTGTGGTTCCCAACATAAGATCCATTTTCAGAAAAAGCCAACATCGATTTGTCCCTGAATTTCAAAATTGTACCTTCAAGGCACCCACACTGCTCTGCAGACTATTTTCTCCTCACACTCACCAAAGCGCCGTGAAAGCGGAATGGAACCGAACACGGCAGCCTTGGGGAGCTCATCCGACCCTTGGTTTGAGCTCTTGGAGCAAAGCCGCTACTCCACAACGAGGCACTCCTCCGGCAAAACCACATCAAGGGAGCACGTCTGGGCACGTGTTTACAAAAGAGAAGAAAGGCCCACAACTTTGACACAGGGGGTTAAATAAAGATTTTTGCTCAAAAATAGCCATGTCCCAGGCCCATGTGAGCACCGTCAAGTAATTTCAGCTTGCGACACACGAGTCATTCACACTCAGCTTTTCCTCGCCTGGGTCTGCTCACCTAAAAAAAAAAAAGATTTCCGAACCTTGCACCCTGAAGAGGCTGTGAGGAGTTAGCTGCATTAACTTTATCTAATTCTCCCCCTGTCCTGGGGTTCAGGGGCTGGTCGTCTAAGACATGACCCTAAGAAAGAAAATAGGCTAGAAGCAGAGGAAACCTCACAGACTTGAGGGTCAACCTGTGGGTAACACGAGTCTATCACAGCAAATCATACCAGAGTAAAACTGATTTTAAAAATCAGCATTGCGTTATTCACTATCAATGGACCTAAAAACGTGGCTGAGGAGCCCTGGTCGGGTGGCTCGGTTGGTTGGAGAGTCATCCCGTACACCAAAAGACTGTGGGTTTGTTTTCAATGGCCGGTCAGGGTACATACCCAGGTTTGGGATTCAATCCCTGGTTGGGGAGCATATGGGAGGCAACTGATCAGTGTTTCTCTCTTCCTCTCTCTAAAATCAATAAACATATCTCTGGGTGGGGGAGCATATGGGAGGCAACTGATCAGTGTTTCTCTCTTCCTCTCTCTAAAATCAATAAACATATCTCTGGGTGAGGATTAAAAAACCCTTAAAACAGGTGGCTGACTATGTGTATGGGTTGAGAGCTCGGCTTCTAGGCTGCTTAGGTAGTAACCCGGACCTTGCTGCTGGAGACAAAGAACCCGCGCTAAAAGGTAGGTAAAAGGTAAAGACTAAAACTGATCTCAAGGTCTCTCCCCATCCTGAAATCCTCATGGGAACAATGTAATTAATTAAGCCAACAGAAGACCATGCAGATGACTAATGTTTTTCCTAGTGAAAGCTGGAAATAACCGACTCCACTGGCTTTTAAGACGAGCTGTTACATTGTTGTTGCTGTAAGAAACTCATTAAGAATGTCTAATTAGTTATAGACATAAGAATGTCTGATGCCTCAGCATTACGAAAACAGCGGCATGTCCACCACACAAAGTTTGGTTGGGCCACGGGGTGGGACCCCAATAAAGTCTCCACACACTGAGATGTCTCCAGGTACATTGCTCAGCTCCAGTGCTCCCTTCTAATACTCCTTGGCTCACTTGAGGGAGAAACTGAAGTCAAGCAAGTTCTATCCTGTAAGAAGGATTGTGCAAAGGACTGAGCTCTACAAACCCAAACTGCCTCCATCATTTCTGCCACCTTCTTCCCTGCAGTGCTTAGAGGCAATTTTCTGTTTCCCATCCAGGACTCTACTGCTCCCTCACCAAAACTGTCTTGCATTGTTACAATAAAATACCTGTGATGTTTTCCAAAGCCAGCAGCTTACTGCCAACAGTCAACCCTCTACCCGACAACAGGCAACCGTCTGGGAACTTAAGTCAACAAGCGTTGCAAGGTGAAGTCAAAGGGAGGTTCCTTGGAAGACAGACCCTCCTCTTGCTGGTAGAGCCAGGCAGCAGGGAAAAAGAAAAAAAAAACACTTTTGACAAAGGGTCAGAAACAGCAGTAAAAGGCAAAATTACAGGGTTGCTGTCCCATCAAGATGCATGCTTTTCAAATGAAGGTCAAGTGCCTTTGAATTTCCTCTCACTCCCCCCACCTGGGGCACTTCCAGTTGTGTTCTTTGGGTGGGGAGTCTACATTGTTCGCTGCAGGACCGCTTTTTTGGAGGGACAGGGAGGGGAGCTTGTAAAATAGTTTCAGTTTTTATTAAAAGGGCAAGGCTTGGGGAAATGTGACGTACAAACAGAAGGCCATCTACCTACTCTTTAAGGGGGCAGCCTGGAACTGCTGTTTTGCCCCACGGTCTGAGGAGTCTCACTGAAATAGAGGCCTCTGAACCGAACCGATTCTCAAGGGCCACTCTGGTCCTTCCTCAGACTTGCCCTACTCTGTGCATTTCCAACTTGGTTTCCATCTTCTAATTCAGGAAGAAAATTAGTGTAGAAGTTAGAAAGGCAAAAAGATGGTCCATGTGTATCTTACTTTAAGCCAACCTGACAGCCTCCAAATCTTGAAATCATAAAAAATACAAACTATGGGGTGATCCTTCTCTTTCACCAAAAGTCACTTTTGGTCCCTCTAAGTCTGGTTTCCTCCAGTGCACATGAAACGTTGTTGGATTGCTTCTTCAGGAGCAGAGGATAAAGTGGGAGGCAGACCCAGAGTCCCAGGTCAATTGCTGTCATGGTCTGACTCACTGTAGGGGGCCCTTGGATCTGAGCCAAGGCCATGCACCCAGGTTGCACCCTACGGAGGCCATCCGGGGAGTCACAGAGTCGTAGCATGCGTCCACACCCATGCACACCTGGATTTAACAAACACGGCAACATGGGGCAGATGTGCACACAGGGGCAGCAAAGCCATCGGAAGTTCTCCGAGTTGGGCACACTCTGTCTCCTCCTGCTAAGCCAAGCAGGCGTGTGTCAACGGAGGAGGAATGCTCTCATCAGGTTCTCTGGCCACCAAGGAAGACACAGAGGTCCAGCAGGGACCTCCCATGTGAGAGGGATTTTGTGCAACACCCCCTGGACCTCACTGCAGGAAATGCAGAGAAATCATGTCTGGAAGCGAAAGGGGGCATTGCCCATAGATGTGCTTAAAAGGGACAGAAATTATGGATCCTCTTTCATGGACATGGTTGCAAGTTTTCTGTTCATAATTCAGAAAAACTTCTTTTTGCTCAGTTGTTCCTCCCCTGTGGGTTTACATACTTTTACACACGTATGTGTGCACACACTAGCTCAGTCTTTTATCCCATGCACCATCAGGAAAAAGGTAAGGAAAGAGGTCAGATTCCAGCCCTGTTTGGATAGCCAAAGGGAGGGGGCAGATGCTCCAACTCTGAGCAGATGCTTAGCCTTCCCAACACATTATAAATAAGTGGGCTAACTAAGGGCTGCTCATGGCTTATTCCCTACTTTAGCTCATGGTCAGACTTTTCCTGCCTGGCTGTCCTGCCTCTTTGTGAGCCAGCCTGGTCACATGCCTCCAAAGTGGAAGGGTCCCTCTTGCCACCTTGAGACAGGAGTGGGTTCTGGAGCTCCGCGGTGTGAGCTGCTGGCTCACGCAGAGAGGTTACTCACCCTCTGATCCTGGCCTTCTGGGAACCCAGGGCCTGCCCCTACCGAGTCTGGCCTCACAGCAGCACCGCACCCTCTTGGGCAAACTTGACAAATTCCCTCGAGTGCTGGGATTCCTAACTGCCCCTCACTGGCGGAGTCCAGGCCCGTGGGCTCGGCTTCCAGCTGAGTTTCAGCAATTTTGGAAAACAGGTTTCCAATGGTGTTTGAAATTCCAGCGCATACAGGAATAGCAGGTTGCTTAATCTCTAAACTCAGAGCCAACCACCCTTCTAAACACGGACCGAGGTGCTGCCTGGCTCACGTCGTGGACCCAAGGCCCCACCCCTGTGGCTCTGGCAGCCTGACTTGACGAGTGCATCGCCGCCATCTTGTTGTCCGGCTCCAGCCCCCGTGGGCCCCGCGCGGCAGGTATTTTCATCCTGCCTCACTTGTTTCACCTGTCACACGGGGCCCCACCCCCATTCTTCTCTACTGACAGCAAGTAATTTCCAAATACAGGGGGAGAGATGATGAAATGTCCCATAGGAAAAAAAGCCAGTTATGCCAGCCATTTTATTTTTCTTCCGAAACTACAATATTTTTGTGAAAACATTCTTGGGCCTCTGGGGTGGACCATAAGCTACTTACATAAGTCAGTTCCATGTCCAGGCTGGCAGTTTCGACACAAGAGCAAGGTCATCAGATTTTCCTCTTGCCTTGTTAGAAATGACATTAACAATGGAATACCGTGCTGGCCGAGAACAACAGGTTCAGGGTTAAGGCTGGAGGGTCTACAGTAAGCTCTTAGAGAGCAATAAAGAAACACTATTCTAAATAGGAGAAAACAAGATGTCCATATCCACTTAACTGTCTATCTTAGTTTTATTACAGAAACCTCTCCCCCTCCCCCCCCCCCAAGTGGCAACACCAAACAACTCAGATTGTAGAAGTCTGGCAAAGCAATTCAGTCCTAGAGGAAGGGGGAAGTGATTGATTTTTGTGTTAGCAGTTTCAGTCCCCAGCAGGTTGTTTCAGCAGGGGACACCGTCAACAGAGCTAAGTCTCACAGGATCTGCGTCGGCAGCTTTACTGACGAGGGGAGGGAGTGACGACCTAACCTCAGACCCAGAGTTCATGTCCCGTTGTTTGAACCATGCAGAAAATCTTCAACTTCCTTGCTCCTGAAGCTACCCTTTTGGAGGTGATAATGCCATTTAACACAGACTGAAAAACCAAAGTCAGTTTCCCAACCAACGGCCCATTCAACCAATGAGCGGCATCAACCCACTGGTCACACTGCTCACGGACGGCGCTAATGAGGGGCCGGCAACCGTTTTCTCTAAGGGGGCAGGTAGTAAATACTTTAGGCTTGGCAGGCCCCATCTGGCTCTGTCCTGTATTCTTCTTTGTTTGTTTAATGTTTTAAATGTAAACCACGTTAGCTCGTGAGACACACAGAAACAAGCTGGGGCAGCCTGGACTTGGCCCACAGGCGCTGACCTCTGAGTGCTTCCAGAATGGACCTTGGAAAGGTGCCTTTCCCCCCTGGCTCAGTTTAATCCATTGCAAACAGACCCTGGGACAGACAAGTGTGGAGGGTGGGAGTCAAAGCGAAGGAACCCACCCAACAGCGGGAAAGCAGGCAGGAGAGAGCAACAGTTTCCTTGAAGACCACAGGAGGTGCTGTTTCCCTTCCCATGCAATGTGGAAGGCTGAGGAGACGGAGGAGGAGATTAGCGATAAGGTACAGGCCTGCCTTGACTGAGCACAGGCCTCTGCCAGCCCTTCAGGCCCAAAATGCAAAGCCACAGGATTTGGCCACCGGCAGGAGGACAACAGCCAGCCAACGAGCAGCAAGCAGCGCAGCTCTCACCTCCGCCTTCTCAGACACACCCCTGTGGGTAATGTGGCACTCTCCAAAGCTCAAACCCAAGAGCGCCAGGACTCAGGCTGGCCTAGTTCACTGAAATTGAGTTCTCTACCCAATTCTGACGCTCCTGCCACTCTGACCGCACATGCCATTTCTGACCTACCCCACCTTAGCTCCATTTAACACTCTGACCAGGTCATTAGGGGGAAATCCATACCAGAGTATTCAGGTGCCGATCAGAGGCAAGGCCTGTAAGTGGCTCAGAAACCCAGGCTTGAGGTGGTCTTCATTCCGTCCTGCTTCCCTTATCCCAAGCCCCTGGGATGGAGAGAATGCTCTGAGACTTAGCTACAACCATAGCATCCACAGATCAGTCCTTAAATTTTCCTTGCGTGTGGCTGCAATCCATGGCTCTCCTTGTTTTTTTTTTTTTTTTCCCCTACTTCTGAGTGTGAAAATTTCACAGCAGCCTGGCCACTAGCTCAGGGGGTTAGAGCAGCACCCCAATACACCAAGGCTGTGGGTTTGATCCCCAGTCAGGACCGGACATACAAGAAGCATCCGATCAATGCATAGGTAAGTGGAATAACAAAACCAGCATTTCTCTGTCTCTCTCAAAATCAATAAAAAAAAAAAATGAAAGAAAATGTCACTGTGACCATTTCTAACTCTCTGTCCCTCATTCCCCCCGCCCCACTCCATGACAAACACTCAGGATCCACACTTTACGTTCACAGTACCTTCTACTTCCGTGAGCTCGAAGCTGAGCAGAAGCAGCCTGCCTTAATGGAGAAAACGCTACTGCATTTGGGCTTCGCCCTGGATCCCAGTCAATTCTGGACATTTCACAGCTGTTGCGCATCCACCTCCCTTCTCACAAAGCGAGCAAAAATGAGCAAGCACCTTGCTGGCTCCGAAATGGGAACATGTAGCAACAGTCAAGCCTGAAGTCAATTTCTGGCCAACTATCTTCAAAGTATTTGTTCTAAAACAATGTCTGCAGTTCATTTATCATCTCCCAAATTTAAAGTCAGTTTTAACTTAAGTACTGCATGATTTGGGGTGATTTTTTTTTTAAAGCAATCCCCAGGATTTGGCTGTCATTTGGCCATCAAACTAGCAACAACAACAACAAAAATCTCTCGCCTGGGCAGACAGCACGATTCAGGGTGAGTCTGTTTCCTATGTCAGCGTCATCTACCCGTTTCTCACATTTCTTTTTTTAAGTAAGCCTTTGGAAGACAAGGAAGTTGTGTTCAGAGAGACGCTGCGTCTCTCTTGGCTGCTTGGGTCTCCCCTCCTACCTGTTTTGTGAGCCGATCAGGTGAGCGTTCTCCTCTGTGCTTCACAGCCACTTGCCTAGGACAGACTCCAAAGTTTGTTGTGGTTCATTTCCCCTCTCCATTCAGTTCCTTAAAGTCCTGGGTTATTGACGATCCACAAAAATGTTAGCCATGCCAGTATGTGCTCCGACATCCTGCCAGCTTCCCATGCTATTCAGCTCAGGAGCTGACTGACTATCTCTCTCAGTCTCTCACCCCTCTTCCTGGCTTCACCTCCTGAGCTCGAGGGCCCCACCCACAACACTCAGATCGTTTTTCATTTACGAGTGCATCCAGCTAAACAGTGTTTGTAAGAGAGCAAGCCAACCTTTGCCCTGTGAGCGTATTGAAACCATGCTGCTAAAAATGATTTCAATTTTCTGAGAGTATAGGGTGGACCAGTTGGGGGGGGGGCAGGCAGCGCAGAGCAGGGGGTGGGGGTAGTCAGATCCTGGCATAAGTCATTCATGGCTTCCTCCTGCAGGCACCTGATGGAGGTACCTCCTCCATCAGCAAAAGAGGCACACCTTGGTGATGGAGTCACGGTAGCTTCATTATACAGACACCTCCACAGCATGCCACGAACATCAAAAATGTACTGCCAAGCCCTGGCTGGTGTGGCTCAGTGGATCGAGCGCTGGCCTGCTAACCAAAGGGTTGCCAGTTCGATTCCCAGTCAGGGCACATGCCAGGGTTGCAGGCCAGGTCCACAGTTGGGGGCACTCAAGGGGTAACCATACATTGATGTTTCTCTCCCTCTCTTACTCCCTCCTTTCCCCTCTCTCTCTAGAAATAAATAAAATCTTTAAGAAAAATGTATCACTGAGATGTTGGTCAAGAAACTTTCCATCCAGCCACCTGACACTTCCCAATGAATTAAATATCTTATTTCACACTTATTAAAGGGCCAAGTTTCTTAATGCATTCAAATGGGGATAACAATTGAGACTTTAATTTGAAAAAGAAGCCCACTGGTCCATGAGGACTACTTGTCACGATGACTCCAGACAAATCCACCACCTCCCCAACCAACCGCTTTCCCACCTTCTGTCCCAGACCTCTCCCAGCCAAGCGGACTGCTGGCCAGCCCTCGGGGACACCGACCGCTGCTTGACTGTCAGCAACTAAAGAGATGATTCAAGTTTTACTATCTTCAGATTTTACCAGGGAACAGGGTTTTTAAAAATAGGCTCCCCCAAACTAACACACATATACATTGTGACTTCTACTCTGTGTCAAATTCATCTCATTTGCAGCTGGAGCAAAAGGGGTCTTTCATGATCCATCAACCAGAGACATGGTCCCCCAAGCCCCAAGGCCTTCTTGATAGATATGAAAATTTACACAAACAATTTAAATGAGAACAGGATCTTGTTAAAATACGGATGGTCCTTGAGCAGCTACAGGCGTCAGGGGCAAAAGAAGAAGTCATTCCAAGGTCAAGCTTCCGAAAACCTGGAAGGACTGTTAGGTTTCAGGATTCACGTTTATCTTTTCTGATCTACTCCTTTACTTTAGAGATTCATCCCATATGGATTTCCCCCCTCAACAAATCTGTATTGTCAGAAGAAGGTCCCAATCACCATGGGAAGTTCTTTGGACTTTCAAAATCCTTTTTTAATTCTTCATGTATTAAAAAAAAAATGACCCAGTAGTACCCAGATTTTAAAAAAGTTCTTTTTTTATAATTAGATGGTTCAAATGTCTCCTAAAAGGAAATGCTATACATTTTCACACGTGCTCTCAATGGCTTCTCATCATCCCAACTTCCCACCACCATGTCCTTGGGGGGGGGTGGGGAGGAAAGTTTTTTTGTTTTTTTTTTTAACAGTGTCCCATTGGCCAGTTTAACAAATGAGAAAAAGTAAAGCAAGACACGAAGTCCCTGGTAGATACACGACGTTTCACTGGTGGGGCAGAGAAAGACCTGCTAGAGGACTAGTGCCTGGCCTCCCAGCCCAATGCAGAAACCACGGGCCAGCCCGAACTGTCACGTGCCATCCAGGGTCTGAAACGTGATCATGTGAGTGTCCTCCTGGGACTCACTTGCCTAGTTTAGGGGTGTGGACTTGTTGTGAGTGTAAGCTAAGGAGAAGGAAGTCTGCTCTTCAAAAATTTTTTTAAAGAAGTGGGGCAAAAAGGGGGTTAAAACTTGCTTGGCCCATGACGAAACTAGTCTTAATCAGAAGTAAAATTTGCCCGTAGAGTACGCGCCCCAGTGTTAGTTTGTGGCATCTGCCAGAAATCTACGGTGGTGAAACCTGTTATTCCACCTCTCTTTGTCCCATTCTCTCAACAAAGGGTGGATAACATACACCACACAATTTTGCTGTAAGGGAAATTGCTGTGCCATTTACTCACAAAACCAGCCATGCAGCACATACCAGAATGCACAGTAAGTACACAAGCCATTTGAAACATCCAACCATCCAAGGTTTGGGGCAGATATGTTTTTGGTCAAGCACCCGTGGTAGGAGTCCGCAGCTCTGCTTTCTTGTCACCTTGGTTCCTGGGGTCAGGAGATGACAGTGTCCTCCCCCTCTGTGATCTGGGAGGGACCGTGGAGATGGCTTAGTCCCACCTTCTCATTGTGGGGAAGTGGAAACAGAGGCCCAGAGAGAAATGTGAAAGCGTGCCAAGGTCAGCACATGAGAGGAGGTACTGAGAGCAGAACTGAGACTAGATGTTCCTGATTCAAACTCGAGGCAGCCCTAGGTGGACGCGATGCAGATTTTCCTATTCCAAGCACTACAGGCAGGGGCTCAGTCCTGGCTCTCCAGCTGTTCACCAGGCCTGGCCTAGGGACACGCCTAAGTCTCTCCCAGGAGCAAAAGCAGAGGGGGACAAACAAAGGCAGCGTCAGCAGGACAGGGAGCGGCTGCGTGGTTCCAGCAATGGCCCCCAGAGAGAGGAATCAACAATGCCACAAAAGTCAACGGACACCTCTGGGTACCCACCAAAGAATGGGAAGCAGGGACACGGATGGCTGTTTGCACAGCTGTGTTCATAGCAACCCAACTTGTCCATGGACTGATGAGTAGCTATAAAAAATATGGTCCACATATACAATGGAATACTACTCAGCCTTAAAAGGGAAGGGAATTCTACACGTAGTACAACAGAGATAAACCTTGAAGACATTATATTAAGTGAAATAAACCAGCCACAAGAAGACAAACGCTGCCTGACTCCATGCATGCGAGGAACCAACCTAGAGTTGTCACATTCAGAGAGAGACACAGTGCAATGGTGGTGGCCAGGGGCTGGGGAGGGGGGCCTGGGCAGTTATTGTTTCATGGGGACAGAGTTTGTTTTACAAGATGAAAAATGCTTTAAAGGTGGATGGGGGTGACGGCTGTACAACAATGTCGGCAGGCTCAATGCCACAGGACTGCACACTTAAAAATGGTTAACATGGGCCCTGACCAGTGTGGCTCAGAGGGTTGGACATCGTCCCACAAAGCAGAAGGTCGGCAGTTCGATTGCTGGTCAGGGCGCATGCCTGGTTTGTAGGTTTGGTCCCTGGTCAGGGCTTGTACAGATCGATGTTTTATACACCGTTTCTCTCCCTCTCTTTCTCCCTCTCTCTAAAAATAAATAAATAAAAAATTTAGAAAAAATGGTTAAAATGCTAAATCTTATATTGTATATGTATACACATACATTTTAAAAAGCCAATGAATTTCTCTTTGTTTCCCTTTTGGCCAGTTCTACAGCTATCGCTTCACATCATTGCAGCTCCTGGGCCCAGGTGACCACCTGCCATGAGATAAAATTTGTAAGTGACTTGAGAACAACAGGAAGCACTGAAGTCTCCTTCTCTTGATCCCCAACTCATGGTCCAAAGTAACTCCCAGGAAGTTATGCAAGCGAACAAGGTGCCCATTGTGTTTCCATGTGCTGCGATGGGAGATGACGATGGCAATGACGGTGGCAATGACGGTGGGAACGTCAGGGCCGTGTGGCCCTGGCGAGCAGGGGGAGCCCTGGCTGCAGCAGACTCAGAAAAGCAGCTCCCTTCCAGCTTCTGCAGCCACGCACAGGGCTCACAAACACCCGAGACAGCCCCGTGCGGCTGCAGCCCAGCGTGCCCCTTCATAAAGCTCTCGCAGAGCCCGCCCATCCCTCACCTCTCTCCTGTCGGGCAGCACAGGCGGGTGCCATCATGCTTTTTTGTCCTTATATGTGCACAGAACTCTCTCGTCACTACTGAATTAGCCCGCACGCCTCAGCTCTCTCACCAGACCTTCTCAGTCTCCATCCTCGACTTCCCTCCTTCCTCCTGGCAGGCCAGGGTGAGATCTGGAGGGGCGCCAGCGTCTCTCTCTCCCCCTCCTCTCTGGGTTTCCCCATCTACATCCACAGCAACATCCACTAAGAAGGAGCCGCCACCTCCTCCACCTCCATCTCTGGAGCTTTGGCCCCAGACTCCGCCCCTCCTGCCCTGCTCCAGGTAGCTGTCCTAGAGGCACCTGAAACACAGCACGTCCTCAAATAAAACCCATTAGGCTCTCCCTCAAACCGCTGCCTCCTCTTATAGTCCCCCCTTTAATTAATGTCAGTCCCCAGTCACTCACGCCCACGTAAGTCGCCCTCGACTCCTCTCTTCCCTTCACCTCTGGGGTTTAGGTCCTGTCAACTCTACTTCGTAAACCTTTCACCTGTCCCCTCTCCTGTATTCTGTCACCTTTAGGGGCCCTGATTCCAAACAAGTCTCTCTTCCTCAGTTGTTGATCACTCTGATCAACACGGCGATATCCAATAGCAAAGATATAACAACCGCCTGAAATGCTGACAATTTCTCATCGCCCAAAGGATAAAGCTCTTTGTCTGATACCGAAGGCCCCTCCTGATCCAGCCCCAACGCCCTCATCACGAAATACACTGGCCACTGCTCTTTTTCACTAGTATTTATGTTTCCACTGCAGGGAGGGAGGGGGTTGTTAATGGCATCTATTGGGAAGAGGCCAGAGATGCTGCTAAACACCCAACAATGCAGAAGACAGTCCCCTGCAACAACGAACAAGCCACACAGGTTCTCAGAGCACTGGATTCCACTATATTTGTTATTACCATGATGGCTTCCCACACTAGGGATGCAGCCATAAATGTGGTCAGAATGCAGAAAATGAAACGGATGTGAGAAGCAGGTTAGGCAAAAGCAACAGGGGTATTGAGGATCGGAACTGACACGCCCTCCCAAAAGCATCCAGAGTCCAAAATCCCCCAAACCCTAAGCTAACTCATGCAACAAAAGGGTGAGTCTGCAGCTTCCATGAGGCTCCTGAGCAGGGGTGGAAGGGCTGGATCAATACTTACTGCAAAGTTTCCTCTTGTATGTCCCTTCCGAGCCATGCATACTCCCGAGTTCTAGTACATAAATGGAAAGACAGAACAAAACTCTCCTGTCCAGACCCTTAAAATAAGTTCACTGTCCTTCTGAATTTTCACTCCCCAAAGGTTCTTTCTTTGCAATCTTTCTAATGACCTTACTCTGGCTTTTCCAAAACTGCACTCTACAAATGGAAGAAGGACTCCAAGGCCAGATACATCTGACAGGTGTGACGGGTGCGTCCAAATCTTATTTTATCAAGCAGTTCCTACCCCTGCCTTTTTATAATGTATCGTATTAACAGGAAACAAGTGCCTCGGGAAGGACTTTTTGAAACACTCCTAGGCATTCTCCTTAGCCACCTGAATCAGTACAGGGCGCTCTTTCGGTCTAAGTTTCCACTTGTGCAGGAAGGCGCCAGCTCCCTCTAACTCAGTTCCCTGGCCTCAGGCTAGAGCCCTCCGCTCCTCCTGTTCTCAGCCGCCCAGCTTGTCTCCCTATGTAAACAAAGGCGGGCACGGTGAACTGGGGCGGTTTTCTTCAGAAGGCACCACCTGGAGTGCAGGTGGAGGGAGGTAATGAGTTACACCAGGTCAGGGAGGGTGGCTGAATAGGGTGTGCAAGTCGGCAAGTCCCAGGGCTTGGGTCCTGGACAAGCACACGTGCCTCTAAGGGCCACTGCACCGCGGGCCAGCATTTCAAAATCAAGTCCCATTAGTGAGGTCAGGCTATTCAACGAGATAAGCATGTTTCTCCTGGACACAGATGGAGAACAAGACCAATCACTCTGCGGCAAGGAACATCTACCTTCAGAGGAACAGGAAGTCTTCATGAGTTCCACTACCAAGTGCACAACTCGGCGGTCCCCTACAGGAAGCTGACCCCACCGCGCCCTCACTCCAAAGCCTGGCAGCTCCGGGGCCCCTGCTCGCCTAGGACGAACCCCTCAGACTGGCCGGCCAGCATGGCCTTAGTGGTCGAATGAGGGCTCAGCTCCCACTTTTTAGCCTGGCTCGTCAGTCCTGTCAATCCTTTGAATCAGAAGTAGTTTGTTTCTTCATAGAAATGAAGACATTTTTGGCTTTGGAAACTAAGTCCAACCCATCAGAAGCCGAACTCCCCTCCCAGGAATCCTGCCGCGGGCTGCAGCACCTGCGCGGATCGGGCTGAGTGTCAGCAGTAACTCATCCGCATCTGGGCAGAGGGAACAACCAGTTTCCTGAGCCAATGTCACCAGCCACCTGCAGCCGGAGACTTCTCTCTGATGCCTCTTAAGGCCCCGGGCTCTCTACAAATTTGTTTTTGTGAGCATTGCTGTAGACAGCTCCCCAAAGCCCCAGCATATGGTCTTGCTGGTGTCAGGAGATTAGCCCCCGCTTAAGACCAGAAGCAGACAAGTAACTGAGTGTGTCCTCTAAGCACACGGGCTGTGTGCATTCAGGGCACAGGTGAGCCCTTGTCCACATGAAGGCCCCCACCTTTGCAGGGGGACGCGCTAAAACGGGAAGCAATGCATAAAAGCCATCAGGCTCCCAGACTTCTGCAGGGAAGGGATAACCATGGGCTGGGAATCAGAAGTGACTTTCCAGAGGAAGTGGCTCTCAGGTAGGGCTTTAAAGGCTGCTTCTTGCTCTTGACATGCCTCACAATTCCACGCCTCTCCTCCTCACATATATAACAAGAAAACGGGCTCCTCTCCTCCTCTTCCTCACGGTTGGGCTGATCACACCTGACTTGGCACCACGCGAGTAAGTAGGACATGCCGAATGGCAGGCTTGCTCACAGGCATTCCAGAAAGGACATGAACTGGACAAGTGTGACACGGGCCACTGTCGTAGTTCCACTGAGATGTCACATGGGAACAAAACAGTGGGCTGCGGTTGGAGTCTCCAACCTTTATCTTTCATTTTTGCTACGTTGATATGTCCAATAATGAAAGTGCTGCCTTTCAGGCGGTTTCTAGAACCTTCAGGCGATATGGATGTTTAATGAACCCATTGTGACTCCCCGGGGTGCCATGCGTCCCCAACGTGTGTAGGTTGTAGGACGCAAACCAGACAGCGTGGGAGCAGGAGGCAAGTTCTGGGGTGGTTCCCGAGCAGCAGGAGAATACGCTTACATTCCAACTCCCGCCAAGGTGCTAAGCGATCAAAGGGAGTGGATGGCACCGTGCTGCTTGGGTCACCGCACGGAGTGCACACTCTGCGGCGGGGACTGGGCTGCAAGTGTACTCCAGAAGGGCTGGCGAAACTCGTATGACCTGGAAACACGGTTTTCTCAGAGCAGTTTCTGTGATTAACCAACTCCTCCCCTCCTGTCTCCTTCTGCTGTCTTGTGAGTTTCAACAGTGCTAACAGAATCCCCTGCCGTGCTGTGTTAACGGTTTTCAGCATCCAGTCTGTAATTTCTAGATCTCAAAATAGTTCCTCCTAAAAAAAAATACAGTCCCCCAAGTCTACAGTATGATTAAAAAGTATTAGCTTTTCTTTCTCAAGTGGGGAAGGGTGGAGTGGGCCCTCGGAGGAAGAAAGCTATCGAAAACCACAGCATGCTCAACGACACGGGGGCTCGCTGTCCTTGTGCGGTGTTTCTCATGTCCGCCAGGAAGAAATCTCCTCTTGGCATCACGTATGGTTCTGCGGGGGTAGGAACCTGACTTACAAAACCTTGGCTTTCAGGAGCATTGGTGAGGAAGCAGGGTCATGTATGGAAATTTCTTTCTATAGCCTCCAAACAATCAGTTATTTGTTTCCTCCCTTTTGTTCTCACAAGAATTTCTCTAAATAATTGGAGGAGATTTCCCATGGGAATCCAGCAATGGTGACTTCCAGATCTTAAACTTATCTAAATCAGTGTAAAAACAAAAGACGCAAGAATGCCTGGCTGGCTGGTAACAATGCAAATTCTGGCCGTGAGAACAGCAGTCAAAGCGTGAAACTTCCAGTCCTGGAGGAGGCTGGGCAAGGGGGCAAAGTCTCTTCCATTGTTACTCAACCAGCTAAGCATGTGGGGTCCTCCCAGCACTGGCCAATTAAAGTCTAATTCTAAGACCTACGAAAAAAAGTTGGGGCAGGGCTTTCATCATCTAAGTAGCAAAATAACATCAGACTCTGCAAGAAAATAAGCTGGGTTCAAAAGCTTCAGCAACTTCCGAGATTGGTGGGTTGGGCATGTTCACGATGGTATGGCTGCCAGAGGGGAGGGGATGGGGGGCTGGATGGAAAAGGCAAAGGGACTGAGAAGTACAGACTAGCAGTAAAGACCAGTCCTGGGGAGGTACAGCCCAGCATAGGGAGTACAGTCAGTAGTACTGTAATAACCATGCAAGGGGCCAGGTGGGTACTTGAACTATCGGGGCAACAGTTGGTAAAGTACATGACTGTCTTAAGTATATTTATCACTATACCGTACATCTGAAACCAATACAAAATAATACTGAATATAACGTATAATTGGAAAAAATTTTTATGTAAAAAAAAATGAAAAATTACTTTAGCCACAGCCATTTGTGCACGGTGCCTGCAGAGGGCAAGAGGCTTCCCGGAGCTGGGGCATCTTAGTGGAGGTAAAGCTCTCGAGTCCCAGAAAGGGGAGCGCTGGCATTCAGGTCTGCCTGTCCCCAAATCCTGTGTTCCTCCCTCTCCGCACCAGACTCCGAACATGTTCCGTCGGTCACAGAGGGTCTAAGCAAGTCCTCTGTGAAGCCTTTTCGGGGGCGGGGGCATATTAGTGAAAAGAGAGTGAGCCTCAGATAACTATGGATTACATTCACAGTCCCCTGCTCTCTAGCTAGGTGAATAACACACACACATCTCGATGGCTCAGCTTCCTCATCTGAAAAAGTAGCATTTACAGAACTTTTGCTAAAACAGAGAGATGATAATGGTTCAGATCGTCCCTGCGCTGGCCTCACACCGGGCACTCGGCGGATTGTGGTTACACAGACTCTTGCACAAAACTGACTCACCCCTCTCCTATTTCTTCTCGCTGACGTTTCCTCTCTGCTCGTTCGCCTTATTTAGATCACTACCAAAACCATGCGTGGCTTGTCTTTATTCCCAAAGTCCCTGGCTTAATCTAAAGCAACAAAGGGGAGAGTGGGAAGGGCAGCGTGCAGACCCCGGAGTCCGTGCTCTGTGTCCCCAGAGGGGCTGCCGGCTCCGGTCAGGACACCGGTCGCCAGACAAGTGGAGGGAAGGGCCGTCCTCACAGCACAGCCACCCGATTCCACCGCAGAACATCTCGGCCTCTTTCTGGGTGACCTGGGTTGTCCCCACAGTCAGGGCTTCCGCGGGGAAGGGAGCTGCACTCCCCCCTTGGCAGTGCCAAGGGCTCCGGCGGGTTGTTTTCTGAATTACTTCCCGTCAGGTAAGGGACAAGCCAGGACTGGTTTTCTTTTCTCCATTTTCCTCCTTCCCTTCTTTCTTTAACCAATGGAGACATGGAAGAAAAAAAGAAGAATAAAGACTAAGGCTGCTCTAAACCTCAAAGGCGAAGCCTGCACTAGCCTATCAGAGACAGGCTGTTTAAATGCAAGGTTCTCCCGGGGAGACCTGGAACCTCAGGAGCAGCTCACTATCATGTATATACCTCAGGGGAGGATTCAGAGATGCTCAGAGCGATGTTCACGATGATTTCCAGACGGTTCTTTCTCTGATTTAACTTCTCAATCCCAGGATCTCTGTGTGCTCGCCCAGCTGGTCCCATGTTCCAGGACGGAAGAGGGTGACTTTTGCAGCTAGATATGCCACTGACCTTTTACCCAGCCCAACACCCCTCCTTTCCCCCAGGCACTCCCCTCAGCCTCAGAATTTCACTTTTTTTCCCTACACATCCTCCAGTGGAAAGGGACCCTATTTTGACTTTCTTTCCTAGCTCTCCTTGACATAGGTTAACAATATTCTCTGCCTAGTAGGCTTCAAATGCCACAAACGTCCCAATCTTGTGATTCCCAGAGTGTCTCTGCATCAAATGTAAACTCTTGACCATGGCCACCGAGCCCTTCGACTGGCTGACCCCATCCTCCTAGCCACCCTGCTGGTTTCGTCTAACCTCTAGCGCAGGTTACTGGGCCCCACATTTGCCTGTTTCCATCAACCTTTTCCTCCCGTGCCAGCCATGTCTTTCCCATGTTTGCCAGCATTGCCACTGAGTGTATAAGCAGTGACACGCCAACCGTACCTCCCATCATGACAATCAGCACAAGGACCCTCGGAGACGCCGACTGATACCGACAGGAAGCACACACTCAGGTACACTGCCCCAGCAATCCTGGGCTTCCCCCCTTCCCTTAGCCTCCACATTGCTTTGTCTCCAGCCAAATGAAACGCTCCCACTGAGGAATGGCTAGGCACAAGGCCTCTGTAGAGGAGGAAAGGGTGAACACCCAGGGAACCTGGAAGAAAGCAGGTGAGCATGTGCAGGTCACCGCCTTGCACAAGTGACACTGGAATCAGGGCCAGTCCAGGCTAAAAATAGGTGCACCTGCATCAGGCCATCAGCAGGCATCAGAAGGCATGAGAACGCCACACCTAGCTCACCTGGTTGGCTTGCTGGGCTGGGACAGCCGGTGCCCCAGGTTTGAGGCAACACAGAGATGGCACCGGAGTACCTGTTCACCTCTTGCTCAAAGGCAGTTGGCAACCCAGTGGGAGCGAAATAAGGCCTCTGCCCGACTGCGGGCACGTAGAGGCACTCTGCCGTTCCACGCAACTGCACCTGGGGTGGAGAAGCCAACCTCGGACACGGCCAAGAGTCTCTGAAAGACGCCAGAGAGACGTGTCTGCTCCGGGCAGGGCATCCACAGCCGCCCACAGAGACCCCGGGACCCTGTTCTAGAATGGACCCGTTATGAAAGCTTTTTGTTTTGGAAGGAAACACAGTGCTCCGCACCTAGAAAACATCTGGGAAAAATAATGTAAAAAACAGCCAATGGTTTTTGTCCCCAGGAGACAGTCTGAGATTTCACAAGCACTTGCGAGCAACAGCAGCGTCTACGCGGCCCCATGCCCTCTCTCCAAGGGCTCTCCCGACAGACACACCGCACTGAGATAGACGCCGCCTGCAGCGCCCGCCAGACCCACCTCCACTAAGTTCTCCTGGAAAACCGGCTCTGAACACACAGGGTTTCTGAACGAAGCCCTGGTCGGCAGGGGCCCTGTAAACAGGGAGGTTCCCTGCTAACAGCAGAGGAGGACAGTGGTCGGGAGCGGCCGAGGGCTCATTAACCTGTCTGCGCACTGCTGGTCCTTCCATCTGTGCTTCAAAAACACGGCTGAGAAGAATGTTTGTTTCTGCCCAGGGTAAGTGTTGAGACAGCAACAAAAAATGTCAGAAATCAATTAACACACGCATGAGTGCACAGATCAGAGCTCGCTCCCCGCACCCCCTCGGCCGCCAGCCTTGGAAACTCTCTGCCCCATGGGCAGACCAAATGGGGTGCCTGCAAGCCTGCAGGGGGTGTTCGGTCAAGCCCGGAGATGCGCTCTCCTGCGGACAGGGCAGGGGTTGTCTGCAGGGGTTGCCTGCCTCCAGGCCCAAATGCCTGGAGATAGGACCCAGACGAAGACGGTCCTCTGGCTAAGCCCCTGGGAGGGCTGCGGCAGGAATACAGGAGGCCCCCGCTCTCAGGGGCTGCTGCCTCGTGGGGAAACCACCCAGCACGGAATGGTGGTCTGCGGCTGGTGAACCAGGGAGCAGAAACAAAGTCTAGGGGAGTCCACAAGGTTGGAACTCATCCAGAAAGGGCCGCCTGTGCACAGCGCCCACCTTTTCTACACGAGGACTTGACGGCGGCCATCTAGGCCACTGCCAACGTGAAGCGAGATGTTTCCCCAACTGGAGCGTAGGCAACGGGAGGGTGCTGTCTTCCCCGCACTCTCTGGCATGACGTTCTGGAAACACCCAACATGCCTTACTTGGGAAAGTAAAAGTATCCAGGGAAGCCCTTTCTAGAGAAATAGGAATTTTATATCGGAAACTCTGCCTCTTTCCCAAGGAGAGCGAGGCACGTTTTCAACATGTTAAGTGCTTCTCCGTGCCCTACATTTTGCTGATCTCAACCTCTGCGTACGTGAATCCCCGCCAGGCTGACGGTAAATATTTCATGTCGCCCCCACTTCCCTCACGAGCACTTGTCAGAATTACTGAGGCTGCCGGGCTGAGTTCAGGTTTGCTTCACCTGCTTCCCATGTCAATTCCGTTCTGTGTGCACACAGCGAGCGTCACCTTCAGTTTCAGCTGAGCTTCCAGCTGGAACAAAATCAGCTGGCCACTGAGCTACTGCCTCAGTTTCTTCACTGAAGAAAATGGGATTGGCCCTGGCACCAGCTTTCGCTGGGTCACGCTCACACATCTGTCCTCCGAAAACTTCAAGATTGTCCCTGCAGACATGCCCCATCCACTTAGAACATTTTCCTTTTCAAAATGAGATCCTTCTGTTTTAATTTACAAAACTCTAAGTTTTTAGTGCTTGGGAAGCTGCCCGGGCTGTGCCCCTTGACCTGAGAATTTTCCTAGCGTTCCGGTTCTGGGATCACGCAGCCTTGGACACGTCCATCAAGGCCCTTTGTGGCTGGGTTGGCACCACCGACGAGTTACAGACATTGATGTGAGTGTCACCACGACACAGGGAGTGACATCTGGCTCCGGCTCTCAGTCGAGGAGACAGACTGCTGTGGGCGGGGAGAATGACCCAATTAAAATGCAAATGACTCCTCTTCTTGTTGCTGCTAAATGAACTTTGAAGGAAAATTAATACATCCAGGGCAAGTCCCTGGCCAAATCAAGACTTCAGGATGACCAGAAAAATGCAAATGAAGACCCTTCATGATGACTTCATCTCTAATGCTTCGGAAGCTCTGAACCTCAGTCATGGTGAACAAGGCGGTTAAAATAACCCGATTTGGCTTTCTTTCCCCAGTCATCTGGGGTCAAACGCTGATCTGCTTAATCACCTGATGACATAAACCACTCCTTAATTATCAAACTAAGAAAGACAGAAACCCACGTGGGCAGCAAGGGCCGTGGGCAGAACCACCCGCCCCACACAGAACTTTGAAAGAACTTTAAGAAGCTAAAACTTAAAAATTGCATGGCAAACAGGGTGTCCAGCATTCGAACACTTAATTCTTATAGTAACCCTTAGGGTCTTGGAGTTTGTATCTTTTCCAATTCTGCAGGCTGGGTACAGCAATCTGAGACATGGATGGTGTTTACCTGAAGTCGCCCAGTTGATAAGCAGACCCCCTTGGGCCCCTTTTCTTTAAGCTCCTAAACTATTGCTCCAATCAAGTCTCTATTATTTTCCAGAACTTGGGCTTCCCCGTGATGCTTTTCTTAAAAGCAACTGGACAACCTGAAGCCTAAAAGTAGTACCCAATGTATTTTTTTAATTTACAATTACTTTTATTGACCCATTGTCAAGAAACTCTTATATTTTGATTACAGCTGTTTGACCAGGAAGGAATCCACTCTCATTTAGTTCACTGGAATGAAATACAAAATACACAGCAAGTCTTACGCATTGCACTCTTAGGCACGTCTTTCAGGAAAACAGAACAGCGTATTCCTGATAAAGAAGAAAGAGGCCTTGGTTGGGGTAGCTCAGTGGTTGAGTGCTAGCCTGCAAATCAAAGAGTCGGTGGTTCAATTCCCAGTCAGGGCACAGGCCTGGGTTGTGGACCAGGTCCCCAGTAGGGGGTGCTCGAGAGGCAACCACACATTGGTGTTTCTCTCCCTTTCTTTCTCCCTCCCCAACCCTCTCTAAAAATAAATAAAAAAAATCTTTTTAAAAAATAAAAAGGCTGTCCTTTTCTCTTGTGTTGTCTTATCATCGTGCTCAGGGCTGGCACCCAGCTTCTGAAAGCCTGAGCTGGCGGTGCGGGTGGGGCAGCTCGGGGGCATGGATGAGGTAGTGGAAGCGCCTGCCCCTCGCTGGAGCACCCATCAGGAGGTGCTCTCCAACAAGCACACCTGACTCCAGAGGAAGGGCTTCCGCTATAAAATGTAACTTGGGAAAACACCGTCATGCTAGTTGGACACATCCACAGAGCAAGTCTCCTGTCGGAAGGTGAGTAGCTTTTCCGGGAGGGCCCTCCGGTAGCCCCACTGTGGGTCACACCACTACAGTCAGAACAGCCGAGAAAGGCAAACAGGTCCCAGCGCTAAGAGGCGCTTGGAATTGTCACTCATCTGGTCTTTGCGTGGTGCCGCCAAGGTTGGGGCCAGAACCGGGCCAGGTTAAGTGCGGTGGGCGCTGTGTATTGGTTCATCAACACTCCTTTACCGGAAAATCAGAACAATGGAAAGAGCAGAGGTGGACACAGAAGTGGGTGGGGCTCACCACCGAGACCCACCCTGTGGGGATCACCATGGAAAGGGGGTACAGTTCCGGCGGTTTCTCCCTCCCGTCCTGGGCCGGAGCAGCGCGCCAGGCAGCACAGTTTTTCTGCTAGAACAGTTCCACCATGTGGTTTGGCTCTTTTCCTGGCTCCACAACATGTAAGGATGCCTGATCCTTCCCAGAAATTCTGTGAACCACCTAACATCCTTTAATACATCCCTCTCTGCTTAAAGTAGCTACAGGAATCTCTGTTGTTTGCAGCCAAGAGCCCTGCTGGGCTCAGTGAGGGAGAAAGAGAAACGAGAGAAGTTGGAAGGGCAGTGGCAGCCCGCTCGCTGGCTTGGCCAGTGTGGTGCCCAGATGTGCTCGTCAGGGCTTGTATGCCCAGTGCCGTGTGCCCAGTGAGGCCATATGGGGTCACCCACCG
Organism: Anoura caudifer; assembly: GCA_004027475.1. NCBI lineage: Eukaryota > Metazoa > Chordata > Mammalia > Chiroptera > Phyllostomidae > Anoura > Anoura caudifer. The sequence continues at coordinate 149,879 of PVKU01001443.1, forward strand.
CGTGCAGGCTTGAGCTGGCTGGACAGGGTTGAAATCAACCCCACTGCCTAATCTCTGCATGGGGCTGGGCAAGTTTCTCATCCTCTCTGGGCCTGCGCTTACTCCACTACAAAATGGGAATCATGCTCTCTATCTTACAGGATCACAGAGAGACCACAGCTAGGACATGTACATAAGCAGCCCAGGACAGGGCCTGGGAACCAGCAGCTGTCCCAGAAATAACACGGCGACCCTCCCAGTCTTCGCCAGTTGACTTGGCTTACATGCTAGTACACAGAAAAATACCACGTATGTGCCAATACTTTTTTCCCTCTAAAATTTTCCTCCAAAAAGAGGATGTTGTCTTCTATTTGAGTCTATATATTATGAACCTCTCTTTCAATTTCTTTAATTTGGGTGACAAAGTGCTCTTTGGAGAAGACAACTATCTCGGACTCCATGTCAATTTTAGAATTTTAGATGCTTACAGAAGTCAGAGTTAGTTTACAAGAAAGAGGGAAAATGAACTTCATGGCGAATTTCACAATTACTCTTGGGGGAAATGACCTCACAATTTAAGTGCTGGGTTTTCCAGCGGCAGAGCGAGTGGGGGGCTGAAAGCAGGGGCTCAGGCACGTTCCAGCCGAGTGGGAATCCTGGCTCTGCCTCCCACGGGCTGTGTGACTGAGGGCGAGATGCGTGAGCTCTCCGGACCTCAGCTCCCCCAGGAAAATTGGATAGCAGGTGTCTCTCTCCCAAGGCTGCTCCGAGGAGCAAAGGAATTAATCCATGCCAAGCTCCCATGACAGTGCCTGGCACATGGTAAATGCACCAGTAACCATGAGACATTCTCAATGACAGGGTGAAGGAGTTGGAGAATTGTGCGGGGGTTATGTGAGTGGGTTCTTGTGGCCTTGGACAAAGGCCCAGGGACAGCACCATCACACAGATATAAAAATTGCTGTCTCTCAGGATGGAAATGAAGGTGAGAAACTCTGAAAAACAGACTCAGATGATGTAAAATGTGGCTCTGACTTTGAAAAAAATTCGCTTTTTGAACTATATAAGTGGGAAATTAACACTGCATTTACATTTTAAATGGGATTTCAAATGTGTGTGAACTACCTTAATACAGCGGATATTAGAGAGACATGGCTATTTCACATCCAGTGCTAGAGTATTTGTGCACTGAATAGTATACTATTAGCATACAAAATGCATGTTTTCATATGTATAGTTATGTTGGCCAAAACCTGTCTGCAGAAGATCTTCCTTATGCATGGCGCTTGTATTCCACGAGGTGTGGTAAAACGTTCTTACCCTCTTTCTAACCAGCACAGAAGTACAGACAGAGATCAAGAAGCATCTAAAACCATATGTCCCTGCTCCCTTAAATTCATGCTCTTATCCCCCCTTCCTGAGTTTTGCTTGGATTTCAAACAGAAATAAGCAGCAGCAAACCAAATAAAGTTCAATGGAAGGAAATGTAGAATAGCTTCAAGTGTCTCACATACTCGCAGTCTCCAGAATGGGTAAGGATGCTACCCAGTTGCATTTACCTGATGCCCTCATTATGGGTGGGGATAATAGAATCCAACTGAAAGGTTTTCCACATTCATAGAGCGTGAGCCACAGGAAGTGTCCTGTTTCACAGGGCCTCCTCTCATCTCCGCTTCACTGCAGAGGGAGGGTGGATTCGGCTGGGCCCTGCGCACTGGGCAGTTTCTGGGGTTCTCTAGAAGGCGATGCGCAGGCACACCGGCAGTGTGCGGCCGGGGCACGCGTGATGTTTATGAGGTATGAAGGGTAAGGAGTGATGCCTGGGGGAACACTCAGAAGAGCTCATAGCTACACTGTCAACAGACAGTCATCCATTCTAACAGAATAAACCCCTCCACGCTGACCTTTTTCTCAGTTCTGTCTGTGTACAGTTACAAACTCGTGCTAACCAAGCATTCTACCCAGGATTAGATAGTTTGTACGGGTCTCAAAGTTTACACATAACATTAACATAACATTAAATATAATTCCTGTGGGATATCAGATTGTCCAAATGTGGGAACAGTCTGTTCAAGATATTAGAGGCAGCTTCTTAATTAACAGACTTCTCAAATCACCGATTAAACCAAACTAAGCAGACATCAGTAGCACACGGCACATTTTACTTCTGTGGAATGTCAATGAAAATTACCTCAGTTTCACACTTAACAACACACACACTTAAAAACCAAGAAGAGTCACTGAAATTGGCTCAAGACTGGGTCAGGGGTGAAGACGCTCCTTTTGGCAGATGAGACACGTGCTCTGGGCTCTGGAGGGGTTGTTCCAAGCCTTTCAAGTCCCCTGAAATGCTGTGAATCAGCGCTGCCAACAGCCAGCCTGGTCAGAAGGCACCCAGTATTTGAATGGAATTGCTCCTTCTCTGGGAAGCTCTCAGCAGGGAGGTACAACCATCTTAAGAAGATACATTTCCGACTAAGGAGAATATGCAGAGAACCAGCATGAGGTCATATTTAATGGTGTTTAACTAGGGGTTGGAACAGGGGTCTGCTGGGCTGGAAGATGCAAACATCTTTCAGCGGTAGACTGAACTTAGCTCCAAAAGGCAGGAAAACCAGCCAAGAATCATTGCAGATATTCTATCAGCTGGCTTAGTGAGAAGAAAAGTAACCCCAGCACCCTCGGGTTTTAGGTAGAGAAGGAAGGAGATTATCAAACCACTTAAATTTAAGCTTAGAACACCTGCAAGGCAGTGGGAAGATTGCATTCTTTCATCATTTAGAAAAGGAGAAAGGACACTGATGAGACTCCACCCCTTTAAAAACAGACTCTCTTGTGTAACTTTATAGGCTGATCAAAAAGACGAGCAGTGGCATTTAGTGCGCGCTGCTGCTTTTGATGCTTAATTCTAACCTCAGCTTCATTCAGTGTAACTTAGCGTAACTGTGCCCAGAATTCTTTATCTGTACTTTTTCCAAGCACCTACCTCCTTGAGTTCAACTCTTCAGGATCAAGTCCCACATCTCCGCTCTCAGGTGATGATAACAGTTTACTGGGTTCCTCAGACAATGTATCAGCATGTTTACAAATATTGGTTCATTTAAAAGGCCCTAGGAAGACAGACTACTGTGCTTCCCGTGTCAACCACGACCAGCCTTGCCCGTAGTAAGTACTCGGTAAATGTGAACTGAATGACTGTTGCCTAAGTAAACCTGCCCTTGATTTTTGACATCTGTGGCTGATCTGATTAAGTTACTCTCACCAGTTTGTAATTTGGAGACAGTTAAAGTACTGATACAGGCTATGAAATGGACGAATCTTGAAAATGTGCTGAGTGAGTGAAGCCGGTCACAAAAAGACACATTGTATGATTCCGTTTATATAAAATGTCCAGAATAGGAAACTTATAGAGAGACCAAAGGTGCACTAGGGGTTGCCAGGGGCTAGGGAGATTGGGGGAATGTGGGGAGCAACTGCTAATGGAGACAGGGTTTCTTTCTGGGGTAATCAGAATACTGTAAAATTAGATAGTGATGATGAACGTACTAAAAACCATTTACTTGTACACTTTAAATGGGTGAATTGTACGTATGTTAAAAACCAGCCAACCAACGCTAGGAAGACAGATGCAGACCTGTGGATTCCTTAACACTGTATGGCTGTTCCTCACGAGGGCACTGAAGACTGACCAAGGGAAGTATTAACCTTAAAGTTTAAACAGGCAAAATCACGATCGACGGAAACCAGGAGGTAACACAGCCACCTGTGCTGCAGCAGTTACCCTTAAGGCGTATTGCAAATGCCTGGTGAGTAGAAAGTTCTTAGAAAGGTTGACTCGAGCCTGCAACTCCCCGTCCCCGCTTCTAAACTGGCTAGTGCTTGGGCAAAATTAGAGAAAATTATCAAACTATTTTAAAGTAACAGTAGTAAGCATCTGTCCAGGAAGATTTATGAAGACACATTTTAGTGGAAAATTAATAAGCAAAAAAGTAAGCATTCCTGCTATTTTTTTCCCATCTCCTCACCCCATGTGCCTGACAAATGTCGGGAGTGCAGCAAAAAATGACACTTGGTTTCCTTATTCCAAGGAGTAGGGGGTCAACACAAGCAAGTCCATTATACAGATAAAGACACAAAGATTCAGAGAAAAAAACGAGCTCTTCCCCCAGGTCGTAATTCAGACAGACAGCTTCCGTACCCCTGGAGCTCACACATTTGTCAGCCTGCTGTCCCCCAACAAAGAACTAAACAGCACTGTACATTTGAGATCACCTCAGCATGGTCTCCGGTCTCCCTTCCTCTTGGGAGGGCCTTGCTCGCTCAGGCCCAGGCAGACAGAACTCAGCACTGGCACAAAATGCCGAGCGTGGAAGGCTGGCCAGGGTGCACGGAGGCTGTGTCCGTCCTCCCTCCTCCCACCTGGCCTCACCTTTCTCCAGAGATCCGACCCCACGTCTGGCAACCTGGTGCCCACCCTCCTTCCAAGGAGCCCTGAGCTCCTTGCCTATCGCCTTGCAGCAGCAGTGAGCTCCTTACAATCTGTCTCCTTGTAGATGGCTTTCTCCCTGGGAAGGGGAAGAGTCAGCACCTTCCTGAGTCAGTTCGGCCAAGATCGGGTGTGTTCAAGAGTATTTCCTGACCACCTCATGCAGTCCCAGCTCACCTGCCTGCGATCCGGAGCTGAGAGCAGCCACCAGAGGACACACCCCACCCACCCCAACTGCTCACCCACTGCCCTTCTCGACTACTGGCAGCCACCGTTGACTTTACTGCATCTGTGACTGTCTGCGTGTCATCACATGCACATTCTTTCACTGAAGTCCACCAACAACTCTGAGTGGGAAGCATAGTTATTACTCTCAATTAGTACATAAACACATGCAGCAAAGCTAAATAAGTCACCCAAGGCTATGCAGCCAGGACGTGGGTGGGCTGCGATGAGATTCAGGGCCTGGAAGCCAGCATCGTTAATCCCAGAAGAGGAGCTGCTGATCCTGATGGGCAGCGGGAAGCTGATCTACCAGGAAAATGCTGGAGTCTGCCGTTTTCCCACTAGAATGGGGGCTCCATGTATCCCTAGGAATGACCCCCAAAGCGGTTCTGGGAGAGTGGGTTAGCTCCCGAGGAGCTGGGAAAGGCTTGGCTGGGGGAGAATTGGCTCAGCGAGTCACAGTGTCACACTGTGCATGTGGACACCTCTTTTCCACGTAAGAGGGGTGCACGGCTCACACCAAATGCCACACCAGCAGAGCTGCGGCTCCAAGGACGGCCAAGCCCAGGTCTTAGAGACAACGGGGGTGGACAGTGGGTGCTCAGCTTCACAGGAGCCCAGGACAGAGCAGGTCCTGGACAAATGGAAGAGTCTCCGTCCTCTAAGGGTGAGCACGAATGATACACACACGAAACAAGGGTCACGCAAAAGGAGACCTCATCTCATCTGAATGTTTCTTACGCATCTTTTCTGTACGAGGCTGTTGGTAGTTGGGGACTTCACGCACACTGCTTCTTTATCTGCCTAACCCCAGGAAGAAAACAGCTTGGCACTGTCAGAGGGCACTTGATAGTTCTGGGGGAAGACAAGGAGTCTTGGGGTTGGTCATAATTCGAACTATGGGAGTTCAAATTATGAGGCACATTTTGGGCTGTGATGAGATTCAGGACCTGGAAGCCAGCATCCCCAAATGTGCCTCTGTATGATGACTGTTCTGCACTAAAGGCAACTGTAGCCTTGGGCGCCAGAGCCACTCTGCCCCTCCCTCAACTACCTGTAAGAACTTGAATTAGGGGCCTGGCCTATAATAAGAGGTAATCTCTTTTATAGGGCAGTACAAAGAAACTTCTATTTACTAAGCATCTGCTCTTAATATCCTGCAGGACCCTTTGAAGCCCCCAAGGTACCGCACCTCATCCCTAGCTCAGGACACTGGACAAGCCCAAGCTGCCCTCCCGTCTCCAACCCTCCTGCACGCGGGGTCCATGTAGGTAGGTGGGCTTCCCATACACATGTACTCGTTAAATCTGGTTATTTTCTCTTGCTCATCCGCCTCCTGTCTATTTGATTATTGCACCAGGCCAAAGAACCTTGAGTGCAGAGGAACGTGTGTTCCTCCCCCACAGGCGTCAAGGGCAAGTTCAGTCACTGTTTCTTCTGACCACGGGACTCTCGACTTGCATCTGAACATCCGATAACGCAGGGGAGCGATCACCGAGGCGTGCACCGCTCTCCCAGGGGCCGAGAGAGCACAGCGAGCACACCAAGCAGGTGCTGCCCCGTCTCCGGGAGACCAGGGCCGCTGCCCGCCGGTTCTCCAAAGGCAGGGATGCAGGTTCCAAGTTGTGATTCGGTTTCCGCATTGTGAACACACAGGGCTCTGTTTCCCAGAAACAGTGTCCACATCGGCCCAACACAGTCCTGCAGCCCTCAGTTCCGGGGTACGCGTTATTCCGCTGGTTTAGGTGCTATTACAGAAAGTACTGTAATATATTACTATGGTTCTGTGGGAGGGAAAGATCTTAATCCTGCATTTTTTCACACAGGAGAAATATACAGACCCATTTTAAAGGGGAAAAAAATCTTATCATAGGCATACCTCCTTGGGCCTTGTTTGGAGTGACAGTGACTTAAGACGATAAAATCTTATTTTATTGCTGTGTCTTTCAGTTATAAGTTATTGCTGCAAAAGGGGAGTTTTCCCTTAATAATTGGCAAAATGCTTTAGAAAAGATTACTGTAATAAAGTTTTTCAAAAGTGTATCCATCTAAAGATTTAGAAACCCTTGTTTGGGAATCACAGCTTTAATTTATTGAACAACCTCTACCCAACAATATACAGCCCAGCACAGGGCTTGGCACATAGATGTTCAATAACCTTTTTAGAGCAAATGAATTCTCTATGATTCGTCATATAGAGGCAGGAACTGGGTAACGTCCAAAGTGTAAATTAAAACACTGCCGGGGGAAGCAAGCCCAGGCAAGCACCAAGCTGTGACTCCGGTCAGTTGGGTTTAAGAAAGAACCACAAGAGAACATCAAATAAGAATTTGATCACACAATTATGTCACTGACTCTGCCCCTGGTTACCACGAGGAAACTGGCTGATGGAGCCTGACAAATCCCTTCATGGCCCCTCGAACACTGCTCTGTGCCTAGCCTAGAATAATTAATTACTCTTTTACATTTCTATCACAGTACCTGGGTGGAGTCCAAGAGGAGGATCAGAGGCAAGCCTGGCCCCATGGAGACAGGACAGGAGCTGAAGTCAGCTAGTTCTGGATCCTACCCTTTGCTACGTCGGTGTCCTCGGACACATTTCTTAAATTCCAGCTTCCAGCCTCTTCATTAGTGAATCGGAACGAATGGCTATCTGGCAGTGTTGCTGGAAGGCGTGCACGCGGAGAAGGCCTGGAAAAGCTCCTGGCACATCATCGGTTAGGAGAGCTCTCTCCCTAATAGGAGCAGGAGGAGAAATCCAGGACATGTAAAAGGCCTAAGGCCAGGAATAAACAGGGCAGTCCTTGGGGTGCGCTTGGGAGCAGGCTGGAAGTGAGGCAAGGACAAGGTAGGTAGCCATCTCGAAGCTGCCTCCTAGATGGAGGAGGCATGTTGATTGCATGGCTGAGTGAAAGCGGAAATTCCGGGAAGAATTTAAAGTCATTCCATCGGCTCAGGAAAATCAGAAGATCCTGTTTTTGACAAATCCCAACATCCCAACAGAAGACATGTCGGTGAGCTAACAGGGACCTGGCCTAAGAAAAGAGAGGAATGGTAGGCATGCGGCATTTCCGCTACCCGCAACGTGGGCCAAGATTGGGGTGACGAGGTAGTTCCTAAAAGACTCTGGCATGTTACCCTTTGGTTAGAGTTCTAGAATATTTCCTTCGTCCATCATTAGGGAGTCACTGAACTGGGTAGAGCCAGATGCAGGGCATTGTCACTCAACCCTTCACGTCAGTCCAGCTCACCCCAAACTTAATTTCAGGCTACGGTAAAACCAGAATAAAACAAAATCAGCATATGCTTCGATGATAACTATGTTATTATAAGTATGCATGCAGACAGGAGTCTAGAAAAGCTTGGAAAAGCAAAATACAGACAATATGGATTAGGTGGTAGAATTGAAAATTTTCCCGTTCAAAATTCTTTTTTAAATTGTTCCGATGTTATTAGTGCAAGACATAAAAGCTGGGAAGGAGGAAAGATCAAGTCAGGAACAGCCCGACCTCATCCATGCCACTTAGCCCGCGACAGGAGAATTCGGACTGCGGCCACTGTTGAAATCATACGCTCCTTCACGCCTGGCTTCCAACCCATTCACAGCAGGCCAGCCCAGACACAGCTGCGGCCCATCAGGTCCAGAGCTTCCGGGACTGAGAGGCTCAAGACTTAATGTCTTTTGGTTAAGAAAATGAATGCAAGTTTCACCCCCACACAGGACTCTTATAATGTACTATGCTGATCTCACTCCAGACCGGAGAATTTTCAGTCGATGCAACTTTGTGCTAACAAATACCTAAATCAATGTTTTCTCTAAATAGTCTGGGATGTTTGGTAGCTCTGCAGCACACAGACACACAGACCCACCCACTTCCCTGGTGAGGAACCAAACAGTCTCCCGTACAGGGAGGAGACTGGGATGAGAACCTACGCAGCCTGGCTTTTACCTTAACCTGGACTTCAGACATAACCGATCACTTTACATTTACTCCACGGGAAAGTCACGGGCACTCACACCACATATTTAAGGTTTTTGTTACATAAACCACAGTCAGTGTTGGAGTAGACAATGGTTGGGGGATAGGAGTGATGATCTCAAGGATGACTCTTGGAATATACAGTTTTTACCAATACGTGATTCAACCCAGCCCAACAACCCCAGGGGCAGGTTGCAAGCGCCCCCCCCCCCCCAGGTCAATGGATGCAAGTTCAACAGTCCCAAGGTTAATTTGCCTCTGCTTCCTTCTAAAAAGCCCTTCCTTCCTCCTCCCACCCCCATACCTTCTTCATACCCGTTTCAACACTCAATGCAGTAGTATTGCGTTTGCTTATACACCTGTCTGCCTGCCAGACTGTGAGTTCCTTGAGAGAAGAAACTACATCTTCTTTACCAGCGTGCACCCAACTCAAGCACAGAGCCCAGCAAATGGGAGATGCCCCATTTGCCCTGTTTTCCGTGGGCATCCTGGTTTAAAGGGTTGTTCCTGCATAATTACGAAGGTCCCCTCTTGCTCCTCAAAGTGCCCTGGTGTGGAAGGTTAATCCATGACCGGCCTGTCAATCAACAGTAGATGAATGCTGGCTACTGGTTTTACGAAGTTTGCTCATGTTTAAAGTCACCTCTCCATTATTTGCTGCAGTGCCTACAGGTGGCAGAGAGGCAGGTAATAGCGGGGTGGACAGATGGGTAAGAGATGAAGCCACAGCCTGACTGAGAAGCAGGTGACCCATAAATTAGTTTCGTGAAGAATCTGAAGGCAGATGGTAGCTTTGATGTGTCAGAGCAGATTTCCCTTCTAATGGCCTAGCCGATCCTTTGGTAACTGTGAAGGGACGGTGCTTCTTTTGAGCATGCCGGCAGGGTCGGGGCACTGGGCGAGGCTAGCACGGCCGCAGCGTGCTGGTGGCACTGGGGAAAGCCACGCCGGCTTCAAGTCCATGCCAGGATTGCCAAGGAACAACGGGGTGGGCGCCTGGTCACCGCTCCAACCTACATGCCACTGCCCCAGGGCCCACATCCTCCCTATGAAGCCACCCCTCTCAACGGATGCCCCTTAAAAATGGAAAAACCCTGGGCTTTTCTCACAGTCCTCCGAAACAGACTAGCAACAAGCAGAGAAGGCGAGGGTGGAGCTGGAACCAGTGAATGGACTGGGCGTTTAGGGCGCCGGTTTGTACAGCAGCAAGCAGCGTTACGGTTAATACAGTTGCCAGAAGTGCCGATAAAATCAGGATTATCCCAGTGTACACCACACTGGCCCGGGGGTCTAGCTTTTCTACAGCTCATTCAGGCCAGAACCACACGTCTCCACGGGGTCTTCCCACTTGTGACCGCCACAGACGGAGCCACACGAAGGCGGCCAGAGGGGAGGGGAGTGCTCCACCTGTCTGGCCCATTTCCTCTGGTAACAGAGACACTCCTCCTGAGATTCAAGGACCCAGAGGGATTTCCCGACTCTCGCTGCTCATTAGGCCTGTCTGATTTTAAAGGAGAAGATTAAATACACATCCCACAGCCAAGATTCCAGATGTTGAGCAAGCCTTCCTTTGTGGTTGGGGTCCCCTGCTAAGCAGTACCTCTAATTAACATCTAAAGCTGGGCTCCAAGGGGCTGTCAGAGGTGGGAGTCCAGGCTGAAGGGGCCCTGGCCCAGGCCAGCTCCGCTGTGTGCATCGGATCTGAACCCTCACTCGGCTCTTCTGGGTCTGGGCATCTTCATCCTTCCCTCCCTGGAGGAGACCATGCAGCAGATCTCCACCCCTCCCGAGCAGGCTGTCAGAGGCGGAGGGGATTAGGGGTCCATCGGAGGGTGTCTAAAAGCCTCCCGAGCTGCACTGTCCAGGGTGAACCCGCTCACCACGTGCAGCTAGTTAAACCTGAGCTAATGGAACTTTAAAATTCAGGTCTTTGGTCACACCAGCCACAGTCCAAGGACTCAGCAGCCACACGTGACTAGTGGCTGGCTCCTACACTGGCCACCTCAGCTCAGAGAACACTCCTAATCACCCAGAAAGTTCTGCTGAACAGTACTGCTCTTGAGCCTCTCTTTGGGTTCCTTTTGTTGAAGATTTTATCTATTTACTTTCAGAGAGAAGGGAAGGGAGGGAGAAAGAGGAGAGAAACATCAATGTGCAGTTACCTCCTGTGTGCCCCAGACCGGGGACCTGGCCTGCAACCCTCTGGGGGAGGGGAGGCATGTGCCCTGATTGGGAATCGAACCGAGACCTTTTGGTTTGTTGGACAAGGCCCACCCCACTGAGCCACACCAGCCAGGGTACCTCTCTTGGGTTTCTCTCCATAGAAAAAACTGGAAGGGGCATACCAACCCTGTCAGATGCTCGGAAGGCATTGGACCATGTGTATTTTAATGCCTACAAAGAGAGAAGCTCTTTATACAGACATAGTAGGGCCATAAGTAGGCCCTCTTCCAAATTCTCCAAAGAGACAGTTTTTCTTCCCAACACGTGAGACAGGTGCTGGCACGGGAGGGGCTTCTCTCCCACGGCCCCCACCTGTTAGACACAGGTCGCCCTTTCTGATCTGATCTATTACTTACACAATCCTACTTTTAAGAAAATGCATTTTCAAATATTCTCTCAACACGAGTGTTAGGTCTGTGCAAATCCTCCCAGGGACCAGGGAGACCCAGCCGCCTGCCTGACAGGCCTTCCCATACAGCACCAAAAAATGCCCAACTTGAACCATTTAACAAAGCAAAAGGACACAATCTTCCCGAGGGGCCAAGTGTTAAAAGCATTCCAAAAGAAAATGGCCCCAAACAGAAGCTCCTCCCCTCCAATCTGTTCCTCATCGGCCGAGGATTTATTGGCTGCAGCTATAAATCAATTGCCAAGAGAAAGTAAAACCATGGCCTCAATGTAAATACTTGTTGGTAACAATCCTTCAGTGTGACACTTCGGATTTCAAGTGGCTGGGTGGCCCTGCAAACGCCTCATTAAATGGCAACTTTATAGCATTAAGAGGAAAAGGCTCTGGGATTTTCTGTGCAAATGTATAAATCGATCTTTTCAAAGAAAAACAATAGAACAATTCACGAAATGTGTATGATTGGGGGATTGGGGAGGAGGGGCAAGTACAGTGAGGAAGGAGAAGTTGAGCAGCTGGGACAGGTTGGTCTCGAGTATTTCCTGGCTTTTGGGTATCTTGACTCTGGATGTTTCCATTCTGCTCAATATTTGTTTATCCATCATCAAATGGGTCCATACTTCAAGTGGTGCCAGTGTGTGAGTGTGTGTGTGTGTGTGTGTGTGTGAGAGAGAGAGAGAGAGAGAGAGAGAGAGAGAGAGAAAGAAACAGAGAGAAAATCTCAGACTAACAGTGTCTTTGTTCCTCTTCCTGTCCTTCACAATACCATAAAAATTTCCCAAAAGCAGACAATTGAAATCAGTCAAACTCGGGGACTGATTTTGTGTTCAGAAAAGCTATATTATCAAAGCTGGTTATTGATTATCCTCTTGGGCAACCAATTATAGTAACACTTGGCAAAATGCCCCCCTTCACTCCCCCAAATAATGCAACATGCCTGGCAGAGTGTAAACCAGCAAATTAGCAGGTAAGCCCACAGGAGACCACAGCCTCACAAATCCTAGCATTCGGTCTTGACCAACCCAACCCCACCTTCCGGTTCAGGAACGTTTCCCATGGGCATCATCTGCTCCTTCCAAATCCCGCTGCTCTGAATGGACCAAAGCAGTTGCACCCCTGAAACCCAGGCTTGGAAAACGGGGTTGTTTCTGGCTGATGCGCCCCCAAACACCAGTGTCCAAGGTCAATGCCCCTCTCACTGGCCTTCAGCTAAGCAGCCTTGCAAAGCTAAGTGTGGTCCCCAGTAGGTCAATGCATTTTATTTTTCCTTTAGAAAAAGCTTTAAGAAAAATCCCCTACAAATAAAACTGATGGTTGAAACCAAAGACAAAGCTCGGAAGTACAGCGCACAGCGACCCTCTGCACTGGTGCCAGTGGCCACCTCGACTCCATCCTCCCAACTGGCAGCTCTGCGTATAGTTCTACTTATTGTGTTGGATTCTTATGGAAAAATCAGCCCCATTGTTCCGAAAGAACAATGAGCAACTGATAATACGCACAGTTGAGACAAAGGAAGAAGACTGCAGCTCTCAGGAATGGTTCTTGTCGGCACTGGAAAGGCTGCCATCTTGGCAGCCCTCCGCCATCCTCAAGTCTGCTGCTTCTCCATCTCAAAAAGCAAAATGAAACAAAATCAAGTGTGTGGATTAGTGAGAACCACTCACGGACTGCTAACGTGGTCCCTCCACCAACACCCTCAGTCCCCCCGACCAAAGAGCGTGTCTCCAGGGCACCAAGTTCGCTGCAAGCATTTTTGAGGCAAGAGTCATTTTCCTAATACAATCCCCCTCTGTCACTGCCTCCACATTCGCTCCGAGTGTGTGTGTGTGTGTGTGTGTGTGTGTGTGTGTGTGATCTGCCTCAGACTGTTCAGAATCTACCAAGTCTGTATTTAAAACATCCGCCCTTCCATGGGCTTGTGGAATTTCCAGAACATAGCAGAGTGGTCCATACGCAGAAATCCAAGGAAGGAACGAGTCCAGCTGTGTCAAGACTTTAAAGACTCAGGCACAGAAGCCATATGCCCATCCAGGCACTCGCTGGGCAATGCACCCAGTAGGCATCCAAAAGACTTTGACAGACTCTTAATTGATGCATCAGTACCTCTGGGCTCGTGTGGGCGTCACTTGGTCCTAACACAAGAATTGAATTCCACCCCAGGCATGAAGGCCAGGGATGTGGCAAAGGTCCCGGGACATGGCAGGGAGCCCACGCCTCACAGCATCCTTCACAGAAGCAGTTTCCTGCAGGGAGGCTGCTGGTCCTCCGCCAACCCACAGCTCTCAGAAGGCTGCAAGGGCAAAGGGAGGAATTCTCCTGCTGGCAGACCCTCAACACGAGAGGGAGGGAGTCCGGGCAAGCCCAGGGGAAGACAGGGAGGCAGGGCAGGAAGAGGCCCGCTGGAGGCCTGTCGACAAGCAGGCGGAGGCAGGTCAAGCCAGAGCAAATCTTGGAGGCACTACCACCCTTGGAGTGGTACCCTTTACACCAATGTGTTGTTAATTGCTTAAGATATACTTGGATACGTTCTTTTTGTACATGCCCTTCAAACTATACAAACTTTAATCTCCCTAATCCCACTCTCCTCCCCCCAGACTACTGTTATCTGGTTTTTATCTAGACCTTTCCTGGATGCAGCCTTCACATACTGTTACATTCCCCTAGGGAGCAAACATGTATCACTTTACTTAAATAGCCACATTGTGTACTCACCATTCCACACTGTGCTTTTCTCGCCATTAACCAAGACTGTTCTGTCCTCACAGAGACCCACTTGCTTCTTTGAAACCGTCACACAGTATTCTGCAATGTGGATTTACCATATTTTACTTATTCATTCTTTTACCGATGCTTAATTTTTCTTTTCTCTCCCTTTCAAACAGTTTTGGAACAAATACATGTTCAGATGCAAGGATTCCACTAGAATTCTAGAAGTAAAACTGGGTCAAAAACATGTAGTTTTAACAGACATGAACAAAATACTCGTGACAAGTTTGACTCCCACTGACAGTATGTAAATAGAGTAGACCCCTTTTCCAAGGTTTCAGCTACTGGTGGTCAACCACTGTCAGAAAACAGCAAGTGGAAAATTCCAGAAATAAACAATTCATGAGTTTCATTTTTTATTTTTAGTGCTCACTTGAGGATATGTTTATTGATTTTAGAGAGAGGGGATGGGAAAGAGAGAGGGAGAAACATCGATGTGAGTTGAGAGAGAAACATCAGTTGCCTCCCACACACGCCCTGACCGAGGATCGAACCCCCAGCCTTTTGGGGCACAATGCTCCAATGAAGTGGGCCACCCAGCCACAGCCAATCCATGAGCCTTAAATTCCACACTGTTGTGAGCAGCATGGTGGGTCCCGCACCGTCCCGCTCCATCCCACCCTGGCCCACCCAGCGCGAGAATTGTCCCTTTGATCAGCCTCTCCACGCTGTATCCGCCACCTGCCCGTTGGTCCCCTGGCAGCCACTGGGTCATCAGACTGACTGTCATGGTACTGCGGTGTTTGTGTCCAAGTAACCCTTATTTTACTTAATAATGGTACCAAAATGCAAGAGTTGTGATGCTGAGTAATTCAGATACGCCAGAGAGAAGACTTGAAGTGCTTCCTTTAAGTGAAAAGGCATGAATGTATAAGAAAAAAAAAAACATATGTAGGGTTTGGTCCTCTCCACAGATTCAGGCATCCACCGGGGGTCTTGGAAAGCATCCCCTGCAGATGGCGGGGGGGCAGGGGGCCTCCTGTACTCATGTCCCTAAGTCTGCCCACGCCTGATTCTATCGCCCTTTTAATTTTTGCCTGAGTCTGACCTTACTCCTGACATTGTCCAGACAGCATGGAGGACAGTAGCATAAAAAACCCCCAGGGCTTTAATGTGTGCTCCCCGATTAACCGAGAGGTCAAGCACTTTGTCTTAACATTACTGGCCATCTGCACTTTCTCTTCTGTGAGTATACTCTGCTCATTTATCTTTTGGGTCACTTGCACCTCCCCATTAGTGTATAGGTTTTAATATACTCTATTAATCCATTGTTCTATGGGTCTTACTCATTTCTCTCAGTCTTTTCAAATGTTGCTTGTGGCATTTCCCTACAAACAAAGTGGCTCCCCATGAACAATACGGTGGCTTCCAGATTGCTCTTCTCAGCCGCAGCATCCTTTCTCCGGCCCAGGGGAATACCAGTGACAGACAGAAACAGTAGAACTGCTCTGGCTGAGGCTGACCCGGCCTCCTAAGGGCCCCCTGCTCCCCACCCTGAGTCTGAGGGGTTCTTCGGAGCATCTAAGAGCCGAGTTTGAAAGCACAGATTCGCTCCAACCCCCTCACGTCAGAAACGAAGAAATGCAGGGTAACAGCCACCAGAGGATGAGCTCAAGGCCTCACAGAAACAAGACCAGCCTGGAGGTCCCATTCGGTTTCTGCGAACCCAGCACAGTATTTAAATTACAGAGGGGAGATTAATTCCATTTGGATCTGACAACAAATCTCAGCTGTCTGGCCCCGGATTCATGGACTTTTCTCCCATCAAAGAAAAAGTAACACGCTAACAAAATAACCTAAGAGACAACTTCACTCAAAAAACTCATTAAAAAAACAAACAAACCCTTGATCATTGCCATCTAGTTATTTATTACCATGTTAACTTCCTGCTTCTTCCCCTTAAAACGTAAGCTAAACGAGAGCAGGGGACCCTTGTCCTCCTCCCTCATTCTCTAAGACCCAGAACGGCCCCTGTCCAATTGTAGGCCTCAAGAAATACTTGTCTCCCAAACCATTCGCTGTATCTAAAAACAATTGGAAAGTGATCCAGGTGGCACTCTTAAAAAATTTCAGCTGCATTTGTCAATTCTGCTAGAACAGCTATCCACCCTGGAAGAGGGTGCCGGGAGCCACATCTGGATACTCCAAATGGACCACCGAGAGCAACCCCACCGAACGCACAGGACCACCCTCCTCCCCCCTCTTTATGGAATTCTTTGGGCTTCTGGCTGTCATGTCTGTGTTTCCCAGGACACCTGGCACTTGAAGGCCCCTTTGCAAAAACTTCCCCCGGGAAGGAGGCCGGCTGAGGCAGCCATGTGCGTGTCTGAGGTCTTTCTCTCACCTGCCGTGGTACCGACTGCCCCATGGGAGCCTCAGGGGGTTACCTACGGTGGCTCCCATGTCTCAGGCTCCTGCTCTGTAAAGTGGGCGCAGGAGGAGGCCCTGCGCCTCCGAGGTTTTCGAGAGGCTTGGTGTCAGTGCAGGAACGTGGCTTCCATGATGCTACACACATGGAGTCACGGGCGTCTGCTGCGTCGGTGACCGCGGTGTGCAGAGCTGCCCAAGTTTGCAGTGGGTTTCGCACGCCCAGAACAAGGGGATGGAGTCAAACTAAACACTGTTAAATGTGAGGCAATGGGGGAGGCGCGCTAGCATGTTAAACGTACATTCCCGAGTGAGTAGCTCCAACTGACAGAGCAAGTCCGCTGCGTGCGGACGCAGGTCTCAGAACTCCTGGACCACGGAGGGAAGGCTCGATGGAGAGCTTCAGTTCAGGTCACCGCCAACCTGCTGATGAGAGACCCCAGGCCCCAACCGCTGCCAGAAGGCCACCTCTCCATCTCTGTGCCCGAGGTCACAGGAGCTCAAGTTCACTCCCCTTGGCTGCAGGGGCATTTGCGGCTTCCATCTGCTCCCCAGCCAAATCACAAAGAATGTCTTCTGGCCCAGGACCTCCCCCGCCAGGGAACAATAACCATTTCACACATTGGTATTTAGTTACAGGCCTACAAACACCCAACGGCCAATCAAAATAGGATTCCTACAGATCAGATTCTGATCTCTCTACAGGAAGACGCTGCCTAAAGCCACTCTGGAAAAGCAGCAAGAAGCAAACATTCTGTTCGTAGGGTTTTGAACAGGTCTGCTTCCTCTCTGTGCTCGGAGATGGGGGCTGCAGCCTTGAGGAAAGGCCCCGCCGCACAGGCGAACAGGCAATTCGTGTGTCTGGTCTGTGGCTCATCCCGAAGGATGTAAATACAAACAGAAAACTCCGTGTCTTCAAATTGGCCAGCGCAGGAAAAACCTTCTGGATTTGAAGATAAAGCGTAAACCAAAACGCCCATCGTTACTCTGGTGCTCGAACATCGGGCATCGCAGGAGACTGTGGGAGCACCTGCTCGGAGCTGACCTCCGGGAGAGTGAAACCAGACGGAGGGGGTTAACCTTCCACACACAGGTCAGTCTGGTCCCTGACGGTGCCCTTCGTCTCACCTTGGGTGGAGGGCGGGAGGGTTTTCTTCTTCTGACAAAGATGCTACAGATAAAGGAAAGTGCTAAGCAGAGAAACATTTTAAAGTCTGCTTTGAAAAGAAAAAAAAAATCCCCAATCCCTATCCATCTCCGAATGCTGCAGAGGGGAGGATAAAAGGGAAGGAGAGGACAACCGGAAGTGGGCGTGAAAGGTCAACAGGTCAGCGAGCCGGGTGTGCCTCCTGCCAGCAGGAATGTGCCCGTTCTTAGAGCACTGGGTGCGCATCACCTCCTGCTAAGAAGGGACCTAGAAGAAAACTTTCAGAAATGACTGGAGTTGCTCTCGATCCAGCCTTCGTTCGCTACATAAAATAGAGTGGAGGACGACCTGTTGGGTCGTACTTGAGGAGAAGTTTCAGTTCTTCACGCCTACCTGAGCACACCAGCGCAAACAGGACTTAGAACCCACCAGCGGGTGGCCAGCCCCCTCGCACGATCGTGTCCAAGCCACAGTCCGGCTCCCGCCCACCTTCAACACTGCACAGCACCACGTCTGTGCAGTTGCCGGCGGCCAACGGTGGGGTGTACGGTCACAGATATTTAAACACAGGGTTCACCATTTCTACAAATTCCAAAGTAAGCTGAGGCCACTTATCCATTAGAGGCCCCGAAACCTTGCAGCATGCTATGTTATTCGGGGGTCTCGAGATTGTCTATGCTCTTCTGAGGGTCAGACAAAGAGAAAAACAGTGCTTTGTGGCAAAATTCTGGGAAGCTAGGAAGGTTGGTGAGGACACTGAGAAGGGATGGAGCCAGTTGTTCAGGAACACCGCCCCCCCCCCCCAAAAAAAAGCCGCCGTGGGAGGCACGGGCCACGGAAGGTTCCTCGGCAGCTGAGCTGACTGTCCCTCGGCTCCGTGCCCACCAGGGCTGAGCAATCTGCCGCTGTGGCTCTGGGACACTTGCTGGGCTCTAAGTCACAGTCATAGCACCCCCGCCAGCACACAACACCAAGTGCAGACCACGTGGAAGCTCCGGACTCTAGCATACCCGCCTGTCAGGACAGAGGGCTAGAGCCCTAGTTAGGATCCTCATGAACAGAAACAGGACTTTCAGCAAAGTCTGCAAAGCAACTTCTGCGAAACCACTTTCTTTTTGACCTGTGATGCTAGACATGATCTTATCGGAAGTGATAGGATCACAAAGAACACAGCACAGCATTTTAAAACAAATCATGAGAGAGAAAAGGTCGACTTTCTGGCAAAACATTAATAAGCCTAAGCTACTGATAATCCTATGCTTCCCATCAGAAAGATGTCAAAACACCCGTAAAAAAACAGGCAGTACTGATATCTCATAATAACTGATACCATTTATTGAAAGCTCAAATTAGCAGGTGCATACAGCAATTCAATGAAGCCTCACAACTCCCCATGAATAGATATTACTACTACCTCCATTTTTTCAAAACCTGAGGTCTGGGTAGATCCTAAGGTCATGCAGATGCAATCATGTAGGAACCTGGGCAGCCTGGCATCAGAATCCCATTGCCTGCATGTAAACTGAAATTCTGTAAGAACTGATTTGAGGCCATACCTGGTCACCACCTAGAACTGGTGTCCCTCTGTCTGTCTGTATTTTTCTGTTCCCTGGCACATAGCCCAGCTCCAGAGTCAGCGCCTCCTGCAGTCCGTTGCCCTCAGGGCACATTGTGTAATTGTGGGTGACGATGCATGTAACTCAAAAGGGTATAACTCAAAACAGTAGTGAAAACCTGCAGTCGGTCTTTTATATTTAATTATCAAGACAAACCTCCAAACAATCAGAATTAACAGGAGGATGTTGCAAGAGTGCTGGGACTCAAAACCCAAATTCAAAGATCAATAGTATTCCTTCCCAACAGCTGTCGCCAAATAGAGAATAGCATTGTAAAAAAAAAAAAAAAAGGCTTCCTTAGTGACCCAATCTATAAAGTACAGAGGCAAAAGTCTAACATCAATGTTAGAAAGATATAAAACTACATGGAAGGACACAAAAGAAGATTTAAAATAATGGAAGGATAAGCCTTGTTTATGGAAAAGGAAAGACAACATTTTAAAGATGTCAGCATTCCCCAATGCATCAATAAATTGAGTGAAATGTCAAAGAGTTCTCTGCGAGAATTTTGGGAAACATGAACAGTGTTTCAATAACTATTGGGAAAATACAGGGCTAAGCATAACTAAGACAACTTTGAATGACAAGCACAAAGAGGACAGACGCACCTTCCAGGTAACAAAACGCACTGGAAAACTACGGTAGTTGAGACAACGTGATACCGACGTAGGACGAGAACAGTGGTGAGGATGGAACGAGGAGCCCTGAAGCCGACCCACCTGTGTTCAGGGGCTGTATATGACTGATGCATGTGGGCAAAGGCATGCTACTCACTGCGCCCGATTTGTAATCCATTTGAAATTTTTAATCCACTTTAACTTGGTTTTCTCTTTAGAGTGAAGATCAAATTCTATAGTTTCCACATAAATGCAACCCCCCCCAACCCTCCACCTAAATATGGACGATTACTGGAAGAAAAATATAGGATAGAGAATTTTCTTAAGTCAAAAAAGGCAGTTAAGATGAATGACTCCACTAACATTTTTTTACACTCCACAATTTTTTTCTCAAAAACAAAAAAATGTATACAAAGCAAGACATAATATGATACCATCTATGTCAATTAAAACAAAAATGCAGATGGTTCATCTACAAATAAATGATAGTATTTCAACAGCTAACGCTTCGTCTGGATGGCTATGCACTAAGCTGGAGCGAGGTGAGGGAGAGGCTAAAGGGAACTTCAGTTATGACAAATGTCTTGTTTAAACCAAACCTTAAAGGCAAATACGGCAAAATACTAGTGGCTGTTAATTTTGAATGGCAGAAATATAGATGTTAGTTAGATTATTTTTGCACTTTTTATCTCTTCAGTTTTTGAAGAAAGAATTCTCAAAATTCAAATATTAAACCTAGAATTACTTCATTAAATTTTCCTATCAACCCACAGAATACTTGCTTATTATTTATCATCTTATTTACTTCAAAACAAAGAATATAAGCAAGAAAGTCAAATAAATACAATTATGGATCCCAACTGTGATAGTTAATTTTACGTGCCTACTTGGCTAGTCTCTGGTGCCCGGATGATGTTTTAACACCAGTCTCCATGTTGCTGTGAAGGTATAATATTTTTTAGATGTGATTAACATTTAAATCAGTAGACTTTTTGTGAAGATTAACCCTCTCTAACATGGGTGGGCCTCATCCAATCAATTGAAGGCCATAAGACAAAGTAGACTGAGGTTTCCTAAAGTAGGAATCGTCCTCAGGACGGCAATCAAGACACCCCATCTGGCTTCCAGCCCGCTGGCTTGCCCTCGGATTTTGGACTTGCTAC
The DNA here is from genome assembly GCA_004027475.1 of Anoura caudifer. Lineage (NCBI taxonomy): Eukaryota > Metazoa > Chordata > Mammalia > Chiroptera > Phyllostomidae > Anoura > Anoura caudifer. The sequence goes on from PVKU01001443.1 coordinate 170,854, forward strand.
CCCACGAGGGTGTGAGCCAAGTTCCTAAAATAAATCCTCTACCCCACCTACTTATGTACCCCCTCACCATTGTGTTTCTCTGGAGAACCCTGACTAATACCAATGCTGCTAGTTTGGGGGCAGCCATAGTTTCTCAGCAACTAAAATGGTCCATGAATTATGCAACATTTGAAAGGACCGAAAAGCCTGTTTTTGGGGGGTGGGGGACAGTGATAAGCCCATTAATGTTGACACACTGAGATTAGACCCATCTTGTGTTTATTTTCTAGGAAAATATCTCCTGAGAAGATAAAAGTTCTTCAGTCAGTGGCTTCTTGTTGGAGATGTGTATTTCGGAGTGGAAATTTCCCCGTTGGCCTGTGCTTACTTGCTGGCCAGATGCTGTGTGGGGAGGACACATGTCCACACTCCCATGAAGAGGATGAAGACGGGCTGGAGGAGGGAGGGCTGGCCTTCCTGTGCCTGTGGTTTTTCCTGAGGGAAACTCTCCTTGTTTGCTTCACCAAAGCCACGGGCTGACAGGCTGCCCAAGACTGACTGCACTCCAGACTCCCGCCGCCCAGACGGACCCTGTGTGCAGCTCACGCCGTTATCACAGGGTCAAGGGCGCCACTTTGTACAAGAGCCCACGCTGCTCTCAATCTGCACGTGACATTTCCAAGCTCCCTGTGTGTCTGGGTGGAAGGATCTCTGTATATAAGTTGGTGCCCCTCTTCTCAATTTAGATCCCTTAATGGTTGTCGAGAAAATATATTGGAGTTGCTTTAATATTTTGCATTTCTGTTTATTTTTGGTTTGACATTTGCAAGGCAGAAAGTTCAAGCAAGAAACAAGAATGGAGTTACTGAAGCAATGAGTCAAGGTGACAGCCACATATACTGCAGAAATACTTTCTGACATTAGTTTGCATTTTCTCTAGACTTAGAGATGGACAAGGGACATCTTAGCTGGATAAGATGACCTCATATATAAGTGACCCCTACTGCCCCAATCAGAATAGCTAAAAAAAAATTGGGGGAGGAGGGGAAATTTGGTTAGATAAATATAAATGATGAAAATGAAAGAATCTATAGCCTGAGATGCAAACATTCTAAGATATTAAAAACATAACATTTAGCCCTGGCTGGTGTGGCTCAGTGGATTGAGTGCTGACCTACAAACTGAAAGGTGGCCAGTTCGAGTCCCAGTCAGGGCACATGCCTGGGTTGTGGGCCAGGTCCCCAGTTGGGGGTGTGTGAGAGGCAACCACACATTGATGTTTGTCTCCCTCTCTTTCTCCCTTCCTTCTCCTCTTTCTAAAATTAATAAATAAAATCTTAAAAAAACATAACCTTTAAAATATTTACCTTAAGCTATTTAGGATATTAATATAGCAGTATATATACTTATATGTGCACAAATATTATGCACACATGCATTATGCAAGCATCACATAATTGAACGCTAATTTAGAAATATTTCTTGCTTCTTCCCACCCCTGACTTAGGGAAACATTTATTCAAAGTCTTCACTTTACACCCGTCCTGCGGTTGCAGCAACTTTTTGAGTCTTCCAGAGCATGTCCTCTTCACTTCTACTTAAGTTATTTGGATAACATTCTTAACTTGTTCCATTTTTAAATAATCTTTAAAAGTCTTGTTTATAAAGAAGCCCAACAGTTGTTGCTGTGAGGTCAGATGCCCAGGAATATTACTAGATGTTTTTTTATTTTTAATATGATTTCCTCAGTTGACCTCTACACGCGTTCAAAGCCAGAACTGACTAAGGTCCTTTCAGGCTAATGTGTGTTCCCTAAATAATATTTGGATGCTCAAAATAAAACAATTGTAAGATCCTCTCACAGCAGGAGAGGTAAGGTCCTAAATATAAGACGACTTGCTCATTTCTGATAACTTTTTTCGGGGTCAAGGGAGGACCGTGCCTTATGTTTGGGTCTGTGAGGTGAACTGTGTAACTTTATTCCCCGCACCGCATCGCATCTGCCTCCCCACCCCCAGCAGGCCGCCATGGCAACACAACACAGACGCCTAAGGGGACTTTCTCAGGGTAGAGTTGGGGAGCCTGGGGAATCCCAAATGTTGGGTCCAGAGAACCCAGAAACAGGTGTCTCTGCCCACAGGACAGACGGCTGCTGCCACACGAGCCAGGCTGGGGGGCCATTGGCTTTGTCTTGTCTTCCTTCTTCTTTTAAAAATAATTTATGCCACCCTGGCTGAGTCTCTCAGTTGGTTGGAGCGTCGTTCCATAAACCATAAGGTTGCAGGTTCAGTTCCCCATCAGGGCACATACCTGGGTTGTGGGTTCAATCCCACAGCTGCCCCCCACTCCCCCAGTCAGGGTGCATATGAGAGGCAATCGACTGATACCTCTCTGCCCCCTTTCCTCTGTAAAAATCAATAAAGACATGTCCTCAGGTGAGGATTGAACATAACAATGTGCATGCCGCTGTGCTGGGCTACCTGTGCGGCGGCGGCGGGAGAGCATCTGTGGCAGGGAAAGCTGCCCCTCACCGTCCCAGCCCACCTTCAGCAGGGGGTGAGACTCACCCTCTCTCTGCCCATGGATGCCCTGGCAGCCAGGTCCTGAGCTCAGCTCCAGCACTGCTGGAGGGCACTGCGGGCCTCGAAAGCAGCCCAGGGCTGCAGGGAGAGGCACTCCGAAGAGGGGAGCAAGGAAGAACGGAGGGAGCTGGGGAAGGTGTCCCTGAGGCCAAAGCGGGAGGGACAATGATGGTGACAATGACTACGATAACTACGCATCAACAGTGTGACACTGATTCCGATAAAAGACACGTACCTGGTCTTGGTCCACTGCTTCTGGCTCAGAGCTGCTAAAACCCTTGTCGTTCCCCACAAAAGAGCCACAGGGCATCTTTCCTTGCATTGGGCTGGCCAAAGAGTCTGTTATGTTCTTTCCGTATGACGACTCCAGTAGTGCTTAGTTGTCTTTAACTTCATTCTAAACAATTCTGTCCAATTGTAGTGTGACAGCTCTCATATCAGTGTGCATTTTTTAAAACACTTACCAAAATTGGTGAATTCTTGTGCAGCCATTTTAATATTGAAGATGGAAGACTATATCCAACATTTCTGGCATAGTATACTCTATTACCTCAAGAAAGGTAAAAACATAACTGAAATGCAAAAAATTTGTGCAGTGGATGGAGAGGAGCTGTGACTGATCAAACGTGTCAAAAGTGGTTTGGGAAGTTTCTTGGTACCACTGACATTCTGGCCGAATAATCCTTTGCTGTGGGGCTGTCTTATGCATTGGAAGGTGGTCAGCAGCACCCCTGGCCTCTACCCACTAGACGCTAATAGCAGGAGACAGCCAACACACTCAAAATATCCAACTCAATAAACTTACTGGTGAAAAAGAAAAATGTGTCTTTTATTTTATGGAAAAAATGTAAATGGACTTTTTGGCCAACCCAATAATATTTAGTTCCAGAAATAGCTACAGAGCAATAAAGGTGAAATGGACATTTTTTTCTTGCTCATAACAAGCCCCTTTCAATCACTTTGGAGTATGATAACATGGTGGCTTTTTGCAAAGCCCTTAAGGATGCAGGCTGGTTGCCAGGGGACCCAGGCAGATTAGAGGCTGAGACTTTCAATCCTACCCCTCGACCTCCAGGAAGCGGAGAGGGGCTGGAGAGTGAGTCCAATCACCAAGGGCCAGTGGTTTAATCAACCATGCCATTGGGATGAAGCCTCCAGAAAACCCCAGAAGGACAGGGCTCCCGAGCTTCTGGGTTGGTGAGCACATGGAGAGGCTGTGTCCCTGTCCCCACACCTTGCCCCATGCATCGCCACCTAGCTGTTCCTGAGTTGCTTCCTTTCATAATGAATCATTAATCTACTAAGCAAACGGTGTTCCTGAGTTCTGTGAGCTGCTCTAGCGAATTCATTGAACTTAATTAATTAATCTAATATTAATAGGAGGGTTCATGGGAACCTATCCTGTATTTTGCTGTATATAACGTGCACATCTTTGCCCAAACTTCTGAGGGAAAAATAAGGATGTGTATTATACGTGGGTATAATGCTTACATACCATAGGTACAATAATCCTATGTCTAATGTGCACATGGTATGCATTATACTTGGCAAAATACTGTACTTAGCCTGTTGGTCAGAAGCAGAGGTAACAACTTGGACTTTTGGTTGGCATCTGAAGTGTGTGGGGGGGTGGGGAGCAGTCTTGTGGGACTGAGCTTTTAACCTGTGGGGTCTGACCCGCTCCCCAGGTAGACAGTGTCTGAACTGCACTGACTACACTGGGGGACACCCAGCTAGTGTCCCAGAATTGTTTGGGGTGGGGGAACCTCCCCCAACACACACACACACACACACACACACACACACGCACGCACACGCGCGGTGACCAGAGGTGCCAGAGGTGAAGTAGTACTCCCAGAGTGTTGTGTATAATGTAACAGAAAACAATAGAGTTTTTCTTTACACCAGGAACCATGAGTCACGAAAGAGGAAAACCAAGCGGCAGGAACTGAGGGAACACCGCTGGAATCTGGCTCATTCAGAAAAGCTACCTCCAGGGCCGCTGACCACGCCTAGATTCTCGCCAGCAGACTTCAGTGGGTTATTCCCTAAAGTAACACACAGACCCAGCACTTGTGGAAGTTCGACAATTTGAACAGGAAAGATGAGAGTTTGCCTCATTCTCCTTGGGTGTTTCTCCTTTACGAAGACTGACCTTTAACCCAAGCTTCATGTGATGACTGTGGAAAGAACTCAGGGAAGCTGACAGTGGACAAGCACACCCAGAAAGGAGAAGCAGCAAACCTAGCTCTAACGGCCCAGGAGCTGAGTATCACCAAGGGCTTATGTGCCCAGCACCACAACGAGGACCTTATGGGCAATCCCTCAGTCCTCGGCACTGACCCAAGAGGGAGTGATGTACACCTTATCCCCAATTCACAGCTGAGACAACCAGGACAGAGAAGCTGGCTAACTTTCCCTGAGTCATTTATAGCAAGAATGTGGACCAGCTGGGTTGGAATGTCATTACTTCACTGACGAGGTTTATTTGTGGAGTCAGACAGAACTGAGAATAGGATACACCCCCTGTCCACTAGCTCTGTGATTCTGGGTATGCCATAATCCTTCTGAGCCTCAGTTTCCAGTTCTGCTCAATGGGCGTAACATGCAGCTGTCCGGGTGTGAGATCCTTTAGTTAAAGGCCCAGGCACAAAGCCTGACCAATAGCAGCCTCTCCAGAAAGATACCACCTACCTTCTCTTTCCCTTTTCTTCTGAACCTAGGGCTTACAGTAAGGGGCACCAATTTATCACACCCCAAGGCTGACTTGCATATGTGAAAGAATCGGAGGAACACTGATTACCGACATTCACAGTAGCACATGCAGACCTGGGCCAATGTGCTTTACTTCTCTGCTCATTCAGGAGAGGATTTTCCTTGTTATTTTAAACCACCCTGAAGCTATGAATTAGTGGAGCAAATGTTTTGGTTTCGTAGGGAACACCTTGTCCTCTGGCCCTTGCGCTACAGGAGCTCACAGAGGGCCACGGTCACAGGAGCAGTGGCCATCAGCAAACTCCCCCGGGGAGGTCTGCAAGCAGCCCTGGCCTGACTTGGAGATCACACTTCTGCAGAGGAGGCCAAGACTCTTGCTCTCATAACCGCAGCAGCTTACAGGTGGGGCTAACTCGGGAGCCTGGGTCAGGAGCCACCTTCTGCATCCTATTAGGCCCTTTTGTGAGCTCAGAGCATGACTGTCTGTTTTGCATTTGCAACACAGAGGGAAGCAATAAAGGGGCAGCAGGGAGGCTTTCTAAAGGGTACCTTACGGAGGTTAGTTTCACCAGAAAGCACCTATGAGATGACCAGGTGGTATGACTGCAGGGAGATGGGCGAGGACCCCCATGCAGAGTTGGGGCACCACGCTCTGGCTCCACCCATCCCATCCGCCAGCTGTGCCCCAGAACAAAGCAGCGAACCCTTCAGCCTGAGCGCCACCTAAAATGATGAACCTCAATTAATTACACACACTCTGAGATTCCTTCCGGCTTGGTAATTCTATTAGCTCAGTTCCTAATAAAAACCTCCTTTATGAACATGGATAAAAACATTAATGCAAATACCTAGCGTAAGGCGTCGCCTAAGGACTGGCACTTGGTAATTGTTTACTGCTTAAATTAATGGGCCAATGCTGATAAGGACACAGATGCAGGTCATCTTAAAAAATCAAGTCACAGATATAGCATACCCACATGCCTACCACATACGCACGTACACTTCTATTTTTATGTTGTCATCTCACCTCGGGAGTTGCCACGTGTCGTCATGCCTGTGTCAGTGTGCAGGCACACCTGACTTACCATGCTCCTCAGACATCGTGTTTCCTACACGTTGGAGGTAAGACCCTCCACCAGCAAAAAAGATTATGACTTGAAGGTTCAGATGATGGTTAGCACTTATTAGCAGTAAAATATTTTTTGGTGAAGGTATTTACATTTTTTTTTTTTTTTTTTTTTTTTTTTTTTTTTTTTTTTTTTTTTTTTTTTTTTATGTCATGCTATTGACTGTACACTCAATAGACAACAGCCAAGTATAAACCTTCAGTCAGTGCACCGGGAGACCAAAAATGTCACATGACTCACTTTATTGTGATATTTGCTTTACTGCGAACGTATCACTGGAACGGAACCTGCAGTATCTCCGAGGTTGATTCGCACTGGGCATTGTAGGCAGAGGGCAGAATAACCCACACCCCTGCCCACTCCACCCCGAGACCAGTAAGCTAACAGAAAAGACCAAAGATCCAACAATAAGAGGACAACTCTCCGACAGGAGGAGACACGGTTCAAATTCGGATGTACTAAAGCATATGCAACAGGCCTTTTAGAGCCGGACCTGACGATCAAGGTTTCAAGTGACGTAGAGAAGGACCTACACTGTGCCAGCCAGGGGCCCAGCAGCAAACAGAAGGTGCCCTCCAAAGCACTGGCCTCGAGAGGTTTATGCAGGGACTGTTCCCAGAGGTGCAGGCAGGATGAAGCACCCTTGCACTAGTTGCGGCTGGGAAACTCGCACTTCCTCTAGGTCAGAAAGGCCAGGGGAGGAGGCATGAAGGAACTGCCCATCCAGGGCTGAGAAGAAATCAGCCATCGTCCGAACCTTAGCAAAGGCTGGGGCGCTGGCAGGGGTGGGGGGGGGAGGGGCAGTGGTGAGGAGGATAAATACTCCAACACTCTCTGCTGCCTCGAGACCCGTCTGTGCCTCCCACTGGCTGAACCCAGCCAGAAACAGGACAAGGAGAGGGCAGATGCTGTAGTTCACAGAGTCTGTTTCTTGGTACAGAGGAAGAGGACAAATTGGGGAGGAGGAGGAGGAAGGAGAAAACACACACACTTATGCATTATACACACATGCATATACATTTGCGATGTATTTGGGAGAGTATGTCTTTGACTTTTCAGAAAAGATTATTTGTTCTACAAAAGGGTTTTACCATAGAATTAATCAAAATTTAAATATCAAGGCCTTCTAGTATATCCCACATAATATACCTTGTAAAAGCAGAAATTTCTTGAACTGTAAATAACTTCTACAGAAGGACTGTATTGCCTGAGACATGGTGTGTTTGTTTGCATCCAGTGTAACAAGTGAGCCTGGCGAGACAACCTCTGGCTGGACACAACCGTCTCCTAACAGCTTCCTTCACCCTCTCTCCCCACCAGTCCCACAATCTCCAAAGGTAAAACAAACTCCAAGCTTTGCACACTAACACATTCTTCCATTTATATTTTCTATCAATTGGCAATTAAAACAAGAATCCTAGAGGTCGGCCAAAACCTTAACAAATGAAAAGAGTCAGATACGTTATCCTTGGATTCAAAAGTGTGAAGTGACATGTTATGAGAAACCACCTGGAAAACGGCGCTCGGGCAGGCGACGTTTCAGGAATCCACATTCCAAACGGCAATTCCTTGCCAACTAATGCTTAACCTTTAACAGGGACCCTTGGACAAAGTTCCTAAAGCAGTAAAGCCGCTGGATCGGATCTAGATTTGTACAGAGTTCTGCTGGCGGCAACAGGAACCTGAGACCGGACGGGGGTCAGGATGGCTCCGGCAGATGGCGGGGAAGCGGATGGAGAAGGGCTGAAGAAATACTCGTGGTCATCTCCCAGTTAGTGACCACACATGTGGCGTTTCTCCGGACAGTCCCAGTCTCAGTGAGTCTAGTCCACACTACTTAACTGTCCGATCCTGGGGAAATAGTTACACAAATTATGGTCCTTTGACTCTCTACAGGCAAATATACTGCCATTGAAATTAATCAGTTGGTAAAGACACGAAAAAATCCTTGTGTTTATTCGGTCACAATAATATTGGAATCCCCACTGGATACTACAAATGGTGTAAGGGTATCCGAGCTACAATGATGAATTAACTCTACAGCATACATGTCACACAGCACAGAACGGGCTTGGTTCCAGACTGCCGGCATTTGAGTCTTCGCTCCACCACTGAGAAGATGGGCAGCTGTGAGCAATTTCCCCAGTGCTGTGTGCCTCAAGCGATCTCCATCATCAAATAGGGAAAAGAATAGCACCTTCTTCACCGGACCACTGTGAGCATGAGCTAAGCTCATCCATGGAAACCTTACACCTGGCAAGTAGTAAGTGCTCAATAAATTGTAGCTATGTCACAATTTGAAGTACCCGTGCTTACTGTCTTGGTTTAGTAAGAGACACAGATGCAACCAGGAAAGCGATGGTATAATGCTAAGTGCAATGAAGGGCTTCCCTTTCAGCTAACACCTCACTAGGAATGGAAGAGATCAGGAGGGCCTCCCATTCGTAAAAGTAGAGAGTGTCTCGGCCATGTGAGTTAGACTGGGGAAAACAGGAATGGACAGAGTACTTTCTCCTGCATTCCGGTCTTCCTGACACCACCAAGCACTTCCGGAGTTTATTTCATCTTCAAAGCTTCCCCAAAACTGGGAGGCACACAGACAAAGGATGGGCAATGGAGGAAACAAGGCCAAGCGCGCTGGCTGACTGGCCAGCCTCCGCCATCACAGGAGGGAGTGAAAACTGGTCCTTGGCTTTTCATCAGCTAGAATGAGCGTTAGTTGTCATTTTAAGAACAGGCTTCACTTTTGCGACAACCCTGGGATGTCCTCTCACTGGGACTGGTTAGCAACCTCCAAAGTGAGGAATCCTCTTTGTCCCGCTAAATGTCTCCAAAGTTATGCCTGCCTTTGAAGTTGGAAGAGAGACTAAAATTACTTTCATCTGCCTGCAAAATAGGCAGCAAAGACAGGAAGGAGGAAACGGGCAACTCAGATCTTCAGGAAGCGGAGCCCACGGTCTGCCTTTACTCTGTTTGGGAATGAGACAACGCATTAATAAATATCTACCTGTATCAGTTTAGCAGAGAATGATACCAAGCCCAGATCCAAAATGGCTTGAACAGGGAGGAAATTAATCATCTCACATGATGGGAAGTGGAGAGGAAGGGTGAGGCTCCTTGGACCCGGCTTGTCAATGACTGCCCGGGACCGGCTCTCTCCGGCAAGCCCGCTTCAACCCAAGGCTGGAGGCAAGCAAGGTTCCTCTAACAGTTCTAAACAGCAACAGGCCAAGAAAGCAATGGGCTCATTGATTTTTTTGTGTCTTTTTCTCTGTAATGAGCAAACCTTCCTTAGGAGCTCCACGAGAGATTTCCCTTCACAACTCATTGCCCAGACTTGGCTCGCACACGCTTTTCTACACTTGTCTCTGGGGTGTGGAGTGGAAGTACCATGACGAGAGTGGGCTGAGCATTTCAGGACAGATGCTTCTGAGACCAAATGACCAGTGAAGCACCTAATGGGCTTCTGGCGAGGACCGAAGAAAGAAAGGAATGTGAGCCTATTTCTACAAGGTTAATGCGCTACACAGTTATTCACTCCCCAGACACAAAGAAGCACAATTAAGGACTGGTGGAAGATACTAGCATACCTAGCATGAATATTCAATAGCCACTCTATGCTGGGCCTGGGCATTTATAATGATTACTAATGAGATGACAATACAACCTGGCCCACTTGCATTTCTGTCCCAAGTGGGCACTTGCAGGGGTATACACATGGAGGCAAGGATGGAGAGGCGGTTCTGGAGCAGAATTGGGGGTCATCAGGCAAGAAGACTCAATTGCCAATAATTGTGATGGATTGAAATGAGAGTAAAGGAATTTTCTAAAGTGTAGAGGACAGGATTCACTCAACTCTCAAAGAGAATAGAAGAAACAATGATTGCAACAACATTTTGGAAGCTGGCAAGTGGTCAAACCAGTGGTAACTGACTTAGCAGATGAGAGAAAGCTGAAACCTAGCACAGCAGTGTGCGAAGCCTGGAAGCAGGCTGGGATTCACACCACAGAGCTCCAGAGAGCCTCCGGAATTGGGGGCATGAGCCCCTGAGAGCAGGAGGACTGGCTGAGAGTGCTTGAAGCTGTCAGGCCCCAGGGTCCCCTCCTCTCAATCTTAGCACCAAAGTGACTGCATTCTGCAACCTGTCTGCTCTGCTGAATCAGAGATACCATGTGTAGCTGAGGGATCAGGTGCTGCTTTACAAAGGGGAATAAGAGAAAGTCTCCATACCAAATGTAGACTCCTGGTCTCCTTCCCGCATATGGCTCGCAGAAAGCCACAGCCCACAGATTTCCCCGAGTGTGGGAGGATTTCTCTTCCCTTGGTCAGTTTCTTCTCTGAGGAAAGCCCTTCCACCAGTAAAGGTGGGAGTCCTCCAATAAAACCTCTCAGCAGGAGAATCCTGCAGCAGAAGTGCTCAGGGCCAGCTGCATGTTCCAATCACCCTGGGCCCTAGAAAGATGATGCATCATTCAGTTACCGGGCAAACATGCACGAAAAGTTCCCTGGGCGGCATGCATAGTTGCAGATTCTGAAATGCTGCTCTGCCTGGTATCCTTGGTAAGGAGGGACTACCCCCAGGGACAAGCCCCATCCATGCACACAGACCTTCCTGCTAGCAGCCCAGTGATTGGTTCAGAACCAGCAGACATTTGAGGACGGACTTCAACGCGCAAGATTTAAAAACAAAAACAAAGGAAAAACACTGAGAAGAAACCAGAGGAAAAGAAACCACACAGGGAGGGGAGGAATGCTTCAAAGAAGCTGCTGTTGACCTGCGTGGAGAGCTGAAAAGCTCTTCCTCTGTAAAACAAAAATAGCAAGAATAGCATGTCAGACAAAGAAAAGTCCAGAGATTTTTAAAGAGCTCTTGGAAATTAGAAATTTGCTAGTAGACATGAAAACTCAATATACGTGTTAAAAGATAAAAGGAGGAAATTTCCCAGGAAGTAGAATTTTTAAAAATGAGCTAGAAAATACAAGAGAAAAAGAAAATTAGAGATTCGGTCCGTGAGGGCACCCTTCTAATTTAATAAGTGTTCCTGAAGGGAAAACTTTTTTTTTTAAATTCCAGAAAACTGGAATGAGTTTCCGGATTGAAAAGGACCATTGAAACCCAACTGAAATGGATGAAAAAAGACTCACAGCAAGACATACTATAATGAAATTTCATTACAGGGAGGAAGGACAAGGATTCAGAGAGGGGGAAATAACTACGTTATACTTCAAGGCATCAGCAGTGAAAATGAAATCCGACATCTCAACAGTAATATTGAGCCTGGAAGAGCAGTGCTTTCCAAATTCTGAGAGGAAAGGGTTTCCAATGTAGAGTCAGCACCCCTTCAAACTATCAGTCAAACTTAAAAGATCTCACAGAACTTATCTCCCATGTGCTCTTTCTCAGGAACTTCTAGAATATGTGGTGAGGGGGAGAGAGAGAGAGAGCGAGAGAGTGCGAAAGAGAGAAGAGGGAAAGAGGAAGGCACGGGGTCTTAGAAAACAGCAGATGCCACAGAAGACAGACGGTCTGAATCTCCAGGGGGGATGAGGAAGAGCCCAGGATGATGGCGGGGCAGCAGAAGAACCGGTAAGCACTTGCTGTTATGAAAGACAAATGAAGATTTGACAGAGGTCTCCGGAATACATAACAGCTGAGGTTGGTGAGGCGAGTGACTGATGTTTCTAGTTATAAACCTTGTGGAAATAGTTGATGTTTACATTCCATACCGTATATGTGCAGTTTAGATAAAGAATGAAGGGAAGCTCCGCTACAAGTCAGATTTCAGAATGAGAACCCAAGGATCAGGAAGAGGTTCCCGGGTGGCGCCCTGAAGAATCCACTTCTCGAAGGCAGCGAGGGTTCCTGGTGGAACCTCTGGGAAACAAGAGCTGAAGAAGGAAGGACTAATTTGCAGGGACACGCATGGACCTAGAGAGCATTATGCTAAGTGAAGTAAGTCAGAGGGAGAAAGACAAATACCAAAGGATTTCACTTATCTGTGGAATCTAAAACAAACGAAATGGAAACAAAACAGAATCAAACTCACAGATCACTGATGGTCACCCGATGGGAGGGGCTTGGGGGAAAAATGTGAAGGGGATTAAGAAGTACAAATTGCCAGTTATAAGAACAGTCACAGGAATGTAAAATACAGCACAGGAAACACAGTCACTAATTCTGTAATAACCATGTATGGTGCCAGGCGAGTGTCCTAGACTTATCTGGGTGATCACTTCATAAAGTATATAAATATCTAATCACTATGCTGTACACCTGAAACTAACATTGTATGCCAACTGTAATTAAAGCTCAACTAAAAAAGAAGAAGGCAGCAGGGCTGAGCACGTGGCAGAGCAGGGAGAAGAGAACTCAATGTCCCAGGGAACAGGCTGCAGTGGGTCACTGTTCCCCTTCAAGGAAGGCATCCCTGAGCATGACCTGCCTGGAGTTACAATAGGATTAGAGGAAGCTCTGTGCCAGGCATAGGCAATTTATGGTGTGTGAGAAGGCAAGCAGAAAAGCAGCATTGGGAAACCTCGCTGCTCCCTGCACTGTCTTCCTTCCACTCCACATCAGGGAGCAGTTGCCTCTGTCCCCTCAATGTCGCCCCGCAGTGCAGGCTCCAGTAGCTCAAGGCGGAGAGAGCCCAAGCAAGCCTGAAATCTACTCCACCTGGGTTTCCCCAGTCGCTTTCCCTGGAACATCCTATTTGTTTCTTCCATATGTGGCCCACTCTGAGAACTTTCTTTTAGAACCTGACACTGACCTCTGTTCCCAAAGCCCACCCTCCCCATGGGTCCTTAGGGCTGCACCCTCGTAGGGACAATGGCTTTGACTAGAGATCCTGAAGGCAATCCACTGCGTAGGTCCCGTACCTTTTCAACTTCATTAAAATTTCAGGGGGGAAAAAGAGAGCCACAGTATATATATATATATACATCTAGAGGTTAAGGAGTATTTTATAGCCAGAGTAACATAGTGGGATAGGCCCATCTCCTTATACCTTACTTTTCAATTCATATGCAATGCAAATTTCGAAGTGCAAAGTCTGAAATTACTGCATTTTGTGTATTTAAAGATACTTCAATATTATTATTATTAATGGAGTTCATGCCACCACTCGTATCAAAATCAAACTCGGCCTGACCCATTTTGATGAAGATCATCCACTGTTTCCATTCGCAGAACCTTTGCTCCCAGAAATGTTTCCCAGGATCACAGCCGTAGTTATCTCCTCCTAACCCCACATCCTGAGACTTCATCGACTTCATTTCACTCCTAGTATTTACGAACCGCCTACTGGAGAGCAGCAACATCACAGAAAATGTCATTCTCTTTTCCAAACACCCTTCATCTTTAAAACCTTTGATTTGTGGATACTACAAACAGAACATTTTATCAATCAGTGGTGGGGGAGTTTCCCAAGCAGAGTGTTTAGTAGCCTGGGGGCAAAGGTCGGTCCCCAAAGGAGATCGTGACCTCGAGAGGGGGTCATAAACTATCCCAGCTGGTGGAAGACGCGGCTTCGCTCCGCCCCAGATCTTTCCGCTCTCGCCAGGCGAGGAGCCCGGCGTCCGGCCGTGTAACAGACGCTGGGTTACTGGAACCGCGCCCCCCACCCCACGTTCTCTTCTTGGGCTTCAACGACACTTCTCATACGCGGTCTTACAGAACCGTGGCTCTGGAGCCACCCCACCCCCCCGCCCCGTCTTGTCCCCTGTGTCCCCCACCCCAAGGTTCCCCCTCCCCGGCATCACACACACGCAGCGCGCCTCCTTCCGTCTCATCGTGGACAAGCAGCTCCAGCTCGGTTACTCCTCCCAGGGAACACAGACCATCTCCAAACACGCAAATCCAAGTCAAAAACAAGACACCCGAGTGATCTACGAGATGACTAAAGCGGAGGCCCTCGGGAGGCTGCAGCGCTTCTCTGAGGCTGCGGCTCCCTTCCCATCTTCGTGGATCAGGCTTCATTCACTGCGCCCCAGCGCGATGGGATGCAGAAGCCCGAGGTTCCTGCGTGTTGAAGCAGATACCTACCTCCAGTTTTGAAGTCACCATCGGGGGTGGGGGGTGGGGGGAATCTCCTCTCCGACGCGTCCCGCGGAGTCCCCGCCGAGAGCTGCGGGCTGGAGTAAATCCTCCGGGGCTGGGCGGGGCTCCGCGCGCCCGGGCGAGCCTGACCCTAATCACCTGCTCCCGGCCGGCTCCCCGCCTGCGACGCGGCCCCAGCGCGCGCCTCCCGGCTGCTCTCCCGGAACCCGGTTCCTGCCGGGGTTCCCGAAGGCTCCTCCCGGCCCGCTCCGGTCGCTGGGAGCAGCCCTCCTCCCTCCCGCAGCCCCGGTCGGGGAGGTTGTGCAAAGGCTGAAATGGAATCCCAGCTCGGCTCGTCACTCCCCTGCTCACTTGTCAAAACTCCACAGCGTTCCAGAACCCCTTCCCCGGTTACTCCCCTCGCCTCGCTGGGAACAGGAAACCGCCCCGGGGAGGGTCTCGGGCAGTTTGGGGCTGTAGATGCAGACACTGAGTCTACATCCAGTGCCCAGGAGCTTCCCCTGGTAACTGGGAGCAGGTTGGAAGCAGAAAACGCCCCACCCAGACACCCGCGCGGGGTCCCAAGGTCTCCTTCCAGCCGCCGCAAGAAGCTCCACCCCCCACATCAATTCATTTCATAACTGCTCCGTTTCATAATCAGCAGCAGCATGGGTTTTCCCTGGGGGTGGGGGTGGGGGTGGGGGTGGGGTGGGTGGGGAGAGCCCCAACCTCAAATCACAACCATCACACCTGGCAGGATGTCGGGAAACTTTCCAGAAATCTCCAGTTAGATTCCTTCTGCTGGAGTAACCAAATTCACCACTGCTGAATTACAATCGCCGGTGACAGCACAACTTAAGCATTTCCTTTATACCTTCTCCGGCTCCGCGCCCCTCCCGTCTTCTTGGGGTTCAGTCAACAAGTCTTCCCCCCAAGAGGCATGAATGGGCCTGGGCCGCGCAGCCATCTCTCCAGCTGCAAACTGATGAGGAAGCCCGACCCTCGGGCTCGATTGTTTACATCACACCCACTGAGGGCTTCCTGTCTTATATTAATGGGAAGACAAATAGGACAGGAAAAGAGTGTTTGCTTTTCTTAGAGCTGCGGTGGGTGGGGGCCAGGCAGAGAGAGGAGGAATTGCCCCACGTTTCATTGCACGAAGAGGCTGCTTTTCAAAACTTCAACTGTATTTCGTTCCATTTTTCTACTTTAACACTTGTTGAAAAGTAAAAGCATTGCTGTGCCAAACCTCAAATCATTAAGGGACTTGTGCTCACAACGCGTTTTCACCTGGCTTCGGAGAGGGATCCAGGTTGGAGTGATGGGGGGTGGGGTGGGGGGTGGCTAGAGCAGCAGAGACCTCCGCTGGCTGAATGGCACAAACTGAAGCCCTGCGCAGGCAGGGACCTGCAGACAGGTGCACATAGCTCACCCCATTCCTTGGGGTTCATACAAGAACCCTGCCTTGTCCCATTCTCCAGGTCTATGCCTCTAAGCTACAGTTCTCCTCCCAGGTATCCAGCAGCCCCTGGAAGTAAATTAGCTTTGCAACAGACAGATCTGGTGGAATTTGAAGCAATTAATTATAAAGGAAGAGGCAAAAGAAGCCTTCAGTTCCCAGTCCCATTACTGCCATCAGGGTGGGTAATTAGAGCCTGGGTGGGGCCAACCCACGTCAAGACCCGCCTGACCACCTGCCCTTTCGCAGAAGCAGCTCCCAGGGCGGCTGGTAAGTAATCATCATAATCATTAGTCCTGGAATTACCCCCAGTTGCTTCATTCAGGTTGGCACAAGAGCAAACCAGGAAACAGGCAGGAATCAGGCCGTGACAGTCCTTCTTGGGAAGTGCTGGGAGGAAACAAAACCCCCGGATAAAGTGAATCTTTATAAAGAGGTGTGGGTGTTGCAGCCAGCACTTACACGTGGAGTTGGGCGGACACTACATGTGCCCAGTGAGAGTAAGCTCTGCAAGCTGGTCCTCAAAATCCCGCAGTTCCTGGAGCAAAGCAGGTTAGGCTGATGACTGCGGAAAGGCCAAGTGCATCAGAAATCTCGACTAGGAAGTGTCTGCCGTGCAGAGTACGAGGGTGTCTGAATGTTAGGGCCTCCCCATTCCCTTTTCCTTCTTTTCTGCCCTGAGCTGGCAGTCCTGATGAAGTCATTAACATATTTTTATGAAGCATCTGGGCACCTAGGTTTTATGGGGGTTAAGTTCAAATTCAATGATTTTCTAATAATTTCAAAGGTACTCGTTTTCTCCCTCACTGCTTTCTCCACTGCCAGTTCCTGCATGCTTCTAACTTTACCTCCTCTTTCAACCTGGTGTGCAGTTGATGATGTGCAAACCAATGCTATTTAAGCATATGCAGATAAGTATTCCCCACGCCCCCCACCAACTTTGTTGCTTAAGTTCAGTTTAGGGTGCATATGTGCTGGGAATTAAAATGTAACCACATCTGTAGAAGATCTTAATTTCAGGAAAGCCTTGAATGCATATGACATTCTCATCAGCAGGCCAGAAAGATGTGATCTGGTCTGTATTTTCCCTCACCGGGTCTCGCTGCTGCCTGGAAAAGAGATCAATGGCTCAGCAAACAAAAGGGTGCTTAAAATGTGGCCTCCAACTTTACACCGGGTCTGGTTTAAATAATAGCTCAAATTGCTGTATGCACACCCAGAGTCTAAAGATAAAATTAATTTGTGTGGGAACTGTTGATATATGTCAGGAGAATCCAAAGTGGATTCAACACATGAGGGAAATGGCTCATTTAAAACAGTTTCGAGTTCGGCATTGATGGCTAACGTCAGACGCAGCATGCTGGGGGGTGATGGTCAATATGACAGGCACAAATGGGTTTAATATCTGGAGTCCAGAAAACCTGACAAAGACTGAGGATCACAGCAGAGCATGCAGGTACTACACTAGGAATCCGCGGGTGTGCTGACAAGAAAGAGGCTACACGATACTAGGGTGAATTTGCGTGAGTGGGAGTTTGACGTAAAAGAGGGGTGCCTTTCCCACAGAAAAGAATTTGGCAGCAGACTCTTCTTAGGGGGGTATGTCCAGCCTGAGGCCCCTTATTTTAAGGGAGATGTGGAGACATTGGAAAGGTTCCAAAGGAGAACCTAAATGATTAAAGAGACAGAAAATAGAACCTATGAGGGAAGGTTAAAGGATTTGGAGTTGTTTAGTCTACAGTAAAAAAGTGCTTAAAGGCAAATGTAACCGTCTCCCATTTGAAGGGTTACTATAAAGAGGATGCCGACCAGCTGTTCTTCATCTCTACAGAAGACAGAAGAGGTAAGAAACTCGAAAGCAAGATTAAAATTTAGGTCAAACAAAAAGAACACTTGCTTGGTGTGATGGTAACTGACTGGACATTGACATCACTGTGAGTGAGATCTTCACACACCTGACTCCACCATAAGTCATAGTCTTGCATGGTTAGGCAGAAGCCAGGCTGGAGAATGTCTTTCACCCCTTCTAGAGCTACAGTGTTCCTCATTTCTCTGCTGAATGCGGGAGCAAGGATGCTGAGTACCCATGTTCCCTAATCTACAAACAAGGTGCCATGAGGTTACAAGGCTACGCACAAACATGCGCCCACATCTCATTGGATCTTTGTTTATTGGGATGGCTAGCTCTAAGAGTATGTCCAACTTCAGGCACTGAATAGATGATAAATATATTTTATAGATTCACTCTTCTACATAGTTTCTGGGTATAGGCAGCATTGCTTTTTTGTTTAGTTGGCACACAAATATTAGTTGATGATAATGATAATAATAGCTATGAATTATCAAGCTCTTACTATAATTATGTTGGGCACTGTGCTAACTACTTTATGTAGATTATTTCTCATTTATTTTTTTTGCAGTAGCCCTGCAAAGTAGTAATAATTATTACCCTATGCTAACCCAAGGAAACTGAGTCACAACGAGGTTACGTAACACAGCCAGTAAGTGGCACAATCCCCGTTCAAACCCACTTAGTCTGTCTGCCTCAGAGGGTGTGCTTGACCTCACACCACCGCCTCCCATCATGAAGTATGTTCAGCTCTTAGGAGGGAAGAAACACTGGGAAAAGAAGCATTTGTGCTTGGTGACCCCAAATGATCAAAAGCCAAGCCTTCCGCAGGTTTCCACTGCCTGAGGAATGCGGTAGTTCTTCCAGCATAACAGAGGAAGAAAGGACTGACTCGCCTTCTGACCAAAAGCAGGCGTTGGTGTCTCCCGCAAAGCTGTAGGATCCAATCAAGGTTCAAGTGTGTTGCACTAATTAGAAACACTTGGCTGTTCACCGCTCACCTTGCATATAGTAGGTCTTCTATGAGGATTGAACGACTACGAATGCATTATGACTGCGATGCTTTCAGACTGGACTCAGCTGCGGTTTTCCAGCGTGTTGGTGGTCAAGGGTCTGGCGGGTCATTGCCAAAGGCCTCTTATCAGATGTTCCCTAAGCGTCTCAAAATCCAACTGTTTCCTTTAATTCGGCATCCATGAGAAACCATATGGATGGGTCACATATTTTTCCAAAGTCAACTACTTTCAGCTCAAGGAAAGATCTGTAATGGGGTTTATTGAGTGCTGTTGTATATCAACAATAGATGATTCATGAGCGAAACAGACATCAAAATGATTTTTAGAAAGGCAAACGAACCACACACAAACAAAAAATTAAAAGCCTTGATGCAAATTACTCCAAAGGACAGATATTTTCCCATTAGGACAATTTATCCCAAGTCTATAAACAGAGAGGAGCATAATTATCCAAGTGTTTGCTAACAGATTTAAACCTTATGTAGCTATAAAAGCTGGAGAGAGGAAGAAAGAGGAAATTCCCAGGAGATCCCCAACCACATCCAGGGCCTAACAGATCTCTATAAATACATACAAAGGCCAGCACTGATACCAAGCAAAGCACGGGAAGAAACCTCAGGATTTTAACCCGAGCCACAGAAATAACTTTGAATTGTCTTAAAACTAAACAATGACAATTCTACCAATAAACTTTCAGCAAACACATGGGCAGGGCGGTGACTTACTGGTGTTCCAGATGTAGTTAATAGAAACATGTGGCCCAGAATAAAAAAGGTATTTGGTAAATGAGGATCGAATGAATGAATGGTTGAATGAGTGGATGAGTGTCTGAACAGATGCCCAGGCTGCCTCTTTCCCCTTCTGAATCTCTGTTGGAAAGAGGCTCTTTGGTGCTTTAAACCCAAAGCTTGCACCTAGGGGTTGGACCATTTGATGCTGGTACTCTGGAAATAGCTGGTGGAACCAGAGACTGGTGTTTGATCCAAAGATACCAGCTGGTGATCTTTCCCTGGACACAGGAAGGGGGGCTGCAGTACCTGTGGACCATCTTTGCAGACCTGGATTCGAAAGCTTCCATTGTTTACACTACAGACTCTCGACACTATCTGAAGTCTGACAGAATCAAGTGCTAAGTAGCAAGCATCTACTGAGCACTCACTGGACGCTGAGTCTTGTTCTAAGCCCTTTATGTATTAATTCATATCCTGATTACAATCTTAAGAATGTTTTCTATTATTATCAATCTGTTTTACAGGCAGCAAAACTGGGCTGAAAGATTACCTAGTTAGCTCATGGTCATTTAACTAGTAAGTAGAGAAACTGGAATTTGAACGGATTCCATCTGGAACACTTGATGTTAACTGCTCCCCGATGCTACCTGCACAAATCTTACCTCCTGCCGATCCTTCGTACAAAATTACTGCCCCAGTCCAAGAATTACACACACATGTGCAAAGAACATTCTGATCTCTGCTGGTCGTGTTCCCTGAGCCCCCCAGCCCACCGCCACCTCTCTCTCCTGAGTGCTCATGTCACCTCTTCTCCAGTGAACACGACTGTAACACACCTCGTCTCTCCAACCAGATCTTGAGTTCCTCAGGGGGTTAGCGCTGAGTGTTGAATGGCAGTCTGGGGATGTAGCGGAATCAGAAAGACCTAGATTTAAAGTCTAAATCCCATCATTATTACCCATGGGACTCTGGGTAAGTCATCTAACATTTCCTGTTCTTATATCCAAACCATATTCCTTAAGGACTAATTGGGAGGGAAAATTGAATGAGAAAATGTAAATGAAGTGTCTAGGATGGTGCCTGACACTGTAGGCCAGTGATTCTCAACCACCAGCTATTATGACCCCCAAGGGACATTTGACAACGTCTGCATATATTTTTTGTAGTCACAACTGTGCGGAGGGAGGCTACCAGCATCTATCACCGTAGCAGAGGGCCAGCCGTGTGGCTAAACATCCTAGAAAGCACAGGACAGGCCCCCCCAGCAAAGGATTATCCCATCCAAAATGTCAACAGCAATAGCACCGGGGCTGAGAAACCTGCTGTTATTTTTTATTGAAAGTAAAATTTCCCATTTTCCTCCCTTTCTTTATTTTTTTTTTACAGTACTGTGCTTATGGTAGGTATCTAGTAAATCTTTGTGGAGTAAACCTATGTGTGAATGGGCACATGAATGTATGAATCCTAAGATATTTTGCTAGTCAGCAGCTGACCTGAGGGTGTGGTCTCCTCATGTCAGGGGTTTGGGTGGGAGTTGATTAGCCTGGAACCAGAACTTTCCCACATCCATGCCCAGTGAAAGGAATTCTGAAAGAGAACCAGTGTACTGCTGGGGGGCCTGAGCCCAAGGAAAGTGGTGTCAAAGTTGGTCCTAGGGGAACGGAAAGGCCAGCTTCTCCTCATTGGTCGCTCCTCCTAAGTGACATGCTATTTCTTACTCTGCAAATGTTCCTTCATCTGAATCTAATGCCCACTCCAAAGAATGATCCAGTGAAAGAACCAGAGAGCCATGGAAGAATGTGTTCAGTCTCTCATCCTGCGCCCAAAATTCACCCCTGCAACAGCCACACACACCCTGGAGCCCAGTCAAATGAACTGTCACCAAGAACACAAACTAAGAAACACGGTGGAAGCCAAAAGAATATGCAGTGAATACTTGACATTTTGACAGGTTTAGTAAGATCAGTTGTAAGAATTGGAAACCCAGGGAAGAAAAGCCTACATTCTTGGAGATAGCTTTAATAACTTTAACACGAACAAGGGGTGGTGTGGGAGGGGGCGGGGGGGTGAGAGAATCCCTTCCATCTCCCATTCTCCAGCTTGGTGGCAACACCTGCTTCCCTGTCCATCTTTTACAGTCAGAATACTTGAGAGGTTTTTGTGTACTTGTATATGAGAAATTTTAAAACTAAACTGTAGTTTCCTGTCATCTTTAAGCTTCTCTGGGAGATTCCTGAACTAAATTACCTGCGTAGAACTGTGAGAATCAGACAGACTCTTTCCTGCCTTGGGCCCGTGAGTACATCCAACCTGGGATTATCCCCCTCACTGTATCCCCCTCACCACCTTCACCTGGCTAATCCCTACTCCAAGTGCGGGACTCAGTTTAGATGTCATCTTCACCAGGGGTCTCACCCTGAGCCTGCCCTGGAATACATCCGGGGCCCTCCTTGGTGCTACCAAAGCATCCCCTGTGCATTCACTTGTCCGCTTGTACTTCTAGACTGTCAGCTCCGCGGGCGTAAGGCTACGTGGCCTTGTTCACTATTTTATTCCTGGGGCCTACCGTCGTGCCTGACACATGTGGTTGCCTCACGAGTGTCTGTTGAATGAATGAGTATAAATCAGGAGACTTCCAAATGCCTTCATTCCCGCAACTATACTTACTGAGGGCTGACTGTGAACCAGATGTTAGTTTAGGCACTGGGAAGACAACTATTACTACCCTGGTACTAACAAAACAATAGCAGGAAAAGCAATCTTAGCTAATGTTTACTGGATATTTACCATGTGCCAGGCATTGGGCTAAGCTCTTGTATGTATTCTCTTTTCATCTTCCCCTTCCCCAAAGCCAGGTGGCAGACACTATTAATATTTTCATTGTACCGACGAAGAAAGCAAGCCACTCCTATGGACCTTAATGTGAGAGAATTTCTGACAATGAGTCTAACTCAAGAGTTCTAACTCTTACCAGCTAAGAACATATTAATTCACACATGAGCTTTGTGATGTCTGCCTTCTTGCATGGAAAGTCCCTATCCACTCTTCAAATTGCCTGAAATTTACTTTGAAATACTTTGATATCGACTATCAAGTGATGCCAACCATGACCCACACAGGAGGGGCTGTGCCCTGATGTTGGGGGGACCCTGAGGGCCCGCCCTCTGCAGGGACAGAGGCAGCTGCAGCAGACACTGGAAGCGCCGCTGTCCTGGCCGGCACCACAGGTTCGGCAGTTAGCAGAGCGCAGGTGAGGGATTTGTGTTCTTCTGCGGAATAGAGACGTTTAGGCTGGTTAGACAGTGTGTACTTCCGTCCTGGCCAACTGAGCTGTAAGGATCCAGAGAGGCCAGCTCCCTCACACCTCTGAGTGATGCTTCAGCTGCAAATCCATAGGGCCCGGGTCCCCCCAGTTACCGGAGGGTCCTGCCCCTGGGCCTGACCATAAACTCAGGTGATCCTTCCCACAGAGTACTGTTGCGTGCCCTTCAGAGTGTGCCTGCTGGGAGGGTTCCTACAGCAGGCTGAGAACAAGGAAAAAGCGGGTGGGATGTCCCTGAATTGACAGAAGCAGGCTGCGGGACAGCTGCTGTACCCGCGTGCTGAGACCCACTCTCTGCACAGCAGGCGTCGGGACTTGCTTTTGGGGTGACCTACCACCATGGTTGGCAGCCTTAATCCCATTCACATGCGCTCCTGCCAGCTGCCACTCAGCGATTGGTGTTTTCTCTTCAAGAACCTAATGCGGGAGCGTTACAGATCCGCGCCCTCATCTCTGGCTCTCTGGCCTGCACCAGGTCCTCAGGCTCCCATTCCATCCTCCCCCTGCCCTGTTCTCTGGACTAAAGGAACCTGTCCCAGCCCACAAGGTCTTTGCGCTCATCTATCCCTGAGAACTGGGACTTGGCCACGGCAGCCATGCCTGCCTCTTGGCCTGGCCCACACCTTGGCCCTGCCAGCTGGCTTCATGATGGTGAGCTCTACATTCCCCGGAAGGGCCTTCACGGACTCTGAGGAGAGCTGAAGCAGGCTGGGACCACAGGGACTCCTTCTTTTCCCCAGGGGTCTTCATCTACCAGGGGCCAGCGCCCTTCCCTCATAGGCTTGTACCAACGTCGCCAGATAAAATATAGGACACCTGGTTAAAACAGAGTTTTAGGTGAACAAAAAATACTTTTTTAGCCTAAGTATGTCTCAAATAATGCATGGGAATTTTTCCCCCTAAATCTGACAACGCTAGTTTGTACTTGCTACTTGGTTTTCATAAAAATCGCATCTATATTCAGGTAAATAATTACACAGAAAACAAAACATATAGACACTGTTAAAAGGTGGAACGCTTACAAACACCCTTGGTGCTCTGTTTCTCCCTCTGACGGATGCCTTCTTCAAGGATGGGCCTTTAATCATCTCCTCTATACCTCACTGGGAGTCCCTCGCCTCTGCCCGACCTTTCTCACTCGGTTTATAATTCTCTTCCCGTGATCAGTCTTTGCATCACTAAGTTCAACGACTTTGATCCTTTCTCCCTTCCCAAGCAATTACCATTGAACTGAATGCTTCACCTTGGCTTGCTCTGTTTTACGATGACATATCAAAACATCTCCTCTTTACCAACCAGTCAGCGAGCACATTAAGGAAACATTGAATGGCCAGTAAGTCATTCCCCAATTCTTCCAAATTGACCGCAAGGGTCGGATTTCTCCCCCTGATTGCCCAGGCTCTCTAACTCTAAGAAGTCCTTGCAGAAAAGCAACACCAGCGCCCCAACCCCAGTTTGGATCTGGTCCCACTGCTCCCCATCAGCTGGAGAAGGTCCCGGTTGGGAAAAGCGAAGGACCAGACAAAGGTCCAAACGATTTTCTCACAAAGGAAAAGACTGAACTTTTCTCTGCAGCCCAGGGCCACCTCAACCATGTCCTTTACAAATCATGCCACACAGAGGACACACCAGCACCACCCCGACAGGTGGAGAGAGTAACCAACCCACTTATAAAGGCATGTCCGGTGCCAGGGGGAGGCTGTGAAGGGCAACTAACCCTGTGATTACTTTCAGTCTTCACGGACAGTAACTAGGATTATAAGTGAGAGGCGCTGGGTAAGGCTCAGAGAGGGGACCAGGGTAGCCAATAAGGTCTGACAAGGCATGGACGCTCCCTGGGTGGGCTGGTTAGGGGAAAAGGAAGGACATTAGTAAGATCAAGAAAGAGTTGTTAATGCATCAAGGGGGAGAAACACGTTGAACGGCCTCAGTCACAAAGAGCATCACTGAAAACAGACACGGTACTAGAGAGGCAAGTAATGTGGTTGCTATTTAAAACTTCCATCATAAGGTATTACCATCACTTTCAATGAACTATCACTTCGTTCCCCGCGAAGAAGGGAAGATATATAATTATTACCCTCACTCCATAGAGGAAAACAAGGACATAGGAAGATCTAGGGACCCAGGTTTCCTGACTTCTGGTCCAGATGCCTTCCTTGCCTAGCAGACAGTTGTTGCTCTATTAGGAACCGACAGGACCCTGGCCAGGAAGCTGCTTTCAGACTCATCCCTGTAAGTCCAGAAGTACGCGCTGGGATTTGGGACTGGGCTGTGTCAGCGTGAGCAGCCCAGTGCGGAGAGGGAGGCCTGGGTTTGGATCTCGGCTCTTCTTTGCCCACCTGCATTCTCTTGTCTGTAGCTGGGAGAGTGACAGTTACCTTGCAGAGGTGTCGCGAGCTACAATGAGCTGGTGCGTGCCGAGTGCTGGCACCAGACAGCAATATGCATGAACGTTATTATTAACAGTGACTCTAATTGCAGGTTCAGGAATCTAACTTGTGAAGAAGAGCTCAAATATATGCAAATCCCCACTAAGACAGGGATGAAATGGATGAGAACCGGTAGTTTTACAAGGCTACCGAAAGGCTTGTCGAGTTAATACATTTTTTTTTTAAGTGACCAGAGAGAGTGACAGACTAATAATGGCTCACACCTGTTGACTGCGCGTGGTGTGCCAGGCACGGTGATAAGCCTTTACCTGCACCCTGTCACCGTATGAGTTAAGGGTTGTTCTTCTGTTCTCCATTTTATAGTTAGGAAACCTTGGCTGAGTGGGATTAAGAAACTGTCTGATGCTACACATTTCATAAGTGGTCGGCTCAGGACTCATTAGGTGCAAGGTTTCAGACAGGTAGCCCAACCACACTTTTCTTGCAGGTGTGTGTGAGTGTGAGTGTGGGTGTGAGTGTGGGTGCGTATGTGCCCGTGAATTCAGAAGAAAAGACACCAAAGGTGAGCAGCGATCGATCACGGGGGGCTGACAGGCAATCTGCACTTTCTTCTTTATGCCTTACTTGCGTATGCACTGCTTTTATCACTTAAAATATTTTCTATTTTGATAACAAGTATAGGCTTCACAAAAATAATCCAAAATGAGGCTTCAAAAATATAATGAAAATGCCCAGTCCTTGGATGTAGGAAGGGTAGGAAGGAGTAAGTAGCCACAGCATTTTCAAGGTCCGCTGTAATTAAACTTTCAAGTTTTTATTTTCATCAAAGAAATCTTCAGAATGAAATGAGCATCCTGAAAACACAAATTACATTCTTTCCTGCCACCTAAAAGCTCAGGTTCCATTAGCCCTATTTTGGGGGCAGAAGACCTAAGTTCTAATTTTAAATCTGCTCATAATTTGAGTGTCAATGTTAACCCCAAGATTTATCCAATAATTTACTCTATAACACCACTGATGAGTTCTTGAAATGTTTTGTTTGACTACACTTTCCCTTTGCACAACTGTTGACTACTCACAAGCAAACATCCTTCTCTTCCATGGCTGTCACTAAAGACAAAATGATGAAAGATCACCAAGGCAAACATTCGTCTTACTGTTTGCTCTGAACTCTGGACTCTTCTTCAAGGAGAAGGGTGATGATAAATTATGATTTGGTACCCGCTGTAAACAGAGCTAGTCTTCAAAGATGACCTTGGTCGAGGGATAAAGGACTTGAAAGCAAATTGAAGGAACTCGAAAATGACGCCCTTTCCCTGTTTTTCTGCTGTTGGTCATGATGCAGGAGGAGCAGGGGAGAGCTGCCTGTGGGAGCTTCTGGGGGTGCCCCAGGTCAGATGGCCTGGAGGGCAGGAGGGACGTGTGCTGAGAAGCCCCCAGGGAGGCCATGGGAGGCAGAGGTGTGCCCAGCTCCCATGTACCACTAGAGATTGCTTGGAAGTAGAGGTTAAGAGGCTGTATTGGGAGCAAATGGCTTGGAGTTCAACTAAGCAAGGAGTCCAGATTGTGTTCACAGAACTGACCACCTGTGAATGCCCCTGCCTGGAATTATCTGGCTGGGCTGGACTGGGCTAGACACCCTGGCTGCAACTCGAAGGTGGCAGGGAGGTCTTATAGGCCCGTTTACCCTGACACGGGACTGCTCAATCACCGGAAATGCACGGACAGAAGAAAACAGAGACGACTTGTTTGCCTTTGTACTATTTAATTTACTTTAACATTAATGCCTGCAGATAAGTTTTGGGAAGCTTGCCTGTGCATTTGCATGTCTGTTTACATGTTTGAATTTTGGGTACTTTCTCTATCGAAGTAGAAAAGCAGGATTGACCATCAAAGTCTCCCAGACTGTGATTCCAGACCTGAGGCTTCAGAGACACAGGCACACGCTCACCTCTGGGTCATCCTCCTGACTCCACAGGTTTCCAGCTTAAAACACACCTGGCAACCACAATGTCTGGCAGCACAGAGTATTATTTTTAACATTATTTTATTTTTTACAGATTGAAGACCCTGACAGAATTTTGTATATTTCACCTATGTTTCCAGAATTAACAGAAACCATACATTCTCTCTCACTCTCTCATTTTCTCTTTTAGCTCTTCTTCCTATGTCCTTCATCCTTCCACATTTTTTTTTTTTGAGCCACGGTTTCAGTCGGGGGCTGATCAGGGCGGCAGACCCACTAGCACTAATACGTGACAATGGATTTGACCTCACACAACCGGGAGCTGGTTAAAGTATGAGCTGGTGAACGTAAAAGGCTGTTGCTTCACTGGCAGGGCCTGAATATCAGGAGGGCAGGCGGCCAGGAAGGAAATACACAAGTGAGGGAGAGCCAAGGCCCGTGGGCATATGTAAGAATGAGCTGAGGGGACAGGGACCATCTCCTGCCTCAGCCTCCAGCTGTGATAGTTTTGCCAGCACCCTTCAACGTGGAACTCAACACGCCCTGGCCCAGGCCTCAGGGGAGCTGTGCCAGGACACCTGGAGGACCTGGGACGCCACCCCACAAGGTGCGTTATCCAACAATGATCCCAGTGCCCTGCAACAACCGTTTGAGGATGCATGCACACACACACGCACAAATGCAGCTGTTGCTTCCCCTCGCACATTCCAAGTTTGTGCACAGGGCCTCCCACGGCCCACACCCACCCAGCACGGAGCAGTGAAGGCATGGGAAATGCAGCTTAAGCTCAGTTCGGCCAACCCCAAACAAACCCACCACTGCCTCCCCTCAGGGCACCGGCCCCAGAGTGAGGCCGTGAACATTTTATCTCCGACACGGTTCAGGGCAGGGATCTGCACACCTTTTCCGTGTGGGGCCAGGGCATAAGTGTTTCAGGGTTTGCGGGTCATGTATGGTCTCTGTCTTACTCTCTTTATGACCTTTACAAAAGGAGAATCCATTCTCAGCTGGCAGGCAGGAGTTTGCTGTTCCCTGGGAAGAAGGCCCCAGCCCCCGAGTCAGGAGGCTCTTCTGGGGAACCTGGGGGGAGTCCCTCACCCTCTAAGGGGGCTTGGACCTTCTCATCTGCAAGGTGAGTGTCTGCGAATAGTTCTGCATCAGGAGTGAACACCAGAGACGCAGTGAGTCTCGGTGTTGAGGGCAGGGTCCCGCAGGTGAGTTCTGTTTGCAGTTGCAAAATATAGATTCTTGCTGCCATATAGACTATGATGTAACTATTATTACAATATATTCTTAGTGGGAATTAAGTCGCATGTACCTTTCCTCTTCTTTCCAAAGTGAATTAATGGACATGCTTTATTTTAATAATCCTGGATGGATGAGACCCTTTTTCAAACATAACTTCTGGAGGTGATCTAAGAGCTTTCAGCTGCACCTCCACATTCGTCAGAGAGCACCACCGTCACATGAGGGGTTTAAGAGAAAGGGTTTAGATTGACTTGTGAAAGTTTGCAAAGACCGTGTTTGCTTTTGTAAAAATAATAAACTTACTACTTGTTTATGCAGAAAAGACTGAAATGCTTACCCAAATACCAGCAGCATGCTTTTTTTTTTTTTTTTTTTTTTTGGTAAGGATCCATCTCAATCTATTTCAAAACATACAAATCAGAGGGGTAAATTGGGAACACCAACACAGACTGTCTTTCTGCAAACACAGCACATGAAAAAGCGCATAACATATAATACCTCTATTTATTTTTAGGGGGACAGTTATGGAAACTCCAAATGTGGACCCACGGGGGTGGAAGCTTCCACTCTCAATGGCAGGCGCTCCCTCCAGATATCATGGGCTGGTGCCGGCCCAGTCACAGAACACTCGGAAACCCGAGACTCTCGTTTGGAGGAGGACTGTTTCTTTTATTCAGCAGACGTTTACTGAGCTTCATTACGTGTTAAGTGCTGTTCCAGTTAGAGATGCCAACCCCGCCCAAGACCATGAAGCTCAGTTTTTTTTCCTGAGTCATTGATAAAAATGTTAAACACCAGCTTCAGAAACCACTGAAGGGTAAGGGGCTCCCCTTTTTGTAACTGTCGCTGGATGAACTCTGATGTTCTCCGTCAGCAAGGCAGGTTCTGTGAGGCTGAAAGAGCAGCTAAAGACATTCATTCAGTTGAGAGAAGCTCATCACCGAGACGAAAGGTGCAGAAGCCCTGGCTGGATGGCTCAGTTGGTTGGAGTGTCGTCCCATAAGGTTGTGGGTTCAATTCCCGGCGTAGAAGGTATTTGAGGGATAACTCACAAAGGCCTCACACTGTAGCAGTCAAATCGATGACTCCCACACATCGGTGCCCATGGTTCTCCTGCCTTGTCCTTGGATTGTGTATGCTGGGAGGAGTCATGCATGGAAAGAATCTGAACTGTCTTCTTCTGAATTGCAACACATGGGGTGTTCTCTCTTTGTCTCAAAGAGCGTTGGGTCCACCTGCCTGGGCTATTAAACTATGAAATAACCAGCTGACATTTCTGAAAAGCAAATATTCCTGAAGAGTTCTGGTTTGTTTCCTTTTGATCACTCCTTTATCACAACAACTAATAATAGAACAAAATAGATCTTAAAGATATATTTCCCAATCACAAAACTTTTTTTTTTCTACAAGCTGAGGTCACCCACCTTCTTTTACATTTGAAATAGCAATATGGAAAATAAAATCTCCAGGGATGAGCACCACAGACTGTTCTGGGGACCAGAGAGTTGTGCGCAAAGATGTCTTCATTAAGCCACAGCTCAAAAAATTTTTCGGAGGGTGGCCAAAAATTCAGGAAACTTTTTGCCATTTCATCTTTAAGCTGATATCTTACCATCATAAAATCAGCCATTTAAACTCTGGAAACCCTTTTTAAGCAGAAGCTCTGTATTGTTTTCTTTGACTAAGGCCTATTCCTTTAAAAAAGAAAGTATAAACATATCCTATTCCATATCTTCAAACCTGGGAATTGATGGTTAGCTAGAGATGGGGGTGGGGGTAGGGTTGGGGTGGGGGGTGGTCAGTTGCTCCAACTGAGTACATTCTTCTCCAGACCTGGGCACCCCTAGGGAAGGCATCAAACGGTGGAAGAAAACCTTCTCACGTGTTTCCTCCTCTTGACAACAAATTTGTGCCTCCAGAATTGTGAGAAAATAAGCTCCTTTCTTTAAGCCATCCAGCCTGTGGTGCTGGGAAGTCCTAGCAAACTAACACACTTTTTAAAGCTGACTATCATTGCGTCGCAGGTACACGCCCCAGTCCGTCTCCTCATTCGTCCACCAGCAGAGGTCTGGGTGGCTTCTACCCCTCGGCTGTCGAATACAACGCTGCTGCAAGCGTCGGTGTGCAAATACAGGTGTGGGCTTCTGCGTTCGATTCTTTGGACATGCACCTTAGAAGTGCGATTGCTGGGTCATATGGTAATTCCAAGTTTTAAACTTAGTTTTAGTTTACTTTTTTAAGGAACCGCCATACTTTTTGCACTTTTCACTTTGCTCACCACTCATAGTAAAAAGAGGAGATGTGAAGCAATATGAATGTACATACATTGGTTTAGATTCTGGAAATTTGACTCTGTTCTCTTTTAAAGCACTCTTGTCATCTGCTATGAAGAACATTTTCTTACAAAGACAGAATTGGTGTTTAATCATTTTTATGAGTTATCTCAACTCCTTTATCTTTGCCCAACCTTTTCACTCAGTTTACAGGCTTTCTCACCCCTTGGTTATTCTTTGTGCCATTAGGTTCAGCCACTTTGACCCCTTTTCAGTGCCCAAGCAATCACTCTTAAATGTCCTTATCACTGTGGCCGACACATCTTGTTTCTCTCCATCAGACCGCTTCCTTTTCTACTGGCTGATGATCCATGATGATGGGAAACACTGAGAGGGAGCTGGGTCCCCACACCTCATAAATTGTCCCCAGGAAGGTCAGCATCCCCTTTGCTTTCCCCGTGGGGGAACCTCAAGAGGAGCAACTTTGGGATGTAAACAGTGAGTCTGAGCTGAGCCACAATGGCTCCAAATTGGCTGGAGAAGCCTTGGTCAGGGAAAGCAAAGAAATTTGCATGAAAAGATAATGCTTCTCCTAAAGGCTTCTGAGAAACTATCCCTCCATCTGTGCAAATCAGAATGTTTGGGTATTGTGCAGAAGCCCTATGAAAACCTGCCTCATTTTATTCTGAAGAGATTTCAGCTTTCTCTGTTCACAGTGATGAACAAGCGTGGGTGGAAGTCTCGGAGAAAGGGGTGGAGGAGAGTTACAGCCAACGCTCCAGGGCCTGGTTTAGTGATGGGAGGGTGGTTGGGACGAAAGGAGAATTTTGGGAGGCAGGAGGAGCTGGAAAGAAGCTGGGTGCCCCGGGTAGCTTAATTACTTTAAAAAGTTGAAAACTGAAAACAATAAATTTCACTAGTAAAATAAAGGTGGCGTTAGATTAAATGTATTAAGACAGTGGTTTGGGGTGATGCTTGAGTAACTGTAGTCAAATAGACATTTGGAAAAAAACCGTGATGGTACCGGACAGGCAAGTTACCATGAAATGATTAACATCACTTTACTTTCATTGGGAGGGTGTTCATAACCAGTAAAGGCTGTGGGGGGGGGGGGTCTTCAGTATTGGTAAACTTCTATTGCTTCATTTGCTTGATGGTTAACATAAAAACTCACTAATTGAACCCATGATTTGTGCATTTTTCTATATGTATGTTACACTTTTTAAAAAGTTTGTTGGAAGAAGCACCTCTAGAATGATAGAATGAGGGCCTTTAAAAATCCATTTCTTCGTAAAAGCAACAAGAACACTGGAAAAAATATCAAGAGCAACTTTTTCAGAACTCTGGAAATTAACTAAAGGCTTGAAGTGGTCTAAAAAGCAGTTTTTCGAGAAAAATGGCTGGATCTCAGTAAGCCCAGTGAGCTTTGTGGCATTTTAAGTCACACGATTCCCATCCCTTCTCCGCAGTTCCACACAGCTTTGAAAGCCAACAGCCTCACAACTAGGGCAGCGGTGGTGGAAACAAGCAGCCCAGCTGCCACTGGGTCAGAACAAGCTGGGAGGTTCTCCAGAGCCCCATTTCCAGAGATTGCTCCGTGTTTGTCCCGCCTAGCAGCTCTCTGCAAGCTCCATTTTCAGGACTGATCTTCCTTTGATTTGATTCGATTCAGAGCTGACTCTGCAAGAAGAGCCCAACCCCTAGGTCATTTGTTGAAAACAATCAGTGACAATTGTTTAGCATCTCTAGGTACCTGAGAAAATATCTGCAAATCATAGTCAACAAGGGACTTGAATTTAGAATACGTAAAGAACTCTTACCACGCAACAACAACAAATACAGGCACTGATACAATTTAAAAATGGGCAATGAATCTAAACATTGTTCCAAAGATACCCAAATGGCCAAAAGCACATAAGAAGGTGTTCAACATCATTAGTCATCGGGAATACAAATCAAAACCACAATGGCCGCTTCACACCCACTGGGGTGGCTGTAACGATAAATGAAGATAATAACTGTTGGGGAGAATGTAGAGTTACTAGAACCCTCATACACTGGTGTGGGAAAGTAAAACAATACAACCCTTTTGGAACACAGTTTGGGAGTTCCTTGGAAGGTTACACACAGAGTTACCATATGACCATCAGTTCTATTCCTAGGCATACACCCAGGAGAACTGAAAACATCTGTCTACACAGAAACTTATACACTGGTGTTCACAGCATTACTTGTAAAAGTCAAAAAGTGGAAATGATCCAAATGCCCTTCAAATGATGGTTGGTTAAACAAATGTGATGTATCCATATTGTGGAATACTATTTAGCAATTTGTGAAACATCCTACAAGCTAGCCGAACAGGAAGGCATTGTGTTAAGTAAAGGAAGCCAGTCACCAAAAAGTACACGTCGGAATGTCTGGACTAGGCAAATCTCCACAGGCAGAGAGCAGCTTGGTGGTTGCCAGGGGGTAGGAGACGGGGCAAACAGGGAATGATGGTGATGGGTATGGGGCTTCTTTTTGGAAGGATGACAACATTCTAAAAGGAGATATTAGTGATATTTAACTCTCAATTGTACACTTCAAAAGGGTGGATTTTATAATATGTGAATTGTATTTCTATAAAACAGGAAAGTTTGCCCTGACTGCAGTGGCTCAGTTGGTTGGGCATTGTTCCCTAAAGCGAAAGGCCGCTGGTTTGATTCCCAGTCACGGCACATGCCTGGGATGTGGTTTGGCGCCTGGTCAGGGCTTGCACAAGAGGCAACTGATCGATGTTTCTCTATCACGTCTGTGTTTCTCTCCCTCTCCTTCTCCCTCTCGTCCCCTCTCTCTAAAAGTAAATGAGTAAAAATGCAGAAAGGCTAAGAAACTGTCTAGAACTGGATTTCTTGATCTTTGATTCTTCCCTTCCACAGCGGAGAGGGGTGGGGACAGCAGTGTCATGAATAAGGAGCTTGAGGTGCCCTGGCCAGGTTGCGGCTTATAGATTATAACTGCAGAGCTCTTATCGGGGAATAGATGAGCTGCCCAGTTAGGGTGGAGGTGCTCTCTGTTGGGACAGGCGTTCTATTTGTGGTATGGGTATGAATGGACAGAGCATCCTAGCAAAAAAAACCAAAACCCTAACAACACAGGTCATACAGACAGGTAAACCTAGGCTCAGTTCCAGCTCTGTTCCTTAGCAGGTGTGTTTACCCAATCTTTCTCAGCCTAAATTTCCCCATCTCTAAAAAGAGATAATACTACTTACCTTTTACATCATGAGGTGGTTGTAAGAATTAAATGAGAGTGTACGTAATACACATGGCTCATATGGATATTTGAGAAATAATTTTATTGTCATTGATAGCATCTAATAAATAGGGTTTTTCAAATATCTTGTAAAGAAAAAAATAAGTGTACTTGGGCCAGCAGTTGTTCTCAGACCTCTCAGAAGGCCCTGAGAAGGTTTGAAACCTCTCCCCTGGCCTCCCAGCTTGCGGGCCCCAGACAGCTGGGAAAAGCAGTAGCTCCTCCCCCTGCTGCAGCCCCAACTCCCTCGCAGCCCCAGCCTGGCTTGAAACCGACACAATGTTGCAGGGGGTATGGTGGCAACAGGTACAAGACAGGAAATAACTCACCACTAGGAAAGAAGAGGAAAACGAGTAATTTATACCCGTGTCAAACAAGCATGCTCCCTGTTCCACAACGTTGCCATATTTAGCCCTTTGTTTTTCTAATTAAAAAGGAGTACATGCCCATAAAAAAGTTAATTGTGTCCGAGTACATAGAGAAGGGCTGACTGAACTTGAACTGGTTCCCACCCCAATTAAAAGAAGAGAGCTTTCACTTTGTTCGCCGCCTGTAGAAGACACAGGCTGCAACGCTGGAGCATAATCCGCCACTGCTGGGAAAATCTGTGAGGAGCAGGTAATTTACGTTAGCGCCGCCAGCGTTAGTGTCCGCACCTTGTTTATTCCAAACACCCGTTTCTTCGCAGCTCTCTCCCTACAGCCTGCACCAGCGTGGGATAAACGTAACCGAAGAGTGCCCTCCAGAGGTCACTGGGAATTCAACCGCGCTGACCGTTGAAAGGGGAAAAAGACCCAAGAGACACAATTTTATTTTCTTTTACATTAGGCGAGCCAGCATTCAAATTTGGTGTGCGAGGACTCATTGGAACCCGACTGATTTGTCACCCGCCAGCAGCCTGTGGCCAGAACTTACTTGTTTGCGAGGGATACTTTTCGAGGACACAGAAATCTCGCGGAAGCCAGTCCAGCTGGGTGCCGTGGGAACCGGTGCCGGAAACCGCAGGTTCGGAGCCCCGGGAAGCTGCTTTCCAGTCCCTCTGTCTCTGGGGACATTGTCTCTCACCCCTTCCCCTCCCTGCCTGTCCACTCCGTGTTCCTCTAAAGGGACTGGCTTCCTCTTGATGTCTGTCCTTCTGTCACTTGAGGCCTGTGGCTCTGGCTCTCAGGACATGATTCCCGACCTTTCACCTCATCTCAAGCAGCCAAGCAGCTTGGTCTCTCACTGGCCTGATTCCAAATTCTCAGGAAACAAAACTGATTACCTATCAAGTCCAATAGTTGGATTCAGTTTATCCACCCTGGTGGATGGCCAGTGTGTGGAGGTAGAGGGGTGTGTGTGTGTGTAGGGAGGGAGATAGGGTCAGGGTCACATGGTACAAACAAATTCGGCACATACAGAACTGTGGGAAGCACTTCAAAGAGTCTGTTTTTTTTTTTTTTTTTTAAATAGCAATAAGCTAGCATTTATAGTTTACCATGGACCAGGACTCTACTAAGAGTTTTATAAACATTATCTCATTTAGAAGATGATCAAAATAACAACAAACTCACAACTATCAACAACTGAACAAAAAACAAAAACAAACTAAGCAAACAATAGAACAGGAACAGAACCACAGAAATGGAGATCACATGGAGGGTTATCCGCAGGGAGGAGAAAGGGGAGGATGGTGGAAAAGGTACAGGGAACAAGAAGCATAAATGGTAGACACAAAATAGACAGGGGGAGGTTAAGAATAGGATGGGTAATGGAGAAGCCAAAGAACTTATATGTACGACCCATGGACATGAACTAAGGTGGGGGAATGCTGGTGGGAGGGGTGGTGCAGGGTGGAGAGGAATAAAGGGGTGGAAAAAAAATGGGACAACTGTAATAGCATAATCAATAAAATATACTTTAAAAAACATTATCGCAGCAGAAAGAACAGACTTGGTCTCACTCTCAGCGAGTTTACCCTCTGATGGCGGGAGGCAAGATCTACAAACGTGAAAGGGTTAGCGAGTGCCAAACTGTGTGTCGGCCTGTATTGGCTCTCTCCTGCTGGGTGACAAATGACCAAACGTGTAGAGGCTGTGAGCTTGTATGAGCCCACGGTTCTGTAGGTCGGATCTGCAGCGCCACGTGGCAGGCTCTCTGCTCAGCATTTCTTAAGACTGGCATCATGGTGTTGGCTGGGGTGTGGGGCTTTTTCTAAGCTCGCTGGTTGTTGGCAGAGTGCGGCTTTTGCAGCTTTAGAACTGAGATGCCCATTTTCCGGCTAGATGTCAACCAGAGACTGACCGATCTCAACACCTAGAGCTTGCACCGTCCCATTGCCGGCTCACAACTGTGGGTGTTTGCTTTCCTCCAGGTCAGTAGGGTCCAGGGCCCCTGATGCCCGCTCTGCTCCCAGTCTCAGGAAACAGCTCTGCCTTGAAAGGGCTCCTGTGATCAGGCCAGGCCCACCACTGTGTCCGACTGTGACATAAAACCTCATCACAGGAGAAATGCCCCAGGTTCCCAGCCCGGGCGCAATGAGGACACACACGCACAGGGGGAGCCCTGCCCGCCACGCCCGTGGAAACAGAAGGTGCGTGCGTGCAGGTCAGCGCCATTCGCAGGAGGGGGAGAAGGAGAAGGAGAGATTTCTGGCAGGGGACTTGGCCCACACCAGAAAAGACAGTCTTCCCCCGGCATGGCCTTAGAAGCTTGGCACCACGACTCAAGATAATTTCGAACAATTAATAGGTAAGGATTTCAAGTAATATTAGAAAAAATTTCAGCACTGGCATGGAGGAGGGAGCTAGCACTAATAGATGTTACAACATGATTGAAACCCAGTTGATGAGGATAAAAACAGACGTAGAACAAAAATGGGACAGTCAGAGACAGAAATGTGCGCATAGGAGTGTGTGTGTACATGTGTATCACGGTAAATCCAGCCTCAAATTAATGAAGGAGAATTAGTTACTAATAAATGGCCTTTGGACTTATTAAAAATTAGATTTTTTAATTTTCCACTATACTGCATCAAGGTGGAGCCCAGCTAAATTAAAATTTTAAATTATGTAGATAAATATAAAATACAATCAAGAAAATTGGTAGAAGAGTTTCAGGCCTGAGAAGACGGTAATGTCCTGAGACTGGAAGTAGTGAAAAATTACAAAAGAAAATACCACCAAGTCCCCCACAGGAACAGCCGAAACTTCTTCACGGTAACAACCACAATCTTTTAAAAGGTGTTCACCACGTGGGGCAAAAGGATTGAGGTCGGTAACATGTAAGTGCACATTCCGGCACTAAAGAAAGACCAGGACCCCAGCAGACGGTGGGTAGAAGACAGACGACTCAGACAGCAGGTCAGATGAAAGAGGAGAAAAACTAGGGGAACACGGCCCAGCCTCCTGGTGAAATAAATGCAAAGTAAACTGCGAAGGTGAGCCATATTTCTGTTCATTAAATACGATTTTAAGTTACACAGCGTAGGGCAAACATAGGTTTTTGGTGTGAATATGCGAAGCCCAGTTTATTCTTGGGTTAGTATGTATCACCCACTGTATTCTGCTCCATAGGAACAGCTGTGAACCTGCCCTTGCCCCACCCAGTAACACCCAGCCCTGAAAGGGTCCCGGTACACCGGCACCTGTACGTGTTTGGGGAGAGTGCACTTCAGTAAAACCATTTGCGAAAAGCAACTCAGAGAGATGTCCTTCAACGCAGCACTTTCATTCCGGGAAGTCTGTCCTAAGAGCACGATTCGGAAGGAAAAACGAAGTCATGGCCACGAGCACTGTGAACGTGGTACTTAGTGCCCAGCACTGAGAAACTGGGAGCCGCAGCGTGAGCGTCTTACCCGCATTACTGGTGACGGCCGCGCCTATCGTGACTGTTCAGTAAGGTGAAACGCATTTGAGATTGTTCAGTGCAAACGGATAACACAGATCCCGCATGCATTGTTATTCAGTGTTTTAAAAGTATTCCTACGGCATCATCGGTGAAACTGAGAAAACAGCACTTATCTGTACTGCCAGAGGGGATACAAATTAGTGTAACTTCTTGGGTGAAACAATTTGTAACATGAGTAAAAAAATAAAAACCTGATTCATTTGAGGATTCCATTTGTAGGGATGTATCCTTCACGTAAATGTAAAATTTATGGTAGAATTTCTGACATAGCAAAAAAGATGACCACAAAATGCCCATCAACTGGTGACCAATTAAATAAATCACATGAGAAACCCTAAGTGGAATATTATATGGCTGTTAAAAAGAATGAGAAAAGTGACAGGTTCTTCTGATTTGAAATAGTCTCTAAGATAGGTTTTTAAGTTAAAAAAAGTTAAGATGCAGAATAGTGTGAATAGTGTGTTCCTACTTGTGTAAAAGAGAAGTGACACAGAGAACTTGTATATGTTTAGAGGATTCTTGCAAAGACACCCCAAAGTGGTAGCAGCGTGGGGCCCTGGAGTGCAGCTGGTGGAGGGACCAGGCAATGGGGTCTGAACCGAGAAGACTTATCACTCACTGTCCTTTGTGTCTTATTCGAATGCTTTGCCCTGTGCATGCATTACTGTCCAAAGAAAAGAACTATTAAGAAAGGTAGTCTAAATATATATATATATATATTGCAGATGAACATAGATGAGATTAAATTAAATCTATTGCATTCGTATGGTGGTTTGCATGGTCACAGGTAATATCTTAATGTAGAAAAATTAAATTGAGAATTAGTATAGTGGAACTGCAAGTCATTCTTTCCTTTAAAATGCTATTTGCAATGTTGTTTTAATGTTGCCAATGAAATAAATAAAGATTAGTGTGCAGACTGGGACTGGGTGCCTGAGGAATGAACTAATAGCTTTGTTGAACTAATAACTATGTTGCCCTGGAATAAATAAGCAGCAGAAGAACAATGAGCTGAGGGGAGCTCACGAAAGTGGTCTGGGGAGCAGGCAGTTAGCAACAGGGCTGAGAGGAGGGAGCCAGTGTGTCTGCCTGGTGGGACGACGCCTGGCCGGGACACTCCCCGGTAGGAACCTGGGGTCACCCAGAAAGCAAGCGAGGAGGAACAGGAAGAACTTAGGAGGAAGACGCAGCCTGCAGAGCCCGAGGACACCAGCCCTCTGGAGAGCCAGTTGTCGGCACAGGGTTGGTGAGAAACGTCGAGATCCCCAAAATCTCAAATGAGACGTTTCACTGGGGAGACAAGGCTAACCTCTATGCCTATTGGTGACTGCTCTAAAAATGTTAATTTCTCATTCCTCTTAAAGAGAAAAAGAAAAAGATGAACATGCACCTCCATTCTATATACATTGCACGTACCATTGTACTAATATAGTACATGCATTATAAAACATATT
This sequence comes from Anoura caudifer, assembly GCA_004027475.1. Lineage (NCBI taxonomy): Eukaryota > Metazoa > Chordata > Mammalia > Chiroptera > Phyllostomidae > Anoura > Anoura caudifer. Next base: position 210,186 of record PVKU01001443.1, read on the forward strand.
TAAAAAGCATTTAAGTATTTAAAATAGATACACTTAACCTGAAGTGATTTACTAAAACAACAATATAAAGTGAGTATTATTTTTAGGAAAAGCTACATAGTTAAATATACTTCGAGGTTTTTAAAAACTTGGCCTAGCACTTTGGGATATGATACTACGTAAGAATGGTTTAGCGTTCAAAATGAGTGCTTGTTGGGTTCCAGGGCTGCCGTAGCTCAAGGCAGCTCCCAAGGGTCGGGAGCTCCAAATGCAAGAAGCAGGCCAGTGGCAGCGTTTAATCAACCATCGTACAGGGGCAGGAAAATGAGGTTTACAGATGATTGTATGAAAGAAGGACAGGCAGATGACCGTCATTGCAATGGTTTTATTAACTCAAAAGAATGTCACCATGCAACTGTAAACCTACTTTTGCCTGCCCCTGTGGTTACTTGGAAAGCCCCTCCCTCCCCCCACTGCTTTGTGTTAATTTTCAACTTGGTTGTGTTTTACTTGAAAAGTCATTGAAAGGTACTACCTTTTAACAATAATCGTTAACATACAACTTCTCTAAAATTCTTTGGAAGATTTAAAAAATAGAAAATTTTGTTCTCGAGGTTTCAAATATGCCTGTGAAACTTTTTGTTGCAAACAGGCTTTTTTGTTTAAAAAATCATGTACATCTGGGAACATTTCCACTTTCCAAAAGTGCGTTTTGGAAATGCTCTTTCCGTAGCAGGAGTGTCTCTCAGAGAGCAGTTACTCTCCCGCTTGTTGCTACTGGGTCGTCTCTGCCCGGAGAGACAGGTTATGTTTGCCGCCTTTCAGTTTGTGAGCCCCAGGAAGCAGGCAACTGAAAACCACTTGTTTTCAGACACAAGGTGGGTGAATGGAAGGCTCGTCTTTTTGTGGAAGGAGAAAAACACCATCATCTTTAAGTTCGATTCCCTTGTTAGGTGCTGGGCGTCAAGACGGACAGCAGACCTCCAAAGAGTGAACCATTTTCACAATTGTTTCCCATCTTATTACGGAGTAAAAATTGTACTAGTGTTAAAAGTGATATTTTTATAAGATGAACCATACTGGTGACATTCTTTAGCATTTTGGGCCCCTCTGTCTCTAGCATCTTTGCTGCATTATCTTTCCTGGACCATTGTGGGGAATCAGTTTCATGTTCCGGCCTATTTTTGTAAACTTAATCTGAATTCTTTTTTTTTTTTACTCTAGTCAAAGCACCTGGTACCTTATATAAATTTCCCATAAAGCATTATTTTAACTAACAAAGTTATTGACTTTTAAAAATATACCTTTTCTGGTATCTCTTTCTTTTACTGATTCATAAGTAAGTAGGTATCCTATTTCACTACTGAAACACAATTAAACAGTGGCGTTGGCTGGTATGAAGTTGTTCTGTATGGTTTGCTTATCAACTAGTGACTTAGTGATCAAATTGTGAAGGATTTTAAAAAGCTTTTTGAAAATTATGTATTATACCAAATCTACCACTATATGACTGGAAATTAAAACTTTATGTAGTAATATTTCTTCAAATAAATCTCTCCTACAAATAATAAAGAATCAGTAAGTCTTCCATTAATGTCATTTGTCGGTTCCGGGAATGTAAGCGAAACGATGTACAACGAGACCAATTCTCACCATAGATTAATGAACATAGTAAGAGTCAAGTTGAGGCGTCTCACCAATATTATAGTGAAAGGACTTTGAAGGAACCAGCGTTATTCAAGGGTCTGCTGCGCCCTCACTTGGGACCGTGAGAAACAGGACTTCCCCCCAGTTTCAGAGCCAGCCTCCCACCGTGCATGCTGCTTCTTCAGAACGTCAGCAGGATTTCTGTGCACCTCCCAACAGGATTTGCCGACAAAATCGAGCGTTTTGTTTTGTAGCTATATTGTTTTCCACGCATCACGTTAGCTATTCTTAGCGCATTGGGGAGAATAAGTGATTTCCTAATGGTACATGACTTTATTTTGCTTTAGGCAATTAAGTAAAAAAAATTTCCAAATAGGTTCTGAAATATTCAGTTCAGTACAGTTCTGAGCTAAATTTAGCCTTGCATCAATTTTAAGCATTACCCAAACATTTAAAACTATCTGTGTCCATGTTGTGAGAGGTTAGATTTTCAATATCTTGCTAATTATGACAGCCTGATGCCCTCAACAGGTACGGTCTCAAGGCACAACCTGGGGTTACGCGTGAGGTTTTTCTGTGATGATAGAGGCTGGTGATTTATATTTCACATCGTCTTTCCATAACTTCAAATTTCATTTTTTTTGTCTTCTTGTCAACCTGAATAAATTGTCATCCTACCTCATAATGTGGCTGAGCACATACCAATGGTAAGAAAAGGATCAACGAAGCCAATTTTCTTAAGGTTTACTTACACCTGCCCTGATTATGTTATTAATATAATTAATATGCAGTAAGTTAATTATATCATATATAATTAACATTTACTAAATAAAAAATAAAGTTCTTGGAGATAAAAATAATTGACATAGTATTATATTAATAACATATTAATTATATGCTATATATAATTATAAATATAATACATACTATAATATATAATTAATATTAACAATTCACATATAACAAATATTTAATATATTACACAATAATATATAAACAATGTATGATTAATATAATTAATACAATAATATGTTGATTCTCTTTTTTCCCCCTCAAGAATTCTAGTTTATCTGTCTGTTTGGTAAAGGTTAATTTAGTTAAAATGAAAGAATTTCATCCGTAAAACTACTTCACCCAGTGAGACTACGTGAAATAAGTCAAACTGAGTTAAGCAGGGAGGGGGCCATGGTGGACCCCCGTCCCCCTGCCAGGACACGTCCAGTGCCACCCAGGACACGGGGTGCTCTTACGCACGGACGGAGTAAGGATACTGGTGTCGACCCATGGCTAAAACATGAGTCAAGCTCAATGTCTTCATTCTCCCTCTTACCACATGGATCTTCTTGGGCTTCCCGCTTGGACAGCAAGCTTTCTAGAGCGTGAACCATTTCTGTCGACTGCCACCTGAGTCCTCTCTGCCACTCTGCTGGCCCCGACAGGACTTCATGGGCACAGACAGCGGCACTCCATAAAACCCTTGAGTCAGGGGAAGACCCCAAGCCTTGCTATACAGTTTGACAGAGACCTGCACCTCCCAGAGCTTGAATTTCTAAAAAGGACACCCCCTCCCTTCCCTCTGTAGTGGCTCAGGCCTGCTTCACCAACATTTGTGAAAACAGATCTGTGGTCCCAAAGTCCAAAAGTTTCTTAATAAATCCCAGCCCCATTTAAGTGGGATGACCTTCACATCCAGCCTGAAGGGCTGAGCAAACCTGCACTTCAGCTGTGAAAAGAGCCCAGCCTTCCATCTCCCTTCCAGCCCCGAAAGGCAACGCCTACATTTAAGTCCAAACACCTTGTAAATGATAGACTCATCCTCTCTCTGGTGAAGAAAGAGCCCCGGACAAGGTAACTGCAGGACGGATCAGCTATTAGGCCATCACCGATGGCCCCGCACCCACGTTTCTGTGGCTGGGAGAGACAAAGAACCCCAATATTCACATACCGCTCTGCATTCTGGGTCCGGCAGAACTAACACTTACATGAGTGTGGTGGGTAGGGGAATAATATGGGTGTCATAACTTATAGTTTTAACTTGAACATGTCACCTAAAATGTCATATGGTATGCTTGAGTGTGATGTTGTTGTGATACAGAATCACATGTTTATGATTGTGTGCTGAAAGATTTTGTAATAAAATGAGGGGCGTTATTTGTGCCAGACCCTGTATTTCGACATTGGGAAGCCCTGTCACCCAAAAAGAAAGCCCCAGGAGTCACGTCTCCACTGCCCTTTCACACGGAGCAGAACTGAGACTCACACCCTGAAAAATCTTTGGAGAAGGATCATATTTCAAAGAAGAGTCCCATGAAGAAATCTTCATCTGTTTAAAGCCCATGTTTTATTATAAATTGCAGGGCACATACACATACTCATGCCCTGAAAATAACAGATCGGTTCCCCTGCAGGAGGGGGCAGCAGCCCTTGATCAAATACTAGAAGGCAGGAAGGAACTCGAGTCTTTTAACCTCTGTGTCCGGCCAGCAGGCTGCTCAGGGACAGCTCGGCCAGGCCGTGTGGCTCTCTCACGAGGCAGAGAGGGGGCGAGGGTGGAAGCTTGGAGCTCCATGACCTTTTGGAAAAGAAAAACTCAAGAGTCATTTGAGGGCATCTGGTGCTCAAAATGGGAGAACAAAAGTGCCCAGCACCCAATTTAACCCCAGACGGAGGTAAAAAACTGAGGGAGACATCAAGATTTCTGAAAGCGGCCGGGGAGTGAAGGGTGTGAAGTCAGGCCATAACGCTACACCAACACAAAGATGCTTTCATCTTTTTTCTTTCTATCGTGTACAGTTACAAAGACAACAGCTCCCAAAAGCAATGTGGAAGGTTTCAAAGCGAGTGCCTTAAGTGGGACGTTTGGGTTTGCCATCCTGCACGCCAGCGGCGTGGCTCTGATGGCGGCCATCAGAAGTTAAAGGGTGTGTGTGCATGGAGCTCTACAACCTCAGCCCTGGTTAAGTCCTGGAGAGTGGGCCCTGTTAAGGAACCTCTTCCCTCACGAGCACAAGAGGACTCTGCAAAGCCACTCTGGAAGTGGCTCTGGACATGACCCGGCTGCCACGGAGGGTGAGTGACAGCTGCCAGGCTTCTGAAGGAGTGCACCCCGCCGGCTGGCGCAGGGTTTGGCACTGCCTGGCTACTCACACTTTCTTAAGGCTTTCTGGTTCCGGGGGCTTAGTTGGACTGGGGGAGCAGGGGCTTCCCTCCACCATCTACCACGAAGACCTCAGCACTGTGGGTTTATCAGACCAGCGACTCATCTACCTGCAGGGCACCCGAAGGCTGTGCGTGTCGAGAGGGAACGCCTCTGGGGGGAACGGGGACGGGGCACTTCCTGGGGGCAGCGCGAGGCACCAGTACCTAGAGGTGAGGATGGAGCCTGAGTCACTTTCTGCTCGGGGGCTGCGGTGTTGCCGTTCTAGGACGGCTATGAAGGCAGAACCATGATCCTAACAGCGCAGCTGAGAAACCCACACAGCCTAATAAACCACGCACTTGACTGAAACTCCCAGCACTTTCTTGCACTGTGCTCGACTGACTTCAACCACAAGATGGCAGGCGTCGGCGGGAGATCGCCCACGGCCAGCCCCGAAGCCTCCAGAGAGCTGAGCTGAGAGCAAGCTCCCACCACCCAGGCCAACGACCATCAGATACTTTTAATGCAACAAGTTACACTCTTACTGAGGAAGAGGTTCTTGAGGTCACTACCATCCACTTAGAGATGGGGATAGAATAATACGTAGAGAATATGTAGAAAATCTTCATTTTCTATTTGTTTTTACTGTCAACAGTAAGTTGTTTAAAACAAACAAACAAACAAACAACCCAACCTATCCTCATTTCATTGGTTACTCTTTGTAGTGTTGAAGAAAATGTTTTAAACTTTGAGTCAGAGGCGCTGAATTGTAGTCCTTACTCTTCTCTTAATAAGATAACTTGACCCTGGGAAACCACCCGCAGGGGCCTCAGCTTCCTCCTCAGGAACAACGGGGCAACAGGAGTCTGGGATGAGCTTGGGGTACCGCCCAGAAACCAAGTCATGCAGTGGAACAGGACGTGGGGGCGGCAGGCCGAGAAGGATGAAGTGGGCACAGATGTGAGGTCCGAGACGCTCCATTTACCCGGCATCCTCGGGGAGCGGGCTGTTCCGCATGATGGGTTTCCCGGATAATTGGATCTTAAATGCTGAAACTTGTTTTCCTTTCAACCTTCTGTAGTGGGAATCTTTCTAAAGTGTTACAACATGCTTCTCGGGCTTCTTAGACAGCAGGTGCAACCTAACTTAACCTTGCCTGAATGTCTCCAGGTCATCACGATGCCCACTTCTCACCACAGACACAGTCCTGAAGGGAGCGCCGGTGCCCTTGGGAACAGGCAGGTAGGCAGGGCCCTCTGCTGAGTGGCCCCAGAGGGCATGGTATAAAGCTATAATTGGCAATTCTTTCCTTCTTCGATCTCCTACATCACTACCTGCCATCATTTCTCCAAGTAACACCTTCTAGCAGCCTCTTGACACTCTGTTTAAAATCTGCCATAATCCAGACAGAACTCAAGGTTGCCATGGGTAACCAGAGTCTGAGCTTGTAACAACCCTAAATTTAATTTCACACGCAATTTAAAAGCCGTGGGTACTGTGCTAAAGGCTACTCCTGGTCTGGGCTGATCTTCAGCCAGTCCGCACAAGGGGTAATGCTCTGTAGCAGCTGGCCAACTGCCCTAAGCCCCAGGCCCTCTGGCCAGTCCAGCACCCTGTTCTTGCCTGCGCTGGTGTCCTCCCCAGTTGGCTAGTGCCCACGCCACACTGGCTGCACAATATTGGAATATTGCATTGGTTTTGGGGTTGAAGATGAGTCTCTCTTCTGCTGAGCAAATTGCCAGAGTTTGAGGCTCTTCTCTGACCCTCATACGCAAAGGCATGTCCTCGGTTGCATGCTGAGCTCCGGGTTCAGGTCACCTGAAGCCAACCAGCTGGGGTGTTAATAGCTACTTCTAACTGAATATCGAGCATGTGCCAGATGCACACTCAGTACGTGATGTGAATCATCTCAGCTCACCCACAAATGGACCCCACTGGGGAAACAGCACCGACCTCCTGCGGCTGCGGACCACGCCCGTCACATGTCCCACAAAGCGGGTCTGGGAACCAGATCCCCCTCCCGGAGGCATGCTCTTTGCACCACGTTCTGCTCAAGTTTATTAGCATGTAAGAAAGTCCGGTCAAGGGTCACATCCTGGAAAACGTATTTTAAGTGAAACATGGCCCTTTTACTTTTCAGAAAAGGCCACTTGTTTTTGGTGTGTGGGTTGTGTTTTAATTAATTCCACATTGTGTCACCAATTTGGAACAATCTGTCCTCAGGGAACAGATCTGGTTTACTTATAGAAATCTAGCTGGGGGAGGGAGGGACTGCGGTTATAAAGTATTTGGAGGAGCTAATCAAAAAAAGCTTTCCCAGTTCTCCCTGCGCCAAACAGAAGTAAATAGAACATTCCAGAAAGTCCCATCTTCCCAGAGTAGGTGTGATAGAGCTCACAAACAAACCCTCGGTTAAGCCTGCAAAATGGAGCACGTGGCATCAGACACAACTAAGATCCCTCCTGTCCCGAAAAGTTCTCTAGAAGTTTCACTCCGGGACGATGCTGTTACCACTCGGGAGAATGAGAGGCTCTCGGAGCCAATGGGGGAGCCTAGGAGCAAGCTGTGGACATCAGGGGCCTGGGCCAGCCATCAGCCAGGAGCAGGGTCTGTAACGGAGGGAGGGACAGTCGCGGATTCAGCTTTGGAATGGGCCCCGCGGTGCAGACAGATGCCATACCCACGGCTGTGAAACCCGGTGTCTCCCCAAGGAGGGGCTTTTCAAAGTGACTCTAAATGAATTTTCAGACTAAGCAAACCGTGACTTCACCATCCACACTGTGCACCTGCTCCTCCCATGGTGGATGCGCACGTGACCCTCCATGTCCCTCCGTGTCCCCTGCCAGACACAGCCACAGAGCTCTCACGTTTCCAGAGTAACTCGTGTCGGGGGAGCCCCAGAAAAAGACTGAGCGGCCACAGGCCACAGGGCTATGGAGGCTAGTAGCCCGACATCCAGGGGTTGGTACAGCCACACTCCCTCTCAGGTGACCAGGGAAGATCAACTCCAGGCCCTGATCCCAGCTGCCAGTAGCTCCTTGGCTTGCGGCCAAGTGACATGGCCTTCCTGTGTGCACGTCTTTGCAGTTTTTAGAAGAACACGAGTCATATTGGAGTAGGGGCCCAACTTACTTCCATGTGGCCTCATCTTAAGTAATAACATGTGCGATGGATGGCCTTCATCGCAAATAAGGCCACATTGGAGGCACCAGGGGTAGGACTTCTGCATTTAAATTCTGGGGCAACCCAGTTCAACCCATACCATCATCGGAGGTAGTTTTGAATTCAAAATCAGCCTCAAGAGAAGGAACAGAATGAACTTCCCAAAAGATTGCCTCATAGTATAATTGCAAGTAACAGCGTGGGTGAAAGCTTTGCTTACCAGGGTAGTGGAGGAGGCAGCTGGCTGTGGAGCAGAGAGGCACATAGGGCTCTCTACAGAACCCTTAGTGCTCCTCACCACGTCTTAGGACAACACCCACCTGGGCGTGTGCCAAAGGTGAGCATCACAGGAAACCCCCCACTCACCTGGCCCCGCTGACGTCCACCCCGACCATCAGCTGCCCGTTCAGGGAGAGGACCTCGTCGCGCAGCCGGACCTTCCCGCTCTTCCCGGCTGGGCTGTTCTTCCTCAGCTCCGTCACCCAGATGCAGCCCACGTCCAGCACGGGGCCTGGGTGGGTTTTCCTCTTCTTGCCCCCCCTGCGCTTTTCTCCATAGTCCCCGAAAACAGGGATGTTCCCAAAACTGAGGCCCACAGTGTCTGTGTCCCCCAGCTCCTTGGAGAGGTACACAGTACAGATCTCCATCCCCGGGGGGCTGTGGTCAGGGGGCCCCGCACTCTCCTCCACAGCGAAGTTCAGCTGGATGTACTCCTGCAGCTTCTGGATGGCTGCCTGGCACAGCCGCTGCTCCGGCCCGTCCCCGCCCTCCCGCACGCTGTTCTCCAGCCACCGGCAGAGCAGGGGCAGGTGCAGCCTGGCATTGTCCTGGGTGATGGGCATGGTGCTCACTCCCGGGCTCCAGCATCATGAGAGGACCTGCTCCTGGGGGCCGGACCCCACAGGGCCCCACGTCCCTCGGGAGCCCTGGCTGTCATCGGCTTTTCCTGCGCTCATGTCCAGGCTCGAGGACGAGGGATGCTGGCTGGAGATGGGGCTGTTCGCCTTGGCAGGAGGAGGACAGCACGCAGGCCCACAGAGAGATGATTGTTGCGCCTGGAGTGCTCAGTGAGGGGAGGGAGCCAGTGTTCGGACAGTCGCTGCTCAGCTCATATCACAGCAGGGCCCACGCGGGCGGCCTGGAAATGGTGCATCCCTTCATCGACCATAGCATGAGCTGACAACTCATTCACACCTGGAAGAGGAAAAGACAAAAAAATGTCCCTCTGGTCACAACAGTGAGCCTTCTGACATAGGACACATGGCCTCTGGTATTACAGAAAGGCAGTGTTTGCTTTCTGAGCCAGAGGCCAAATGCTTCCACCCATCCCCCAGCTTGGGTCCCTCCACCCAGTAAACACAGACACACACAGACACAGACAGATGGATGGACACACACACCCACACCTTTTCCTCACACACAAACCTCTGGAACGCTGATCACCAGGGAAACAAGATGACTTTTGTCAGGTCAACCCCCATCAAGCCCGCATGAAACAGAAGACTACATGGCAAGACTCCTTAGACAATCCATAGAGGGGTCAGGACTTATTTAAGGCCTTACGTTCCTAGGAAGCTGAAATCTATCTCCCTTTGCCTTGATGTGTCCCACTGCACACACAGGAAGACATTCCATTCCGGAACTGGGCTCCCACGGTGCTGCTAAGAGGAGAAGGAGCCTGTCAACCACACGGAGACTCCGGCTTGGCCCAGGACGCCATCCGTCCCGGGCTCCGCCATGGATTCCGTCTTGGTCACGTAGATGCACGGGAACCCTGTCCCTTGGCATCCTACAGCTCTTAGGCTCCTCTCTTCTTTTCCTTTGGTAAACTGGTAAAGCCAGGCTACTCCTGGGCCCATCCAAAAGCCTTCTCCTCCAGAGAAATGTTTCTCCAAGCTTCTGGGCGAGAGGGTTGGCTGCTCCTGGGCTTGGGCTTTGACGCACCACTTGGAGAGGCGAAGTGCTGGCTGGCTTCAGGGCCAGCGGTAGCAGGATGCTGGCGTAGTCTTGCCACCACTGATTTCTGCACAGCCCTGGTCCCCCCCCCCACCACCACCAGTGAAAGGCTAATTGAATTTCATTACCAGTTCGTCTTCTCCACCAAAGAAAATTTTCACTTCCATCCCCTGTAAGTGCAGAAAAATGACCCCTTTCACTCTTTCCTCTGAACTTCACTTTCACCCAAAGTCAATATAAACTGGGCCATCAAAGATGCAAAACATTCTTCACCTTCTTAGGAAGTGATTTAACAAGAAATAATAATGAATGGGAGAGGTGTCAGCAGCCCTGTCAACAATAAATAGCCTTATTACTCAGTGACCATAAAGAAATGTCTAGTATCATAGGTTTTGATTTTCCAAAGAACTTGAGTGCCAGCTATTAATGGGTTGCAAATGCATCAGAAGCTCAGCAAATATTATCTACATAATCACATGCCTATGAAAAAGAAATGCAAAAATCAAAGAAAGGACAATCCATACATGTGCAAAAATAGAATGTTCCCTTTGGCCAAAGTAAGTAACACCTCACACTGAAAAGTAATGCCACACATTCATATTAACATCTCACGAATAAATGAAAACATTTTCCATCGGGCCTAGCAAACTTTCTGAGTCTCTTTTCCGTCCTCTGTAAAATGAGAAAGTTAGGCTAAGTGATCTGTAAGGCCCCTCACACTCTGTGGAAAGATCCTTAAATACAGTGACCAAGTTGTATTCACCAATATACTCCCTACCGCAACACCGTGTGGGTCACCTGGTATACTCCCAATGACTTCAAACAATTATTTAAAAGAGGCTTTACATTCAAATTTTAAGGGTCTGTGATTCAAGGTTCTACCTCGGTTCCAATGGCTCCATGCATATGGAAACAGAGTACATGTCTTGGACAAGATACTCTCTAAATAAGTCTGCCCAAAGAAAACCAAACTTTGGAGCAATGGAGAGCTTGTTTTCTTGATGTTAACTTGGATTCATGCAATACATATTCACTGAATCTCAATTAAGAACCAGACCTTGGCACTGGGAATATACTGTCAATAAAGCCTATTCCTGGCCCTGAAGGAATTCATAGTCTAGTGGGAGACGCATAAATAAATGGAAACCAGTGTGTAATAAGTCTACAACAACCCTCAGCAGAATCAACAAAGGTGCCCTGGCAGCCAGGCCCATGCAGTCTAAGCCCCCCACCCCTGGCGAGGGGCCCAGAGCTGGGCATCTTGTACGGCCTGGAACAGAGTTCTGCCCTGAGAACTGAGTGCTGGGGCCCGGAGAGAAAGGGTCTGGCCTCAAGTGTGTGGTGAGAACTGTAACTTGGGATCTAGGGATTGTAAATGGCAACATATCCAGTAGGTATGTTGACTGAGTGGCAAAAAAAAAAGCCATCCTGCCAAGAACTAAAATCAATCAGTAGAAGGAAAAGGCACAAGACTGGGGAAAGAGTGGGCTCTGGCCCCCCCACAGTAGCCCTGGCCTTAGAGTCGGCCGTCCTGGGTGGGGGGCCCTGCTGACCTTCCCCTTGGTCTGAAAGACCACAGCCATCCTCACAGTCAACTACATTGTAAAAGCTTACCTACTTAAAAAAAAAAAAAAAAAAACTGATAAAGAAAAACTAAGCTAAAAAAAACAAACACCTTTAAATAAAAGTTTACCTTGAGTTGTTTTCTATACTTTGCAGCTCAAAAGTTGTTAGATGATACACTGGAAGTGAGCAAAGCCGACTGGCTCAGCTTGGAGCATCGTCCATCTGTGGACCAGATGGTCATGGCCAAGGGGGTAGAGTCATGAAGTGCCAACACGGCTGCCAGGGGCCCACCCTCTGACCCTGCACGTGGAGAGGGCAGGGAAAGAGTTTTCAGGAAATGAAACCTTGTTTCAAGTGTACAGACACCCTCCAAGACTGTCTTATTTCGATGCTCATGGGCTACACAACTTTTGAATTCCATACTTATAATTATGAACTTTCCAGTGATGCTTCCAGCTCCCTGTTCTATCGACTCCTTTTCCTGGGACTTTCTGTAAACAAGGGAAGTAGAGGTTGAAAGGGTCAGGCCAGTTTCCTGGCCCACCAGACTGTTATCCCGACCCGCTTGACAGCCCTCAGCTCCATGGGAACGCTCTCCCACCTCACTCAATAGACATCAGGACACCAGCCACAATGGCGTGTGGTCAGACTGACCCTCCTGCACCTGGGAACAGCCTGGCCTTTACCTAGCTCATTGTCTGGACTCACATCCTAGAACCCTGAGGCACCTGCCCAGAAGAACAAGAGACTGACCCCTCCCCTATCCCCCCACAAACCCTGTGCTTTTTCTTTTAAAAACCCCACCTTGCCTCCCCCTGTAGTTGGGGCTGCAGTTGGTCCAGACTCAGCCCACCTGTAAGCACAGCATCGAATAAAGGCACTTGGATCAGATCATCCAGCTCCTCCTGCCTCTACATCTCTACCTAACAGAGGTATTCCCATCCATCTCAATAATTTGAGATGACTCAGGACAGAAGAAAAGATGCACAATTTTGCAAATGTTACAGAAAGCATGGTTCTTCCATGACATCCCTTGAAACATTCCAGTGAACAAAATGTTGACTCAGACAAGACAGAGAACAGAATTCCGCAAATGGTTACAAACACTGACATTCCTGTTTGGCTGATCCCACAAAGGTCTAAAAGCTTCTCACCCTGAAGATCAATCCATATCAGCTGAGAACAGGATTTGTGGACAAGGAGGCCCACTGCACAGTCCAGTTCATGTCTGTCTATCGTATATAATTCTTCAATTAGAGTCTCATCTCAAGCAAACAGCCATGATCATTTAATTTAATTTTGAGTACCCTGAGGCAGACAGCCTTAGCATTCAAAATGAATGCGTCCATCGCTGAGATAATTTACTGATGCTGTGTTTACCATCTCCCAACTTTCTTGGACCCCCTTTCAGGGAACTCATCCTTTACAACAGGCTGGTGTCCCTCATAAGGGGGTGAAAACTAGTGTTACAGAAGGAACCTGTGGGGGCCAAGAGAGCCCAGATACTGTTACCAAAGCAAGCCCCTTCCCCCGGGGTCTGTCACTGTGGGTTCATTGCCTGCCACCAGGTGTTAGGAACTGTGGCTCTCAGTGCCAGAGTTTGGTAAAAAGGAAAGGAACTATTTATTCACTATTTATTATACGGGTTTAGAGTAATGGAGGAATGTCGCCGTTAAAATCCCAATGTCCCTTTAAGACACCCACAAGCACACACACTCACACACACACAGTCCTGCCTTCCCGCCTTTGCCCAGTCAGGCCAGTCAGGGGTGCCGCATCTCAGGAAAAGAAAGAGAGGTCTGCAGATCGGCCGGACTCCCGGTTCCTCCCAGTCGTCCGTGCTCGGCCGGGCAGGTCCCCCGCAGTCCCCAGCACCATCAGCTGTGTCGCACGATTTCCAGTTCTTAACCCCAAACCACATGGCACCTCCTCATGGCCCACCAGCCAGAGTCCTTTCACCCCTTTTCGTCCTGCAAGGTCTCACATGGTCCTCTGTCACTGTCTCCCATTGCCTCTCATTGTCCCTTGTCCCACACGGCAGCCAACCTTCAGTTTAAATCCCAGTCCGGATCTTCCTGTGTAACCCCATTTCCGACTCCTCCCACAATCGGCTACACCTGCTGGCACTCTCGTATTCTCTGCCTTTCTTGGCTGCCATGGTTAGTCCAGGCAGGTGTGGCCCTGTGGTGCCGAGCGAACCTTCTCCAAGCTCTCGAGCAGGCCCGTAAGGGGAGCTACCTCCCAGTTACACCACAGGTCAAAGTCACGCCCTTCTCCCTAGCTAGCCGCTGTGATATGCAAAATAACTCTCAACGGCCCTGCTCCATGTCTCCCACCCCCCAGCCAGACTTGTGTGTGTGGGATAGCCTATATTCCCAGATACCCCAAGTTCCGGACCCCGTTACAGATCCCCACTTTGGGGATCCCCTAGGGCCTCCCAGCCCACAACCCGTTACTCTAGTTCAAGGGTGGGGGGGCCATAAAAGTCTTAGATATTGTAATGGTTGGTGCCCCCCCCACAAGACTAAATCATATCTGAAAATACGAATCTTACTTTTTAGCATTTAACTTCTGTGTTAGAGAAAATTAAATTAAATTACATTTTATAATTAATAAAGTTCAAGCAAGTTAACTTTTTCCCTCCAGGATGAGGAGAAGGGGACAAGAATGGAGAAGACTAGGAGACACTGAGCTGAGTGGAACCAGTGTCTGCACAAGGGCAAGGCCAGAGTCACCGGAGACCCAGAGGCCAGTCTGAGCCCGACGGGGATTCCTCTGGACCTTGCCTCAAAGTCGGGTTCCCAGCAGGCTGTCGTGTGCAAACCGCCTCTTGCACACCGTCCTGGATTCTTGCCGCCCTCCTATTCTGACCTCTGCTAACGTTCCAAGTTCCTAAACCTTCCTCTCGCCTTCCTACATTCTGGACTGGATTCCCCTTTTGACTCTTAGAAAATGCTCACATTTTAAAAGGAAAACAGTGTTGAATAAATATCTACTAGTCATTCATTCAACACATGTTCATTGAGGGCCTATCATGTGTTGGGGCCTGAACAAAGCAGACAGGAAATAATGGTGAATTAGTCAACTTAAAATACTACGAGTCAGAGGCTAATTAGTCCCATGCGGAGAACTGTGGTCTGTCAGAGGCCAGCGAGGGGTGCGGGGTGGAGGGACTAGGAAAGGCCCCTCTGAAAAGGGACTTGGATAAAGTGAGAGGCCGAGGAGAGAGTGTGTCTGCGGGGAGGCCATTTCTGGATGGGGGGGGTGTGGGCAGGGTGGACAGCAAGCGCAGATTCCCCAGCCAGAGCCCGGAAGAGAGACGATGGGTGTGGAAATGCCCCTGCTGAGCTGGGTGCTTCCCTGCTGCCTTATTCTCTCTGCCAACCCCCACAACCACCTTCGAAAACAAGGGCATCGGGCCCCATTTCACCCTGTTGGCAGGGCTGCGGGCTGTCAATTAGCAGTTGTTATTGAGTTCCTATTTTGATTTGGGGGCACAAAAACAATTAAAAAAACCAACAGCCCTGGCTAGTGTGGCTCAGTGGATTGAGCACCAGCCTGGGAACCAAGGGGTCACTGGTTCAATTCCCAGTCAGGGCACACGCCTGGGTTGCAGGACAGGTGCCCAGTAGGGGGCGCACGTGAGAGGCAACCACACACTGACATTCCCTCTCTTTCTCCTTTCCCTTTTCTCTAAAAATAAGTAAATAAAATCTTAAAAACAAACAAACAAACAAACAAACGAAAAACCAGAGCATGTTTCTGCCCTAAAGAGCTGAACACACACAGGAATTCCTGCAATGGTTTCCTAACATCTCTGCGCAGCCCCTGGTGTTCCAGACAAACCCACGACGGGCTGAGCAACTGCAAATACGAAGGACTGGGAGGGACTCCTTTGGGCTGGCTTATGTTTTGGAAGAGCAAGGTACTGGCTAATTTGAGGAGTATTCTTAAATAATTTGGGGAGTATTGAAGAACACAAATAAAAGTTTCTTGTACAAAATGAAAGACTTCACATCTCATAGTTCACTAAGGCTAAAGAAAGACGAGGTCATTTTTAAAAACCTACACAAAGATTCCACTTTCACTTCCTCCCACCCCCCAGCTATTGCAATGGGCGGATCACATGTTATCAAAACAAACACTGTAAACAACACCAAGTCCTTGAAAGACAGCCATTCCAAATACTGTTTCTTGGCAGAGGTGACCTTGATCGCATGGGACGGTGCGCTCTTCCATCCTTGTCAAGCATCCCTGGTCTGTCCATTGTTTTCAAATTCAACAAATGCTATGTCATTTCTCCCACGTAGCAAACATACTTCATGAAACCAGGGAACGGATTAAACAGCATGGATCACATCATCTTGTTCGTCTCCTCCGGCACATTATTAAGGAATAAAACGAAGTTTGGAGGGCAGCGCTTCCGTTGCGTTTCCTCGGGTATCAGCGGGCTTCGGTGCACCCCGAGCAGGCTTTTCTAGGAGCGGTCGTTGCTGTCTACTCCCCAGTTTTGGCTTTTCCTTTTATCTTTTCTTTGTTAGCAAAGGTGCCACACATTTTAGATATTGTATCACCACCTGTTTTTGCATACTGGATTCGCACTGGTTTACTGTAAAATGGAAACCTTTGTAACTGTGGGTGAGCCCAGTTTTTTAGATGTAACAAAGGCTTGCCCCTTCATCTTCCTGGTGGTTAAAACCACAGTATCCACCTCAGAGCCAAACTGAGGAGACAGCATATAGGGACCGCTTCAACTGGTCTTCTTTAATCTTGTCACTCACACTGTTGGTGTTGCATGGTTTGGTGTGACAGCCATCTTTCGGGTTAAACTGTTCAAATAGCCCAGGGCCGGTGTGGTGTCCTGTTAGAACCGAGAGCCAGAAATGGAGCAGCTACGGCTCATTCTTAACTCTCTCCACGGCTGACTCTAGACTAACTGGATGGCTGTGCGCATGAGTCAGAAGGATAATTCGATCCAGCCTTTATTTCATGCAGCAAGGGTTGACTGTGCCAGGCACCGCGCTGGGCTAGGGAAGAAAGGAGGAGCGGCCCCGTGGGGGGCTGTGGAGAAAGAAACCGTGAAATAAAGTGTGTGAAGGGTGACAAAGTGGGGCATGTGTCGGGTTCCGGGCAGCGGGGCTTTCTGAGGTCTATACGGGGGCTTCTGGGGATGAGAGAGGGGCTCCCCTATAAATTCTAGAAGGCGAGGACCTGGAAGGAACCTCAGGGTTTGCCACATCCGGCCCTCAACGTTACAGATGAGAGAAACGCACATCGAGACAGGACCATGACCCTTCCCTCCCTGGGTCTGATGACCCCCTTGGAGACACAGGAGAGAATAAAAAACTGAACGAAATGAAACGGAATGACTTGGCAGCCACCCTGGAAATCTAGTACTTGAAGATACTGTACATCCTAAAACACGGACTGTTTATCAAAACAACAAAAAAATGAAAGTGAGTAGAAATTTCATGAAACATTATGAATGTTTTTTTTCTTAAGATGAGTGCAAGAAAAACAGATGGAGATCAGAACACCAAAATGGGTATTAGGAATTATCTCTGCTCCCCACCGAATTGTAAAACATGCTTGCTGTGGCTTCAGACACTAACACAAGTGTGCACGTCTGCAGTCTAAGATCCTTTGCCTAGGATTTGGCCAGTTCTGGACGAATGCTACTTGTGGAATCCAGGGGCTTCTGTTCTAAAACAGCGTAATGATTGGGGAAGGAGGGCATCTTGCTTGTGAGCTGGCAATTCAACGCTTTGAAATGGTTGCTCTCGACCAAGTGGGAAATTGACTGAGACAACCACAGCTTCTGGGTCAGCAGCAGGACAGTCGTGAGGTCACCGTGCTTGCCCATTTTATTGTGACCCCCCCGTGACTTTGGATGGATGGGGCCGCCAGGATGCCACCGGCCAGTCACCCACAACCCCATGGATCACGCCGTCAACACGCAGCACGCATCGCAATAAGTTGTCCTTCAATTACAATGGGGTTATTTTTTTTTAAATAGTTACTTCACAGTTACTCCTTTCAGATCAGTTGTGCTGTTTAGATGCTTCTGGTGTTTAGGCATTTGGGTAAATAATCTACTTACTATATTTGAATTCTCGGCATGTAACTGTATAGGCTCTGACCTCATCATTAATTAACAATGACTCAAATATTTATAACAGCTAGTAATATACTCTGCTGTTAGTTAACTGCAGGTCCCCAGGCAAGTCATTTAGCATCTTTTTTTTTTTTTAATTCTTACCCAAGAATACGTTCATTGATTTTAGAGACATGGGAAGGGAGAGAGAGAGAAACATCAATGTGAGAAACATTGATCAGTTGCCTCCCATATGTGCCCCAGCCAGGGATTGAACCCACAAACTAAGTAGGTGTCCTGACTGGTAATCAAACCTGCAACCTAGGTGTGTGCTCTGACTGGGAATCAAACCTGCAGCCATTTGGTGCACAGGGTGATGCTCCAACCAACTGAGCCACCAGCCAGGGCTCAGTTTCCTTATCTACCAAGTAAGGTGGTTTTACTAAGTTTCCTTCCAGTTCCAGCATTTTCCTGGACTTTGGAGCTGAGTTAGCACGTTAGGGATGGAGTCGCTAGGCTCATTAAGCAGCATATACACAGCACATGGAAGCTTCAAACTGCAGAAGAGATGGGCCAAACTGCTTTATCAGATTTTGAGTATCTGCCAAGGCAGGGAGGAAGGGGGCCCCTGGGGCGGTTTTACACTCACTGTGCTTATAACCAGAGTTCAGCTTTTCCAGAAGACAAGAAGAAATATATGCTGCTGAATAACAGCTCTTTGGAGCAGCAGAAAGAACCAAGGTTTCAAGAAGGGAGAACAAGCTTGCCTGGGAGGTGGGGTTCAGTGGGAAATCCGGTGTTTCCATTGAGGCCCCACAGATGCTCCAATTTGGCAAGGGCCCTAACCGTGCGGAGACTGGTCTGCGCTCCCTCCCCTGCCCAGGCTGCTCGCAAGGGCCAGGGCTGGAGCGCCTGGTGCAGAGAGTATCCTCAGAGGAAACTGAGAGATCGCAGAGCACAAAGGTTCAGCCCCTGAGCCGCTCAGAGAAGCATCCCCTTTTCCCAGGCCTCGCTGTGGGAAAGGCCTCGGACAAGTCCAAGTCCAAGTCCATGGGAGTGAGAGAGAAAAGAATCCTCGTTTGACCTCTTCCAGGCAGGAAATCAGAATCAAGGAGAAGGAAAGATGGTGAAGGAGTGTGAGACCCCGGCCCCCCACACCCTCAACAGCCCCCACCACTACTTGTACTCCATCTTGGTTTTAAAACGGGTGGGAGAGAAATAAAGTAGAGAGAAAAATAAGACAAGATGGCACGAATGGAAAGGAGCTAGGCTGGAAGTCATCCAATTGAGGTCTGAGTGTGGGCACTGTGTGGTGACCTTGGGGAGAGGTCTGGAGGCTGGGAGGAGGCGGGACCGTCATCATCTGAGACCCTGCTGTTGCTGTGTCAGGGTCAATGTGGGGGGCCTGCGCACAGGTGGAAGATGTGGCTGAGCAAGGCCACTGGTAGGCCAAGGAGATGCCACTAGGGGACCTGATCTTGGTTGACTTCCCACCATCCGTGTCTTCAGGCTCCGGGGCTCAGAAACACGAGTTCTGTATGCACACTGAAAGAGCATCTGCCTCTCCGGTGTAGATACACTGCTACCAGCAAGAAAACTCATTCGTTAATTTTCGGTTGGAAATAATACAGTTACTAAGTGGGCAGGGAGTTTGCATGGACCTGATCCATGCCTGCTTTTCCTGCCCGCAGGAGGCAGAGGACAACAAACTTCAGAACAACGAGGGCCCCCCAGCTAAGGCACTCTCTGCTGCTCCAGCCGGGGCTTTGCAAAGGAAACGGCCCGCTTAGCCGAGACTGCCCTCCACCAGACAGCACCCAAAGAGGCATCGCCGACATCCGGCTCCTGCAGCTTTCCCTCCTTGTCCTCTGCACCAACTCCCATCCCCTTCCTCCAAACGACCTACCATAACACCAGTAAGTGTTCACTCCTATTAACTGAATTACAGGCACAATCACATTTTAGTCCTTCATCCCCAGCGGTGCCTCTAATTCAAGTTTTAGATTCTATTCGTTTTGATGGACAATTTCTTAATTTGCGTGTTCCTGGGGCTGGCTATTCAACCGTGTATGATGGATTTCCTAGTCTTGTTCTCAACGCAGAAACTCATCTTCTGTGTTTCTAAATTTGGGGTTGTGGGAGGGGTCTCACTGTTGCCCCAAGGAGCGAGGACACGTTCCAGATTTAACAAAACTCCAGGGGACCACACAGCAGGCACTCTGCGGCACAGCTCTGATCTTCCCAGAGAGCAGGAGTGAGGCAAGACAGAGCGGGGGTGGGGGGACAGAACCAGAGTCACAAGGGAAAGGCCAGGGGAGCCCCCATTCTCTTTACCCTTCTTGGCCCAGAACACTGCAGGGGACCCTCAGGCTGCTGCAATTCCAGATGGCTGCAGCACTTCCCGGGGCCCTGCGGCAGTGCCCCTCACCGTGACGCAGATGGGGGAACAGATTGAGAGGGGACCGGCAACCCAGTCGAACAGAGCACTAGACGACGATAGTATCACTCGGCAAAAACTTGCATCAGACAGGAAGCCCGTTCTTATCCATTAGGCAAAGCCTCTCACCAGGAAAGTAGGATATTGGAATTTAAAATAAAAACCGAACCTTTAAAGTTCTCTCTGTACGGGAGATAATGTAGGCACCGGGGCACATCTATATGGGGGGCGGGTAAATGTAGCCCGTTGGGTCCATTATGGGTTTAAAGTTTTAGGACAGAAATCTAGTCTTCACGTGGCTACACCTACAGAGATAGATGCTGCCGGAAACAGGTGCCCCCAGGCACCCTGCTGATCGGGGGAATTGCCAAGATGAGCAAAAATGGCTATTACCTGTCACCCACCAAGTTCTGCAGAAGCATTTCTACAGGCTTTGAGCACCCTGGGCAGATGACTCCAGGTTCCGCATCCCCGCCCTGCGGAGCGGAGCACTGGACTGTGCCGGGACAGACGCCAAAGCAGCCCTGGGACAGGAACTGCAGATCCGCTCTCGACGTGACATCGCAAGTCTCTTCCCCTGAGGAGGTGGTTCAAAACTTGGCCTACTGCCCCATGCGACGCTCCTGCCCCCTCCACGGCGGGTCCCAGTTGCTGGTCCCGTTCTCTCCCTCTCGTCTTGTCATTGCCCCTGCTTTCCAAGTCCCTCCGTACACCTTCCACCTGGGTCCTTTCCCACAAGTCCCATGACCAGAAAAGAAATGGAAAGAGAGCCGTCTCTGGCTCTGGGCGCCTGGGGTTCTACAAGATAAACACTGCTTAAGCCAACATGGATTCCTCAGGGAGGAATAATTCATTCACTCATTCATTCAACAAATATTTATTGAGCGCAATAAACAAAGTGACGTCTCTCCCCTCAGGAACTTAAAGTCTGAACTGGTCTTCCCAAGCTGAGCTGAGCCTCCGAATCCTGGAGGCCATTCAGATCATCAGCATGTTCATTAGACCTTTTGGGGAACTCTGACGTCACAGGGCCTCAGAAACGACTGGTTGGGTGGAATGAGAGATGCTGGCCACACCATGGGGCAGAATGGAGGTCAGGAGAAGGAAGTCAGCTCCAAACCCCTACTGTTTCAGGAGACCCCTCATTCCCCACCCACGTAGGGTTGTTAGATTTAACAAATAAGAATGCACAGTGCCCAGCTAAATATGAATTTCAGGTAAACAAGTTATGTTTTTGTGTAAGTATGTCCCAAATATTGTACTATGTCTTAGTCTGTGCATGTCCCGTGCAGCATTTGAGATACACTAAAATTTCATTGTTTATCTGATATTTAAGTTTCACCATGTGTCCTATGTTTTATGTGGCAACCCTATACCTCTCCCACCTGAGGCTGAAGCGCTTTGACCTGCGAGCCTTATCTGCCCTTTGCAGAGTAATCCTACTCAGCATCTCTGTCCCAGCCCCAAGGGGCCTTCCACTTCCTCCAGGTTGCAAATGCCACCTGTGGGCCAGGGGCAGCCACATTGCACAGGCAGAGAGTGAGTGAGTCAGCTCTGGGGCAACAGCTCACCAGCCCACTCAGAGCCACTTCTTCCTCCGGCTCCTGGTCATCTCAGCCTCTGGTTGCATGTGCCCAAACCTGCTACTCCCAGCCCAGCTGCCTTCCTCGAATGGCCCACCTTGCCTGGGCTCTGCAATACTGGTCCTCTCTGGCCAGCTGGCCGCTTGTCCCACATAATACAACCTCGTCCTTAGGAGGAAAGAAGACAAGGAACAGGAAAGCATCTGACCTAAACACAAGAGGTCCTCTACCAGGGATTGTCAATCACGAGCCTAGGACTGCAACTGCCTATGGATTTATTTAAAGAGAAAAGACTTCTGACCAAGATGGAGGCATAGGTAGACACACTGTGCCTCCTCTCACAACCAAAATTAAGGACAACAAAAATTTAGAACCAAAAAACAACCGGAACAGATAGAAAATTGAATTGTATGGAAGTACGACAATGATTCACCCAGACTGGTAACAGGGGAGGAGTCAGCGGCCGGCAGAGAGGGATGGGCAGAAAAAGCAGTGGCTAGTGGTCCCAGGCGCACAGGTGGTGGTTGGCACACCCCAGGTGCACATGCGGCAGTTACCAGGCTCGGGGAGTAAACAAGCTGACCCAGCCAGGCGCGCAAGGCGGCTGGGTCACACATTCATGCGCAAATAAACCAGGCGAAAACAGGCAGCAAGACAGACTGAGCAACACAGGGCCCTAGTGCTGGAAAATAAAGACTAAAAGCACTGACTGAAAACACTTGTGGGGGGTTGAAGTGCCGGGACAGACTCCCAGCCTCACAGGAGAGTTTGTTGGAAAGACCCACAGGGTCCTAGAACATACACAAGCCCACCCACACGGAAATCAGCACCAGAAGGGCCCAATTTGCTTGGGGAAAGTGGTGGAAGGGACTGGAATCCAAGAGAGCGTGGAGCAAGTGCCATTGTTCCCTCTCAGACCCCATCCCCACATCCAGCATCGCAACCCAGCTACTGGGTTGCCCTGCCCTGGTGAACACCTAAGGCTCCGCTCCTCACTACATAACAGCCACGACCAGACCAAAAACCAAAACAAGACAAAACAAAACAAAACCAAAAATGGCTCAAACAGGAGAACAGATCAAAGCCCCAGAGCCAATACATCTAAGCAACAAAGAGATAGCCAACCTATCAGATGCACAGTTCAAAGCACTGGTTATCAGGATGCTCACAGAATTGGTTGATTTTGGTCGCAAACTAGATGAAAAAATGAAGGCTACAATAAGCGAAATGAAGGAAAACACACAGGGAACCAATAGAGATGGGAGAAAAACTGGGACTCAAATCAATGGAGTGGACCAGAAGGAAGAAAGAAACAAAGAAACAGAAAAGAAGGAAGAAACAAGGATTCAAAAAAAATGAGGAGAGGCTTAGAAACCTCCAGGTCCTCTTTAAATGTCCCAACATCCGAATTATAGGGGTACCAGAAGGGGAAGAAGAAGAGCAACAAGTGGAAGTTATTTGAACCAATAATAAAGGAGAACTTCCCCAATCTGGTAAAGGAAATAGACTTCCAGGAAGTCCAGGAAGCTCAGAGATTCCCAAAGAAGGTGGACCCAAGGAGGAACACACCAAGGCACATCATAATTACATTAGCCAAGACTAAAATGAAGGAGAGAATTCTAGAAGCAGCAAGGGATAAAGGCAGAGTCACCTACAAAGGAGTTCCCATCAGACTGTCAGCTGATTTCTCAAAAGAGACCTTACAGGCAAGAAGGGGCTGGAAAGAGGTATTCCAAGTCATGAAAGTCAAAGACCTACATCCAAGATTGCTCTACCCAGCAAAGCTTTCATTCAGAATGGAAAGGAAAATAAAGTGCTTCTCAGATAAGGTCAAGTTCAAGGAGTTCATCATCACCCAGCCCTCATTATATGAAATGTTAAAGGGACTTATCTAAGAAAAAGAAGATAAAAAATAGGACAGTAAAAAAGACAGCAAACTCACAGATATTAACAACCACACCTAAAACAAAAGCAAACTAAGCAAACAGCTAGAACAGAAACACAGAAATGGAGATCACATGGAGGGTTAGCAACAGGGGAATGGGAGGGGGAGAGAGGGGGACAAGGTACAGAGAATAAGTAGCATAGATGGTGGGTAGAAAATAGACAGGGGGAGGGCAAGAATAGTGTGGGAAATGTAGAAGCTAAAGAACTTATTACACATGGACATGAACTAAAGGGGGGAATGTGGGTGGGAGGGGGTGTGCAGGGTGGAGGGGAATGATGGGGAGAAATGGAACAGCTGTGATAGCATAATCAATAAAATATATTTTAAAAAAGGACCAGGAAAAAAAAAAAGCTGCTCTGATTTTATCAGTCTTTAAAGAAGAGATTTTTTAAAAAAGATTTTATTTATTTACTTTTTAGAGAGATGGGAAGGGAGGAAGAAAGACAGGGAAAGAAACATCTACATGTGGTTTCCTCTTGTGCACCCCTCACCAGAGACCTGGAATGCAACCCAGGCATGTGCTCCTGACCGGGAATCGAACCAGTGACCCCTTTGGTTCATAGGCCAGTGCTCAATCCACTGAGTCACACCAGCCAGGGTTGATTTTACCAGTTTTATTTGTTTATTTTTCTGGGTAAGATTTTATATGAATGAAGGTAAGTAGCTAAAACTGATTGAAAATCACTAGACAGTTGGCAAGCAATTCTATGGCTTATTTTGGGGTCTAGGGCACACTGTTGACTGTCTGCCCAGCATCGGTCCCTCTTTCCAACTTTGTAACAGAATTCTAATTTTTGTTCAGAGATCAATCCGTCCTCTCTGGGAAAGCAGGGGCCTCAGCTCTAAAGACGGGCCTGTCCTATCCACAGGCTTCCGTTGCGTCAGTGGTTTCCAGAATCAATGGTTTCCAGAACAGGCAGGTGACCTAACACCGGTCAGTGAGTCATGAACTTGCCTCCCAGGGGTCTGCCAAGAAGTGATGGTCCCTCTTATTCCTCCGGATGCCATCCAGGGTCAGATGTCTGGCACTGCAGCTGCCAGCTCGATACCAGCCTGAGATGAAGCATGTTGCCAAGGATGGCACAATGAGAGAGGATCATGCGGTCGGGACCTGGATGGCGCGTGGACCCCGTGGAACCCTGGAGCATCCTTTCTGCTGACGCCACTTTGGGTTGTACCCAGAAAACAACCTGTTATGGATGTGGTTTTGTGCTCGGAGCGTTCATAAAAGGAGATAAAGACAGACAGGCAAATTTAAACTTCTGAGATTGGTGGCTGTCTCTACTTCTATTCTGGGGGCAGAAATCTGCTCATTCTTTATCTATATAGCTAGTACCCGTAAAAGGAATGAAATCAACTAGCATCCCCTTACTTTAAGTTGGAATAAAAATAACTCTAGTTTAATATTTGTTGATAAAGTGTCAAAATGAAAACAAATTTGCCCCTCCCCCTAGCGAAACCTTCATATTTAATCATCCTCAGGTCCACAAGCAGCAGCAGATGGTGTTTGAACTGCCTTACGCATTTGTCTTTGGAGCACAGGCCGGGGCCGAGACCGGAGCTCCTCGGGCTTTTGTAAGGTGCAGAATCCCACAGCCCAGGACAGAGCCCATGAGCCAACTACAACTCAGCCCTCATGCACTTGACTTCTCCTACCACCTTCCTTTCTAGTGAGTGCTGAGCTAGCCCCTGGGTGTTAAAGGGGGCTCCCACTTCCTGCTCAGGTTGCCTTCTCCTGTTTCAAACATTTCCACAAACCTATATACATCAACTCTTGCGGAGAGGGGCTGGAGGCCTGACTCTGGGCTGTTGACTCCGAAAAACTGAGCTTGCTTCTCAGGGATTCCAAATAGCACCGTAAAGCCACCAGAAGAAGCCAAGAGCATCTTCAATTCGCCAGTGAAGGCAGAACTAAAGCAGTGGATGGCGCTACGCCAGGAGCTCTTATTTCGGTACAGCAAGACTGAAACATATAAGGGAGGAAAAGAAAATATAATATGGATTAACCACGGACACCAATAAAAACAAACACATGAAACTGGCAAAGAGGATGAAAACGCACACACCAAATCGAGGCCAGTTCGCTCTACAAATATTTACCAGTGCCTACTGCCCTGTGCCAGGCATAACCGCATGTTGCTAAAAATACAAACTGAGTAAGGTCTGTTTCTGCTCTCAAGAGATTCTTAATTTTCCTAGGGACAGACGCATACATAACTTAAGAGAAATCTTAAAGAATGAAAGAATTCACAAGGCGGGAGTGGTGGGAGACGGGAGCCATCTACGCAAGCCAGTTTGTATGGCTCTCAGAGCAAACCTGTGGGCCGTGGCTCCTGCAAAGGGAACAAGAGGGGTACAGAGGGTGTGCGGGCTGGCGTGGGGGGTGGGGGCCAGAGTGAAGGGCGACTTCCGTGTGGCCTTCCCTTGTGTTCCGAGGAATTTGACCCTCTTCATGTAGGCGATGGTTCTGGTTGGGGGTAGTTTTATTTACTCAACTATTTAAGCAAGGGGGTGATGCAGCCAGATTTGTGATTTCGTTTTAGAAAAGTATCAGTATTGGAAAATGTTCACCACAGTACAGGAGGAAGCAGGTCACAAAGTAGTTTTGATTATCAATTGTGTTTGAGAATGAAAACAGTCCCCGAGGGATATTCACTCAGGTAACTGACTTCATCTCAGGGAAGTAAGGCTACAAGTGTTTTTTCACCTTTAAGTATCTAAATTTTCTAAATGCTTATTGAAACATAGGACTTTGCTGATTTTATTCATTTTACTTCTTGAAACATTTTATTTATTTATTTTTAGAGAGAGGGGAAGGGAGGGAGATGGAGAGCGAGGGATCCATCGATTAGTTGCCTCCCACATGCCCCCAACTGGGGACCTGGCTCACAACCCAGGCATGTGTCCTGACTGGGGATCAAACTGGCGACCTTTCAGTTCGCAGGCCAGCGCTCAATCTACGGAGCCACAGCAGCCAGGGCTACTTTGCTGATTAAAAGAAAAGTGTATTGCAGGGGCACAGATAGAGTGAGACTAGACAGCAGGGGGACTGCTCTAAAGACTGTTCTCCTAGCTCAGGTGTGACGGAATGAGCGTCTGGACCGTGGCAGTGGGGACTAAGGACAGAGGGTAGCTTCCTGGGCCATTTCTGAGGCAGAGTTAACCGATCCAGATGGCCACTTGAAAGCAGGTCGCTGGGGAAGAGGACAGAGGAGTCAAAGATGACCCAGGGGACTTGAGGGACTTGGGGGCTTGCCCAATAGAGAGGCCCCGTATTCATGCTGACTCTGTCCTTTGCCTCTTACGCTCCAGGCATCTGAACTTGACCCTCTTGTCAGGGATCCACACCAGATTTCTTGTCACTCTCTGTTCACACTGGCTACACAAGCAGAGGGAATGCCAAGTCTCTCCTTCCTGCCGTGACAATGGACTCCCCCTCCCCCGTGCCCACCCACAGCAACCTGCTCCCCGTACCTATGAAGTCTTCATTGGAAACTCCTTCTCTACATTCCCTGGGCCAGGGAGAGCCAAGTTGGTTATCAGAAGCTCACGAAGCTCAGCCTCTTTAAGGCAATTAAAACTCCAGCGTGGGAGACCCTTGGCACCCACTACTTTTTCCACCGACTCTTACCACAGATGCAAGAGTCCACCAGCTTAGCAAGGCCAACGCATTCCCCCGGAGCCAAGCAGGACATGACTCCGCACACACACTACCGCTTTGTGAGCGCAGCCCTCGGCTCCCTCTCCCCACCCCCCACCCCCAATATCCCAAAGCTCCCATTCAACAAGGAAAACATGGATATGATTAGGAGGTTATTCGTGGGCCAAACAGTTGCAGCCTGATTCTCATCAGACAGACAGGAGGGGGGCCAATTTCCATCAGAAACACCAGGGGAAATGAGTGACAACTATGGAAGCGAGTTGCTGGGCCAAGGAAAAGGAGCTGCAAAGGAGAAAATTGCCTCTATTAAGTCAAATCCGTCCTGGGATAATGGACTGTAGAGTCAGTTCCTGGCGACCACATGCTCTTTGGCTTGATCGCATTAATCTTTTTTTTCCCAATTACTTTCCTATTCATGCCACCTGATAAAGTGGAGGTCCACTCCCTACTCATGTAAGGGTCTATGGAACATGAGAAACAGACAAATTCAAACTGGAGGGCAATGTTTACACTCAGCAAAACAGGCTAAGATCCAGCTCTTGATTATAAAAGGGAAACAATTTTGATTCACAAAGTAATTTGACAATCATATACTTTACAAAATGTTCCCTCTGACCACTGTGGTGTACACCTGAAACTAATACAAAATAATATTGAATATAAACTGTAACTGAAAAATTTTTTTAAATTAATTTGATGAAGACTACTTTTCAAAAGTTTAGACATACAGACTTCTGCGTTGTTTTGGGAGGGAGCAAGGCTCATTAGAGAACGAAACTTGGTCAGCGGTATGCCGGAGCTGGCTCTTGCTGGCTCCCAATGGCCCATTATTAAATTTTCAGGAAGTTTGGAAGTTGTTGACAACTCTTTGGTAGTTTGAAATCAGCCGTGGTTTGAATATTTACACCATGGAAATTGGCAAATACTGCAAAACAGGATGGCGTCTCTCCGAGCCATTTGTTAAACATTACTGGCACACCACTGAGTATGATCTTTGCATTTAAAGCTCCTTTTATGTACACATTGGGGTGTGTGTGTGTGTAGAAAGTCAGGAAGTAGCTAGAACATTAACCCTTTTGATTCTAGGTGGTGAGAGTAACAGGCACTTTTAAATCTTCTTTTATTATATGTATATGTATTTTACAGTGAACATGAATTCTTTGTATAAAACTCACCTTCTCTTTCCTCTGAGCTATCTGATTCACCCCTGTCCTCCCTCCCTTTTCCTTAACCTCTTGCTGCCCTGGCCTCCCAGGTTTTTATTCTCTGAGTAGGGTGGTGCTAAAATCCCAAACTACGCACTCACGCCCAGGCAGGCAGAACTCCAGGTAGCGAGAACAGGTCGGCAGACACCAGACTTCTGGGGGACAGAGCCCACACTCAGCCCACACGGGGCTGAGCTGGCTTCTGGTCCTCTGCCCTGGGCGGTGATTTAACAAAGGAGCAACGAGCAGCCAGGAATCGCAGCCTAGGAGGCTCCAGGCTCGGGGGGAGTGACGCCACCACCCATCGCTCCAGGGACTCGTGACGGCTTTCACCAGCTGCGTACTGGCCATTCCTACCGTGTCCCACTTTCAACATGGTCACATCTTTGCGACCTCTCACTGTGTCCTTGCCATACTTGGGTGTTCCCTCAGTTTAACAGACATTGCACCCAGGCACAGAAAGCCTGAGTGATCTGCCCCAAGTCACACGGCCAGGAGCAGCACTGAGATGCCGATCAAGGTGCTAATACTGAACGTCAGGGGTTTTCCCCCTCAATTGTACTGAATGCTTCGTGAGACCCTGCATTTCTAACTGCGTCGTTTGAATGAAGCTCAAGTTCCCACGTTCTCATAAGTAAAGAAGTCTCAGACAGTCTTTCCGAGTAAAGGGAAGGGGCTACTAACCCTAATTTGACTTGGTTCGGAGCCAGCCTGCGGTCTCTGCAGGAAGGTAAGGCGGCACCGTGGTTTTTCCTACTTCCCACATACTGTCTGCATGGGGACTCTGAGTGCGGGCGAAGGCTGGTGTAAGTTACTGCCGGCATTGCTTCTCGGCCACTTTCACTTCTTAGTCCCACAGGTTGTGAGTCTCAAGGCCCACTTGCTGCCTCCAAATTCCCCTGCCTCGCAGGAAGATGAGAGGCCCGGGCCAGGAAGGGCTGGCTAAGGGTCCACAGTGTCTCCTCAGACAAACAGTGGACAGCGTACGTGCCCTGTGCAGTCCAGCTCTGGTGGAGGGCCTCCTGGCTCTGGTCACTTG
Source organism: Anoura caudifer (assembly GCA_004027475.1). Taxonomy (NCBI): domain Eukaryota; kingdom Metazoa; phylum Chordata; class Mammalia; order Chiroptera; family Phyllostomidae; genus Anoura; species Anoura caudifer. The sequence goes on from PVKU01001443.1 coordinate 239,602, forward strand.
CTGGCCTGAAGGAACCTTGGGCTGGCCTGTGGTTGACAGACAGGCCTGACCCTGTGCAGACGGGACCCTTCTATGAACAAAAGGAGCCACCCTCCAGACAAAAAGTGTCGGGGAAACCGTGAGCTGCTTCAGAAACAAAGCTGCCCTGACTCCAAAGACTTATTGACCAACTTCTGAGCTGGAAGGGATTTTAAAATTTTATCCAATCCAGTATCTTTTTTTTTTTTTTTAATTTGTTTTTAGAGACAGGGGAAGGATGGGAAAGGGAAGGAAAGGAGAGAAGCATCAATGTGGGAAGGAAACATTGATCAGTGCCTTTTCGTACGTGCCCTGACTGGGGACTAGACCTGCAGAATCAAACCAGCGACCTTTCGCTTTGCAGGCTGATGCCCAAGCAACTGAGCCACACCGGTCAGGGCCAATCCAGTGTCTTTTAATGCTGTTCCCAGGGGGTCAGGAAACCACCTTGATGCATAAGGTGGGCCAAGTAGCTGGGGCTTAGGTTCCCACTCCAGCTCCTCCCACCAGTGCTGACTGGAGCACACCTCATTTTATTTGATTTGCACATTGGGCTTTCTTATCAAAATCTTGTTTCAAGAAAGGGTTCAGTGCCTAAAAAAAAAAAAGTAAGCTTAAAAGTCACTCATCCAATCTAACCCTGCTATTTAAGAGGCTGAAGGAACTGAGGCCCATGGAGGCAAAGTTCAGGTAGAAGTGAGTGGAGAAGCCAGATCTTTCCACTACACCCACATTGCCTCTTGCTTCAAATGTCCTTGGACTTGGCAGGCAGTTGACCTTAGCCTTATGAAATACTCCAGTCTTTCTGGTCTACCGCAGCCCTTGCTTTTGCTGGTGAGGAAATGATCTAATCATTTTCAATTTTGAACCTGGCTCTACTACCTGTACTTGCCTCCTTATTGACTTAGATTTCCTGTCCATGGACCCTGGCCAATCCAACAGCAGCCCTGCCAGACCCTGTCTTACCTCCACATCCTCTGCCTCTCCACACAATGCAAGTCTGCATCGACTTTGGTGGTCCGAGAAACTGCAGAAACGCCCCCATCACCCTGGGATGTAATAGCTGTACTACTTAATGCCCCATGCACAGTCTGCTCTGACTAAAGATGCTGATGAGAAACTCAGGGAGACAAGATAGGCAGCTACACACAAGAGAAGCACCAAAGTAGATTGATTGCATTGTCCACGCATAGATGGGGATCGCCCAAGAGCTCTGAAGAGTTCCATGGACAGACAATGCCTACATCACTCTCTCTTTCCTCTTTTGTCAAATACCGAGTGGCACAACTTCACCCATTGTCATGGAGATTTCCAAAGTATGAACAGCAAACACATTAGGCTCAAAGCTCATCCCCAAGCAGTTCTATTAAATTGTGCTTATTTGCACAATCCAAGAACTCTTCCCTCACAAACTGCACCACTGCAGGGTTTCCTTTGCCAGCAAGCTTCTCTAATAACCGTATGCTCTTCTTTACACGCAAAAAAATGCACATTTTACAACACCTGCAAAAAGATAGGATGCACTTCAAAAAATGAAAACTATAAGTAAAAGAAAGTGAAAGAAAAACAAAACAAAAGACAAGACCCAAAGCGGAGGCCATTCCTGGCTGCTTGACTTTTGTTCCCACACTGAGAATCTAAGGAAGCTGGAGGTGCCCAGACAAACTGCCCAGGCTGGTTCTCTGCACGCACAGCAGCCCTCTGAAGGCAAGCGTGCGGAGCTCCCTGGGCCACTAGGTTCAGTTCACATCGGGCTATTCTGGGTGGCCACTGCTACTAGCACCTCTCTCAAGGAATCTGGCCTGGCCATGACCTCCCACAGGCCTACACACTGGGGGAGTCAGCGATTCCTCTGGACCTTCCAAGTATTCCAGTCCCGTCACAATTCCTAACCCAACGGCAGCCAGTGAACTGGGACCTGGGAGACCGCTAGTGGTACCTGAGTCTGCAATGACTCAGGGTGTACCCCCAGCCCCAGAGAAGCCCCCAAAACACTCTCTTCAAATCCAAACGCCTGCCGTTCAGCTGCAAATCAGACTCTGAAGCACACACAAGGGACCCATCCATCGGCCTCGGCTCCCCACCAGCCCAAGCGGCTCACTGAGCCCTCCTGAGGAGGCTTTCTTCAAACCTGTAGGAGACCCCAGGGTACGGGGCTGGTGTCAGACCCTGAGCCTCGGACACAAACCATGTGGGCTTAAGAAGCTGTGATAAAACTAAATTATCTGACATTTTCTTCTTCATCCTCTTTTCTGTTTCTTTCAGATGGAACAGGTTCCGAATGTGACCTACTTTCTCTTTCTTTGTGAATATGCAGAACTCACAAAGCTTTTCCTCGAGCCTGACCAGTATTTTCAGCGACACGTTTTTCATCTTTCAGAAAAGAAGAGCCCGCCGCGGCCTGCCAGAGCACATAAGTCTGGGTGAGTGACCGACAAGGACGCCTGAGGTGCAAACACTCCACTGGGGGACTTGCAAGAGACTTTCACTGAGCACAAGAAAAAACACCAACAAAGTCCAGATCTGGTCCCTGGAAAGGCATTAGCATGTTGTCTGAAAGTTTTCATCAACAAGAATCACAACTTTATAAATGGGCTAAGTGCCTCCAAAACTCCTCACCACAGCCCACGTCCCAGGACTGCAGACGCTGGGCTCCGCCTGGAATCCCGCCATGCTCCAAGCCCACTCAGGCACATCCAAACTCTGCAGTTTGCATTAAAAATTAATTGCCTTCTTCCAACTCTTCAGTGAATCAGAACACAACAGGGTTTTAAAGTATCAGGAGGAACAATTTAAAAGTAAAAACCAAGCACCCAGCTTGGGTGGAAATCTGGCTCCGTTACTCAAAATTAAGTTGATATTGATTCTCCCTCTGCCCCCATTTTTGCCTTGGAGGCTCTGCCCTTTTTCATGTCTGATCTGCTGTCTGTTTCTAACAGTGAAACTCCAAATCACAGCTGGTAGTTGGAAAACATTTGCTTGGTGACTTTAGAAATGTTACTGCTGGCCCAAATTCTGGCCCGGGGATTCTGACCCAAAGCTTCCTCCCCTTTTATGCTCAGTGAGGTGAGACAGTCTGCTACATGTTTACCAGACAAATTGCCCAAAATAGAAACAGAACTGCAGCCTTGGATCCATCTGTGTTTGCCTCCATCCAGGTTAGCTCGGCTTCACGTCACATGCAGCCTGTCAGGTCAGCACCGGCTCAAGTACCAGCCGCACAAGGTTGCGGGGTCTGGAAAACCACTGCTCCGGAGTAGGGCTCACAGTCTGCATTGCCCCGACGTAATCCCGCCTCCATCACTGTTAAATAGTTCCCATTCAAGAAGGACTCATTCCTTCATTCCTTCGGAAAGTGGTTACACTGTGCTCAAGCAACACGAAGGGGAACAAAGCAGATCTTGTCCCATCTTCAGGGAGTTTGCGAGAGTGAAGATAAGGACAAGGATTAAAGGCGTCACCAGGGAGCAGGCAGAGGGTGCTGCTGGCTCTCAGCCTCTGCCCCTCCCTTTTCCGTACACAGGAGCCCACGTGATCCCCTGCAAGCCCCGCCCCCATCCTTGCGTTGGCTCCGCACCGCCTGTAATTCTCAGTGCAGGTGAGACGCTGGGCGGGAAACGTTGGAGGACTGCTCACTGCCATAGCCTCAGACCTGGCATCAGTTTATCCTCCTTACTGCTTACGTCCCGATCACGCCCCCAGTTCTAACCTCGGAGGCCGCATCTATCTCGTGCGAGGGTGAAAATGTGTTTCAGCCCCGGAACACCGCTCTGTGTCTTGCACGAGTGGCTGGGAGGTTTTGCAAGCTGCCCGGCAGCCTGCCCTTCACTGAGTTCCACCAGCCTTTAGAGACTCTGGTGCCAGCTGTCCATCTGAGCCACAGTGCACTGCTGCCAGTCCCCTTGGGTATGAGACCTTGCCTGCCTCAGCGGGTGGCCGGAGACCTGACTCCAGGTCCTGGTTCCACGCGGCTGGCACCACCTATCTATCCTCCTGCCATTGGCTGGGCTGGGCTGGGCCTCTGGATGCAACTCTGGAAGGAAGATCTGACCCCACAGGTGAAAAAGGCAGGCTAGGCTACTTAGGAGGAAGGCATTCCAAAGGGTAGATCTAGTTGTTCCCAATGTATTCCTCTGCCTTCAGGTATACTACCAAAAAATATTTGGCAAGGAATCTCTCAACCCAAAATTGGACAAAGTGAAATTGGCTAAACAACAGCTGGCTTAAGGGACCTGGATAGATCCTCTCAGGAAGTGTGAATCAAGAACAAACTGGGGGAGATGCCAGGAGCCACGTCCTCAGGCTCCAAGGAGAGCACGTGCGGAGAGCACGTGCGGAGAGCGAGGGGCCTGGGGACGGCCCTGCACCAGCAGCCAGACGCTAGTGACGCTGCCACACCCCAGGGCCCCGCGCCGACTGGCCCGGAGTGAGCTCACCGGCAACCGTCTCATCGACCTGGGCCTCCGTTTCCTCCTTAACAGACGGTGAAACAGATGATAGAAGGCCATTGGGAACCGTTACATAGTCTTCCTTTTACTTCAGACTGGCAGGTGGAATTTTTAATAAAACACGATCAAAAGGAATGCACCGCATTGAGTCACTAGTGTGAAAAGTCCACTGAGACAATGAAGGCCTTTGCCCTGAGAACAGGCACCGCGCAGCTGAGATCGCTCCACCCAACGACACTTCCAAGAGCCTCCCTGCTGACCAGGGCGCCTCCCCGCTGACCAGGGCTCCACGACCGCAGACGCAGACGCAGACGGACTGCTGTCTCCGACACACTCTTCTCAAAGCCAGCGCTCCTACTCAAGGCTCTCACAGGCCCTGGGTGGCTGCAACCGCTGAAGGCTTAGACCAGAGCGTTCAGAACTTACTGACCACGGACTGTGTTTTATATGTACTTATCTATTAGCATGTTTCAGATGTGGACATCCGATTTTCACATTACGGATATAGTTCTAGAAAGCAAGTTTGGACTTCATTTTTTTTTTAATATAAAGACGTGCCCAGCAAAAACCAAGCAGGTGTCATCTTTTTACCAATTTGAAACCTGAGCAACAGCGCATGGCTGGCTCTGCATTCAAAGTTAGAGCCCCTCAGGTCTTCTTGTTCTTACTCACTGACCCTCAGGTCACTGCAAAGATACGGTCCAGCTGGGCAAAGTGGTGGCCTCGGTCTTGGCCAGCTGCTCCTTGTGGGGCCTCAGGACACGCAGCGCGTGCTTGTCAGCGAACCAGCCGGCACAGGACAAAATCATGGTGACGGCTTCCTGCCTCAGGGACCTGCCTCTGCCCGCTCGGAGATGGCTGGGGCGGCTGATAGCTTTTCAGCTCAGGCTTCACAGCTTCCTCACAGCCCCAACTCCCCAGGGCCATCTTCTCTCCAGCTGCATTTCTAGAGGATAGGGCGGGAGGGAGAGGGAAAAGAGACACAGCCGTGTTGGGCAGGAAATTGCTTTTTATCTTCATTATAACTTAAATGACCGTCTTCAAGGTCCTTCACTTAAAATAATAGAGTCCTCTCCCGATCTTAGGTTTTGGGTGTCAGGTTGATGGTGGAAACTCCAGACTTGAGGGGAGTGCAGCCACTGGCGTTTTGGGAGATGGGAAGAGCGCCTTCATGGAGGAGCAGGAGCCGCTTCCTATCCGGGGCTGAGACACCCTGGTCACCATCAGCAGAAGTGCTGAAGGAGCGGACAGCTGGTGCCCTGCCCGGACTTCTGCGGCCCGCCTCCCTCCTGCTCCTCCTCTCTTTAGTATTCCCTGGACAGACCATCCTCCTTCCACACAAGTCTCCGCTGACCCACTACACATGGATCCGTATTTTATTTTCAGTGGGGTGACTCCTTTCCTTTATTTTCAAGTTTTTGAAGGCTGACTGCCTGCATGTGGCCATTGCCAACTTGCAGTCAGAGGACGGTTTCAATGCGGATACTCTCGTGCTCACTTGGGCTGCAGGAACCTCTGAGCTGGACTTCTCATGGAGGGACTTGGTCCATGTGCAGTTGCTGAGCCGTCTCTGCAGGGAAAAGGAAGGTCTGAGGCTTCCTGTTCCACTGTCTTGCTGACACCCCTCCCTCTCAGTCTCCTCAAAGTTTCCAGGTTCCTAATTTCCAATTCTACTTAAGAGCACACACATCATTTAAGTTCATAGGAAGAATTTGCCAAAGCGGTTCGTTCCCTCTTAGTGCTTTCCCTCCAGCACGGCTCGCGATCGTCATTCTCTCTTTGTGGTGAGGCGGTGGTGGCTGTTGAGCTGGGTGAGTTTATTTCTTTTTGGCCTGCTCTAGACAAGGAACTGCACGGCTGTTGAGGGCAGAGTTCTGTGGCTGAAGTGGATGGTGTGCAGCATGCTGGGACCTGGCAGGGAGGCTGAGGACGGCTTTCCTCGGGAAGCAGGTCAGCCTGACCGCTGATAGCAGAGGGCCGGGGGCTGCAGCATCTGGCATGGAGGTGCCCTGTGGGGGGGGTGAGGGCAGGGCCATGCTGATGCTGGCAAGGTTAGCTCCGACTCTAAGAGTTACCGAGGGCTAGTCTCAGTGTCCCCCAGCATCCAAGGACACAGAGATTGACGTCTCAGCTGCTGCCCGCACAAACCACTAACTCTTATTCAAACGAAAAAGACATTTCTGATTTCTCATAACTCCCTAAGTGCTTTAAAAAATCCCATTCTTAATTACCCGCTCTACTGAGCTCCACCTTGATTTCAAGTCAAATTATTCCCATTTTGCTCATTGCTGAGGGGAAGTGTGGGGTAGAGGGTGGGGGCCGGAGATGGGGCTGAAAAATAACCTGGCCCATGAACGTCAGGCCCAGTGTAACAGCCGAGGAGTACACTCCAAGTGGGAAGGACAAAGAGAGCAGGCTGCGTTCTCTCCCAAGCCCAGCACTTGGTTTGAAGTCTCCCTCCCCAATCCTGATTTTATTTACTGCTTCCATTTAATGAGCTTTGATCCGTGGCCAGTGATTGCACACAGCCAGCTGCACTCGCCAACCAGCACAACATGTGGCTTCCGTCGAGGCTGAGACACAACTGTGAACTAGTTCAAGTGCTGAATGGTGGCCCTAAAGTGGGGGAAGGGCCTCCTCTGGCATCGGAGGGAGTGACTGTGCAGGTAGGCGCATCCCAGGCAAGTCCTGAGGTCATGAATTGAGCTTGAACAAGGGACCATGAAGCACTTGGCTGAGGCTCGTCCTCTCCCTCAGTCAGCTTCACGGTGGTCGTCAGACCAATGGCACGGGGAGCTGGGTCTTGAAGACTGTTGAAGGTTTGCCCGCTGCGGGCAGCCTCTGGCCCTCGGAGAAGCACATGGCTGTGAAACACTTACAACAAGAACTGTTCTTGGTCAAACAAATGTCGGTGAGAATGTGGAGAAACTAGAACCCTCTTGCGTTGTTGGAGATCCTATAAACTGGTGCAGCTCTGTGAAAAAGTTTGGCAATTCCTAAAGAAGTTAGACATAGAATTGCCATATGACCCAGCAATTCTACTTGTAGGTATAGATCTCAAAGAATTGAAAACAGGTGTGTAAAGAGGACTTGCACAGAAATGTCCATAGCAACACTGATCACAACAGCCAACAGGTGGAAACGATCCAAATGCCCGTCAGCTGATGAATGAGTGAACACAATGTGGCGTATCCACACAGTGGAGTATTATTCAGCCATAAGAAGGACTTCTACACTGATACATGCTACAAATGGATGAACCTTAAAGTCAAAATGTTAAGTAAAATAAGTCACAAAAAAGCCATACATTACATGATTCCACTGATAGGACATATCCAGAGTAGGCAAATCCATAGACAGAGAGCAAATCAGTGGTCGCCAGGGGTTGGAAGGAAAGGGAATAGGGAGGAGCTGCTTCACAGGTATGGGGTTCCTTTTGGGCTGATGAAAAAGTTCGACAGTGGTGGTGGACACACAACACTGTGAGTGTGCTCAGTACCACCGAATTGTACTTCTAAATGATAAATATTGTGCTTCATGAATTTTATCTCTCTCTCTCTCTCTCTCTCTCACACACACACACGTACACGGATCAGTCTTGCTCGATTATATGCCTGCCTTACCCCCAGCACATGATTTGTCCCTGTGCCTGCTGGTGCTGACTTCTGACTTCGGCCCATGGCCGGTTGGCCTGTGCTTCTCAGACGCTGTACACCTAGTCCGGATATCGTGCCACTGGTGTTCAAGTGTCAGTCCCCAGTCTGGCCCTGGCCCCAGCGCACTGACATTAGGGTTTTCAGCAAACACCTTCCTCGACATACAATCAAGAGAATGTTGTCACCGCTTCAGTATAACATCACTGCTGCTAAATCAACCTGGTCTTTCAAATGTCTGTGTAAGTAGAGTTTATTCTATTATTTTGTTTATGACTTTAGCAATTAAAAATCATCAACTCATTTGACAGATATCCAGCAGCTTTGTCTGAATAGTAATTGGCCAGGGTGCCTCAACAGAGCTTCTCAGAACTTCTGAGTTAACCATTGGTGACATGAAAAATTATGAATGGATTAACCAATTTCAACCACCTCCAGAGAGTAAGAAAGTGCATATCAAACCAGAATGCATGAATTGATAGACTATAAATATTCATATTAGGTGGGATTTCTCTTATAACGCTTAACTGATTGGCCTGAGATTTGGTCAGTGAAGAGAAATTGTAATGCAGATGTCCAGACTCCCAGACATTCTGATTCAGGGAGTTTCTAGAAGGTCTCTTTGGCTCCTACACCTGATCCTTTAACATCTGCTTCATACTCTCCAACTTGTGCACAAGCTCAGCCTTTTTGCTTTCCTAGAGCTACAGACCCCAACATCCTCTACTGCCCCAACCTGCCCCTAGGTTGAGATCGACCAAAAAAAGGTATTGGGGCAATTTTGAGCCCTTAGCTCTCTGTTTTCCCTTCTCTGAGACCGCTCATGCAGACTTCAACACAGCAGTTCTCACCATCTCTAGGACTTCTCCATCGGGAGGCTCTGCCGTTATCTTCCAGCCTCACGTGTCTAGGACTGCACTGAGCTCTGGACTTCTGGGCCCGCCTCTCACTTTTTCCCACTGGGCTCTCTATTGCCCTACAGTGCATCGCTATCCTATTCTTTGATATTCACCTCCGGTCTCCTTTCTCCCAACTGTCTTCATGACAACCCCAGGCCTGTCCAGGTTCTCTCTTAGTTTAACTGTGCACAGGGCCCACTGCTGGCCTCAAGCTCACGCTCACACGCTGCCTCATGTTGTTCCTGGGTGCTCCTCCAGGCGCGTTTCATGGGAACTCCTGAAGTTATTTCATACCAGGAACTGATCACTGTTGTTCAAGCACCTGGCATGTTGTCTAAACACTTCTTAAGAATTACAGTGAGTTCACTCTAGATGCTCAGTAAATATATCTTCTAATGCAATTGTACCTGAGTTCAACGTAAGCGCCACCAACCCAATGGCCATTTAATCCATTAAGGGCAGCCCTTCTCCACTTCCGGTATGCTTCCTTAAAAAGATGAAATCATGGCCAGGAAACACTCTCCCCATCCCTCCTCCAGCCTGCCTCACCTAAAGCAGGACACCCTCAAGCCTCTCCTAGGCGGTGCTCTGCAAATGAGAGTCCTAAGGTTGGAAGACGCCAAAACCCACATCCTGTCTTGGAAATTCATGCTGTGCACACTCACTTTTGGTCATCTTTTAGCTTTAGACATGGAAATAAACAACAGAGACACTGACCCTGCCCTCAGCAAACATAACCTATTAATGCTTTGGGCAAGTCCCTCCGTAAAGGGATTTTAGGTTTGTTTCACTATATTTTCACAAACTAGACTTTCCCTCCCTGCCCTTTTTTAGAGGTGCCTAACAAAATTCCATGGACCACTCACTGGGCTTCAGAGAAGAGGACCCGCAAATCAGGCTAAACCAAAGTGTTGGGTGAAAGAATAAAGAACTCCCCTCCCCCGAAACCAGCTTGGGGTGTGTGCACTAACAGCTGCTCAAGTGCATCCTTTTTAAAACACTTGAGTAGGGTGGGCCCCATGCACGCTGATTGTGCAGCAGCTAGCTCAGGCTGCTCCCTCCCAGGCACCCAGAAATAAGGACAAAGGGATGATAGCGTAAGAAGCTGGGGGAGTGAGTGGGCACAGACAAAGGGAGGTGAAGGCTCACGATTACAAGAGCTGGCGTGGGGGCTGGCCGATCTTGGGTTTCAAGAGTTTTACTAATGGGGTGAGAACTGGGGCAGAGCTAATGGCAGAGAGGCTGAGGAGCTGCTGAAAACTGAGGAGGAGGAAGGAGTGGGGTGCACAGTCAGGCAGGACCAGGAACGTACTGTAACCAGGGAACACGCGGGAGGGAGAGGTGGGCGGCTGCTGGGGAGGAGCGCAATTCTTTCTCTGATCCTTTATGACGCCATCATTTGGCTTTGAAGGCAGGGACCACACACCTTCCATACTGTAGGAAGAAATGGGTAGATTCAGAAATGGTCACATTTACCCTCCTGGGGATGCCTTCTCCTCCCTTCTACCTCTGCAGAGAGAAGATGGAGGAGGTAGTCAAGATGAGGGAAGGAGGGAGAATGGGAGGGAGGGAGGAAGGAAGGGAGGAAGGCTCTTCCAAGCAACACACATTTTATGAAACTCAACTTGAAGGTGTCATGTGATTATGGGATTGTATCAGGCAGACCTGTCCTGAGCCCACCATGCATGAAGAAGGTAAATCTTCTATCGCCCATCCCATTGCCTCCCATCATGTCCCTCCTCCCTGTGAGCCCTCCCCAGCCCAGGCGAGGTACAAGCACGTGGATGATGCATCTCCAGGCCAAAGCCTGGGCCCTCTCCACCAATGGCCCCTTTCCAGGCTCTGGGTGTCTGCCTAGCTCTGGGGCGTCCCCTCCCTAAAACCTTCCTGTGCTGAAGAGCTGCCCAACCCCAACTCCACTGAGAAGACTTTAAGGTGTTTCTCTTCCCAGCGGTGGCCACGTGTAGTTTACGGCAGGTAGCCCTCCAAGGTGCTCGAATCATTCATTGAATGAACAAAATTTGCTGAGCCCTGCTAAATGGAAGGCGCAGAGAAGATATAAAACAGAAAGAAGTTAAGGCCAGGCACTTGGAAAGTTTGGAATCCAGTGTGGTCGAGAGCAGGAGGAGGTGCCCCCTGGGAGACACGCCCGAGAACCCAGAGGGCCCCTGGACAGAGCTGCCAGCAGACTGGTGGACAAGACACACAAAACAGATGCGCCCCCAGCCTGGGCGGTCACTGCTGTGGGCAGAAGGGACCAGACATATGGAATGAATTAGGGAGACAGACAGGAGCTGGAATTAACAGTGCAATAAAAACAAGAGTTAATTCACCCTCGGAAGCCAGAGCACTTTATAGAGCAGAAGGCTGGGCTGACAGGCCCTATCTGACTCCCTAGGTGGGGCACCGAGAACAACAGCCCAGCACAGCTGGCGCCTCAGAGGGAAAGAAGGGGACCAGTCGGAGCCCATGTTACAGGTGGGGAATCGCCGCCCCGCCGGGACGAGGACACTCAGCCCAGTGTTCTGGCTTGGGTCCAGCCCCTAAGGAAAACACCTTGACCGCTCTCTCTCACTTTGAGACTTTTCCTGGAGACTGAGCAGAATGTCACAATCAGCCAATAAACGGTCACAGCCCCTGGGGTCTGCCGTTAACATATTCTTAATAGCCTATAACCCTCTGGCCCCTGTTGACTCTGATTTGACACAAGATAAAATTTTAAAATAGACATAGTGATGCTTTTGTTTCTTTCTTCGTATTTGCTTAATTAGCTGGATTATTCATCACATTGAGGGTTCTTTCAACTCCTGCTCCCAGGGGACATTGTGTTTTTGGCTTGGCCACCGCGCATGGCCGCCCCAGTCTATCCTGGGAAGGAGGGGCTCCTGCATGTGTAAGGCAGTGCCCTGCACCCCACCAAGGTTACTCACCCCAGAAGGACTGCCAGGACCCAAGTTCATGAGTGGGTGGATGTGTGGTGCTCTCACCCTGGACTTGGGATCTCAGGGGAGGATGTGCAGATGGAGAAGTTTAGGAGCCCTCCACTGGGGGGCAGCACTGAGAAGCCAGAGCTGCAGGAGGAAAGCCGGGGATACCCAGGGGAGCCCTGGAGTGTCCCCAGGACCTTCCCTGCGAGTGACCCTGGCAGTCATCCTGTAGTCCACCTTGACTCTTTGCTTCCTCAGTTTCCTGTTGGCTCTGGGAAGTGCCTGATACCCTTCCAAGAAATTAGTTTTCTGCTTCAAGTATGCAGAGGAGGTATGTTACTCTACCAAGTAGCAGCGTGTCCCCACGGCTGACCAGGACACAGCCCGGCAGTAGCCACAGGACTCATGGGGGACCCAAGGGAATGCTGGTCTGCACTGGGTGAGGTCTTCCTGAGCACCTCTCCCCCTTCCTTTTATTCAATAATCCAGCAAATGGCAAATAACAACAGCATTGGCTGATTGGTGCTGGGGTGTGTTGCTGCCGGAACTGGACACAGTCCTTGCCCTCAGGGAGCTGACAGCCTTTGGCGCTTTCTCAGAGTGCACATTGGCCTTTAGAAAAACTCACTCCAGGCCCATCGTCAGGGCTGGGTCAGTGGGAAGCACGTGGCGACCTGCAGCTCTGCAGGGCACGAGCCCCCTGGAGACACCAGCGCCTCTCCCGCACTGCCTGTCCTGAGTCCGCCTTCTCTTACTGCCGGCCTCGCCTTTGCCCATCAGAACAGACCTGGTCTCTGCCCCCCGTCTCTGTCCTGAGCCTGCAAAGCCCTGGGCCTGCCTGCAATCTAAATCATAGCCTTTAACACATGATTGGCCAGCAACATGTTGTCAGGCTTTTAAAGAAAGTTGGAGCCAACAGTCTTCGATAGCCGAACCTAGACCCCAAATTCTGACCCTCATTCTCAGACCTGGAGTCAACATGGGCAGTTGTTTCCAGATGCTTCTGACTCTTTAGTGCGGTAAAAACACAGCCCTTCTGCTGCAGCCTCCTCCGCCCATCCTCCCTCGCTCCCCCTCGCTGCACAGCCGGGCCAGGCTGTCTTCATCAGTTGCTAACACCGGCCACTTCGCTGCTGTTTTTCCAGTGCACAGAGAGGCTGGCAAACTGCTTCTGGAGAGGGGGGCACGCTCTCCCTTCCCACGGAATCTATCAATCATTCACATCGAGTTCAGTCCTTTTTAAGAGTGCTTACTTTGAGAGAACAAAGCCTGTAACCTTCTGTTGTCCATCTTGCCCTGCAAAAAATGTGGCACCTGAAGATGAAAAGGAAAAAAAGGGGAATGTGATACAGAGAGCTAACCATCCACCAATACACTGACTTGGGGCCTCCGGGGGCAAAGTGTGCTCTGAGTAGGAGAGGGAAGCAAGAATGCAGCTGTCCAGTCAGCTTTCTGCAGGTGACATTTGCACAAAATAGAGTGTCCTCTGGGTGCTCCCTTCGGGCTCTGCGAGCACCACTTCCTCCAAAATCCTGTCAACATGGCTGTCGCAGACTTCCAAGACCAAAGAAACTTCTTGAGGCTTCATGTCTCCCTTTTCACCCCCACCTACTCTTGCCACGTTATAATTTGCTCCCATCTACAACAGAAACAAAAACTCTCCAGAAACGGTGGTCGAAGCCAAGGCAGTTCAGAACCCAACACAAACGAGGAGCTGCTGGTCATCTGTAGTGAACTAGACAAGAGCTGAGCCTCTGTGGTCTGCCCACAGGGTGGGCCCTGGGAAACCTCCCCGGGGCGGCCACCAGCCGGCGGGGGCTGCTGCTACCCTCTCATTGAGTGCGCTGCCTGTAATTTTCGAGCAGGACGCCCCACATCACACGACACCAACATCCTCCTCTGTGCTTTTTATAACATAAGTGCTGAGTTTTCGCTGAACAAGCCCTCGCTTGTCCAAGCCTCAGTTAGTCTGTTGTATAACATATGTAGAGTGGTATTTTTATGGACTTCTGAAACACACCGAATTTCATGCAAGGAAGAGCTTGGTGTCATTTCAGAGAAACACGTGACTCATCCTTCGCAAGCGCTGGAAGGGATGTTCGTGGTTGTGTAATTGAACGGACTCCTCTGTCCAGGACGAAAACGAGCCAGGAGAGGGGCGTCTCTCATTTAAGTTTACACAGAGTGCTTTAGAAAGAGTCACAATCAGAACCCAGGCCCTCTGACTTCGGAACCAGAGCTCTTTCCACTCGGAGAAACCAATGTACAAGGTGGAACTTTTAAAGACATGCTCTGTTAGCCATGGTAAGGGAAGAAAGTGAGGGGTGAGAAAAAGTTACTTAAAATACAGAAAGAAGCCAGAAGCCTGATGATAGCCAATTAAGTAAATACATCCTCCCAATTAAGCCTTCCACACGGAAGCCAAATCGCAGAATTTGAGTTCCTCTGCTGTCTTCCTACGGAATTCCTGATGAGCCGCGGGGTGACCCAAAGAATAGGGAAAAGACAGCCAGGAGCCTTGAAGGTCCAGCCTGGGACCCCTATCCCTGGGCACAAAGTGGTGCCCATCGGCCTCCTGTCCTCCGGTGGCCCATGGTGACATGGGGCATTCGACCCCTTCATTCCTGTGGTCTGTCAGGACGGGGCGGAGGGGCTGAGGCCTCTAACAGCTGGTTCCGCCAGAGGAGAGCATGCAGATGAGTGAGTGACTGGTTGCCAGGGGCTGCCAGCAGGGGCTGAAAGGCACTACATTAAGCCCAACATCATTATTATTAAACCTGCAATTTAAAACCAATTATGCTTTGCAGAAGGCTGCAGCCTCCATTTCAACCACTCCTGGAGGAAAATAAAAAGCTCGTTGTACAGAGTTCAAGGCAAGCTCCAGAAGCGCTTATGCCGCATGAAGCTGGGATTCAAGCACAAATTAATAACAGTAACCCCGGGGTTCCCACTCTGATGGAGGTGGGACAATGGAGGGCAAACGCTAAAGAAGAAAAACAAGATGCAAACATCCTCCTTACACTGAAAAGCAGCTAGATCTCCTGGAGATTTCACAAAATAAATTTACTTCCCTCAGGGGCAGAAAGCTAATATGTAAATCAGAGGTCCTAAACTGGTAGCCAGGCCCTCCCAGCAGTGCTGGGAGGGGTGGGGGGTGGGGAGAAAAAGAATCACTTGCTAACATCTAGAAGTCAGAATTTTCCATGCAAAAAGTCTGAATTTGCAGCTTCTCTTCACAAATCAGAATATCCAGAAATACTCTGGCCATGACTGTCTAGAGCCAAGACTCGTTGTCAACTTCAGATGTATGGATGGGCACATGCTCCTTTTACCCCAGTCCCCACCACTCCCTATCACCTCTTATCATCTTACAAAGGGTTACAAAGAAAGTGAAAATCTGTGTTAGAATGGTGTCTCTATCAACATTTTTCTTATACTTGTCCTACTTCATTTATTTTTGTTCTCCATCTGACGTATCTTAGACATTTTTGATTGTTTGATTCCTAACACAAATCTCCTTTAAAAGACAAGAAGTGTCCTGCAGCTGCTGAAACTATGTCATAAAGGAAGTCATTTTCAATTTGAATAATATTTATCAAGTGCCCACTGGGTTCAAAAGACTGTACTGGGCCTTGGAGGAGGGACTCGAAGATAATTAGGGCCCATCACTTCCCTGTGGGCATCTGGGCTCAGAGGACTGGGGAAAGCCCAGGGGAAAGTGATGCCACACAGAAGGCACAAACCGCTCTGGGGTTCAGAGGAGGCAGAAACTGCCTCTGGCTGGCGCATCAGGAAAAGCTCCGTGGAAGAAACAGCATGTGGAATGGGCTTCGAGGGCGGGACGGGGTTTTGCTAAGTCAAGATGGAAAGCAAGAGATCTGCTCAAGAGAGAGCAAAGGCAGGGAGGCTCCAGGGTGGGCAGGAAACAGGAAGGAGCCCTCCCCCAAAGATGTCTAAACTAGGAAAGAGAGGGGTTGGGCTGCTTAACTTCTGGGTTTGTTCCCACCTCCTCCCCCAGCCCAACTCCTGCAGAGGCAGAGGCGGCATCTCAAGTCCCTGATGACAACTGAGTGATGCAGAGGGGCCACCCTCACAAAAACCCCTGTACCCAGAGCATATGAACCACCCCCGGTGCTGATGCCACGGCACGGGGTTAGGCCTCTGTGTTACCCGTGGGCAGTGCCGGCTGCTCTGTTATGTGCTGCAGCACCGGCTGGGAGCCAGGCCCCTGCTAGGGATGTGCCCCAGGGTAGGCATGGTCCCTGCCCTCCTGGGAGGGAAACTGACAAGTAGGAAATTAGCAAAGACTGGGTTTCCGCTCAGTTGCTGATATATCAAGTCTTGGAATTCAGATTTAACTGCCCGCGCCAAAACCCATAGTCACTACCCTCAAAACGGACCCTGAGGCCAGTCTCTGCTCATTACTTGCAATGACGTCATCTTAGCCCCAGTCCCCTAGCCCTTGACCCCTGCGAGACCTTCCAGACCGCTCTCCCAGCCCCTGCCCGAACCCCTCAGAGTCTCTTCTCCAGGCTGGGGAAAGCGCATTGTAGCGTGGCACTCTCCTACCCAATCACATCCCTCACGCGGGGAGTAAAGCCTGACGTCCTCTCAAAGTGCTCTCCAACCTCCCTCCTGGCTTACCTTGTCTCCTTGTCTGCTGCCCCTCTCCTCACTCCAGCCGCAGTCATTGCAACATTTGCTGAGTGCCTCCCAGGTGCCCGGCAGCCCTCCTGCTCTTTCTTGCATGTGAAGATGCTCCTGCCACCCGCCCGGCTCCTTTGCATTGGCTGCCCCTCTGCCTGAGACCATCTGTGCCTTGGATCTGCATGGTTCCCACCCTGCCACTCACTCAGGCCTTCCCAAAAAGCCGACCTAGAATGCCCCCCTCGTTATCCCGCTCCTTACCCCCCTTGGTTGCCCTGAGCAGACCTGACCTTACATTATAAGTATATTAGTGTGTTATGTTTTCTGCCCGTCTTCTCCATGAGAATGTAAGCTCCGCGGGGCAGGGCCTTTGTTCTGGCCACTGTGGCACCCTCCCCCCCCCACATCTGGATGAGTATTTGGCACAATGCAGCAGCTCACTAACTGCTTGCTGGAGGACGGACGTGAGGGCTAATCTGTGGGGCCTGTCCCTGGGGCCAGTAGCCCTGAAAAGGAGAAAGCAAGGGTGAGTTGCCCAAGGCTAAGGGGAGACTTGGGGGGTGAACTGGGCTCTGGGGGCCACCTGCGATGATGATAAAGGCAGACAGGAGCTCAGTCCTCTTCCAGTGGGAGGAAAACCAGGGCCCAAGGGGTCGAAGTGGAATTTGGCAAGGCAGGGCCTGGACAGGGCACACTGGCCCACGTGATCCCAACGGGCAGTTCCTGGGGCATCGTAGCTGAAGACGAACTTGGATGGGAAGGGCAGGATCACCTGCCCAGTGTGGTGATTGCTGGGGGGAAAGGGGGTGGAGGGAGGTGGAGGAGGGGATAATGGTGGCGGACGGCGATGTAACGCAGGGTGACCAGCACGCAGTACAGTGTGCAGATGGTGTGCTGGAGAACTGTACTCATGAAACCTGTATACTTTTGTTAACCAGTGTCACCCCAATAGATTTACTAAAAAGGAGAAAAAAATCAGCTGCGCAGGCAGGGCTCCACCTCCAGAAACACAGACTCAGGAGGCCTGGGGTGCGACCCAGCAATCTGCCTTTAACAGGTTTGGGAAGCACTGTATGGAGAAGCCTGCAGCTCCGAAGATAAACGGCATCGCAGCAGACTGCCAATTTCCCATTGGACACTTACCTCTTTATCCCCACTGGGAGCCTCTCCTTGGGGGGGAGCGGGGGAGAGCCAAGCGGGGGGAAGAACAGTGGTGGGGGAGCTTGCGGGGCAGCCCAGGGATGCTTGGGGGGTGGCACAGGGTACTGCAGCGAGCGCCGTGAAGACGGAGGCATTGGATGGCACTACAAGCCTTCTGAACTCCTGAACTGGCTGGGGATGACGCAGACAGATGTCTACAGACCTACTGCCCACCTAATTCCCCCTGAGAGCTTCATGTTTCCCTTCACTTACCTATCTTACCCACAGAAAACAAGCAAAAATCAGTAGGCCTACTGTGTGTCACTCGTCTGGGCTGAGATGCACAGATTAAACACAGAAACAAACAAACAAAAATATCATTCCTGCCACTCAAAGCAGGTTCGGTTTCACCAGGAGACAGATAAACAAGGAAACAACATCAAAATAGCAAACCCTGTGCCAGAGTTGTTGCAAATATCTAAAAAGGGAATACAAATTAAGGGTCCCAAGAAAAGTAGAAAGTCAAGGAAGTCACTGCCACCTTGCTTGCTTGCTGGCTTAGGGCTGCTCCTCAATTTAGTAAGTGCTGACAAAGGACCGGTGTGCCCCCCAAGATCAGGGTTATTCCAAGTGGTGTTTCAGACCTGGCGACCACTGTTCTAGAGGAGATTCAGATTCAGATGAGGACAGTCACCCCACACAAGACACGCCCGCACCGAGAGCCCAGCCCCGCTGGGAGTGCGGTGCACGGGGAACCTAAAACCTTCTCTGTGTCTTTGGTTCCAACCTCCACCCCAGCTGAGTATGTGATCAGAGCTGCTGACGGCAGCAAACTGGAGAGATTTAAATTTCATCTCCTTTTAATTTTCCCACCCACCCCCTGCCAGGAATGCCTGCTTACGGGGAACAGCCTACCGAGAAAGAAGGCCAGACAACAGGCAGCAGGACAGAAGCATCACCGAGTCCCCTGCTAGACGGGGGCCAGGGGTGGGTCAGGAAGGCGCTGGGGGAGCCTATGGGTCAGGTTGGGAGGGAGGGAATGCTCCGTGAGCTCCACCCAGTCTGAGCTTATTTTGGCTCCAATCAGAGCAGCTTCAACACTCTGTGTCGGGATTATGTTATGTTTTGAAAAAAGGCATAATTTTTAAGACAGTTTGATAGCCACTGACCTGGTCCTCCCACCCACTTTATGGAGGAAGAGTGGGGTGCGGGGAGGGGAAGTGACATGTCTACAGTCACACATCATTTGTGAGAAAGACAGGACTCGAACCCACATCTGCTGACTCCCACACTCTCCTCTCGTGTTGGGAACTAAACACCAACGACGAAGCAAACCAAGAAAGGGTCGAATTGTTTCAGGCCAAGGACACCATTAGTCAGAGCAGATATCTTGATGCCCAGACTGGGAGATGGGGCTAGCGCTCCCAGGTGGCTGCCTGAGGGAATCCCAACTTCCCCTGCTCAGTAAATGGACTTCTGTGGTCATTTGCTCATGGTGAATGGGCCATGCTAGGAGTACATGGTAGGGAATGATGGTCAGCAGGTGTCAGAGGCAGGCTTATGGGGTGGGATTTTGGAAAGCTAGCTCCCTGAAGGTCAGGTTGCACAGCCATTCATACCCCAGGCAGTGAGGAAGGACACGCTGCCATGGGGGGGGGGGGGGCAGAGGCACACACTGCACAGGCCCTGCAAGCCTAGCAGCCTTGGCAGGGAGGTCTCCACACCATGGAGCTCTCACCGGGAGCCGCCCTGCATAGTGTGCGGATGACAAAAGGGGTTGGATGACATGGTGGTGCTTGGGTGGCTCATCGTCACGTTGGGGAGTTGAGATAAACATGCCCCAATCAAAGGGCTCCTTGGAAAGAGTGCAGAGCACAGTGGAAAGGGCAAATTTGCCTAAGTGGCCCCTGAAACTCAGGGCGAGGACATTTCCATACAAGGTGGTTTACAATGCATCAAGTGTCGTGGGTCTTTGTTTGCTCCTGTTGTCCTGGGACAATGGCGAATGTTTCCCTTCTCAAACTCACCCCAACTTGATAAAAAAAAAATCACATGGGCACCCGAGTCGCAGGACCCTTTATAACATGCTTTTCCAAGGGTGACGGTTTAAAATACCACTTTTGAGCATAACTTTTTGTCTACACCAAGGGTGACAGACCATGGGCGTACCTGCCCCCTTCCCACTCCCAGACCCATGACAGCCACTGTTGCCGGCTCCCAGACCTCACTCCCACTCATCCCAGACAAAGCCACAGACTCTTCTCAAAACAATTCTCCAGAAAGCGAGTTGGCTCCTGAGCTGACACCGAAGCGCCCTTGCTGGTCTACAGCTCATCTGTCCAGGAAGCCACTCGAGAGGGCTTCAGCTTCCTGAGATGGCGAGGACAAAGCCACAGAAGCCTTGACCTGGCTGCACCTAGGCATTTGTCTTTGTCAAAGGCATGGCTATTCTCCTGTTTCTTTGGGGATTAGCAGTGACTTCTGCCTAGGATGCCTGGAATCCAACCAACAGTCCCTGACTTCCAAGCTGACCAAGCCAGCGAGAGCCGCATTCCAGTCAGAGCCCTACATTTGGTTGTTTCTGTTGCTTGTCAGTGGCTTGCTGTAATGTGGGCCTTCCCCTTGGCTTTACGGATCAAATTTCACTAGTTTCTCCCTCCCAGAGTTTGGGGATGGTAGAAGGCACAACTCAGACACATTTTGCTGAAATGTAACATGCTGCCTCCTAGAACAGACCCTTAAGTTCTTGTATTAGGAAATTAAGGCCGTTCATTTACATGAATTAGGGGATACCTCACTGCAGAAGCATATGATGAACACTGAATATTTTCACTGTTAGGATACGGAGACATAAGTGTAACTTGAAACCAAAGAAATTTGACCTTACGAGAACTCTTCTCCTCCAAAGAGGGGAAGACGCTGAAACAGACAGGCTGAAGGCTAATGGCACACTTCTCCAGATGGACAAGACTCTAACGTGAGAGGTGGGTGTGCGCGTGGAAACGCGTGTGTTTTGGCCGCGTGTTCTGTGGGACTGCAAACAGGACATCTCCTCAGGTGGTGAGTGGGAGCTTCTGGAGGAGGAAGGCCGCTAGGATCTTGAATCCACTTGTTTTTTTTTTTTCCCCAGCAAATATTTACTGAACACCTACTATGTATCAGGCACTATTCTAGGTGCTGGGAATAAAGTCACAGACAAAACAAGCAGAGATAAATGTGTCTCTTTCTGTCTCTACCTTGAGCTCTCTCTTGCCACTCACACACCTGCACATACTCAGGGGCATTACTAGGGATTTTACCTGCATGGTGGGTCATTGGTCTTTATGTCCCTTCTGGTCCAACCATGTTTTCTCATTTCTCTACAATAAACATGAATTTCTTTATCAATACAAAATGACTTTAAAATTCAACATTAAAAAGAAGGAACTTGGGTTGGTAAATCCACAATACAATATACAGTTGATATAGAATTATACACCTGAAACCTGTATAATTTTATTAACCAGTCACCCAAAATATTCAATTAAAATAAAATATAACACAATAAACAAACAAACAACCCCAACCACCAGCACAACAAAGGAGGTACTGAGAACAAGCACCAGAGAGACACAAGGCAGCGGGCATCCAAGGAACAACTCAGCATCTGTTAGTGCATTTGAAGGACAAGGTGAGGACAAGGACACCAAGGTCACCCAAGTGCTCCCTTCTTCTCTCTAGTCTCCCCAGTGACCTTATGCAGCCTGAGCTGTGCAGACTTGGGAGCATCCAGCTGGGGTGGGAGCGGGGCACAGAAATGACGCTCACTAACATGGAGCTTCTTAGCCTATCAGGCGGAGAATTTTTTTAGCAATATTAAAGCTTTTAGTAAGTTCATTAAACCCCCCTGAAATAATCTGTGTGTATCCTTAACCTCAATAATTATACATGTGAAAAAGAAGAAGAAGTGTTTTTACGATAAGATTCTTTCCTGTTCAAATTACAAGGGGTGGGGGATTCCATCCCCCATTTAGCATCAAGATAATATTGGAGAAGAGAATAAATGTCAAAAGAAAAATGTCATATGATTATTCAAATGATACCAATATCAAAAGGCACTCACAAGAAAGCCATTTTCTTTCCTTTTTATTGTTAAAGTGAAGTAAGACCCCCTCTGGGCCACCAGCTGTGACAGAAAGGACTTTTCGGCCTGAGAAGGATGTGGCTGACCTAATCCTGTACGCCCATTAGTGGCGGGTAAACATGGGCAAGGCGAGTGAGTCCTGCCCTAGTTTTGAAAGAAATGGAACAACAACTCCACCCAAGTCTCAAGGAACCGATACAGTTTTCAGAACACGAGTGGGACTCAGAAGTGGAAGCCCCTGTAGAGCAACAACCAAGCCATAGTCCTCAAAAGGAGGTTCAGCATCGCTTTATGGTTCAATACTGGCCAGACAAAATTCCTCCCATAAACTATTTAGAAAGTAGGTACCCTAGAATATTCCAGAGAAACCCAGTTCCATGGACTTGTGGAGGCCAGCCCTGTATAATACTGTGACCACATTAGTAAGAAGTGGCTTGTGCTTAGAGTTATAAACTAGGCACAACAAAGGAAAAAAAATAGGAGACTAGGACAGAAAAACTACATATTTGATGTCACCCAAGCTACTTAACTGAGCCTAGAAATATTGATTTCATTCTCTCACTGACCAGCCTCTCAGATGCAAAGTAGCCAACTACATATCATGTAGGCCTGGTCTTTCCTTTTCTTCCATGGGCTGTGATCCATCAGTGTCCAAGCCACTGACCTCCTAGCTGAGAATCTGACAGAGAGTTGTCACTCGGTGAGTGGTTGCTGGCAATGGATGGATGAATGACTACGTGGACAGACAGACAGATGAAGGGACAGGTAATGTCACTATTACAAAAGATTGGTCCTTTCTGAACCTGGTTGCTGCTGGACCCGCCTTCAGAAGAGCCGTTCACTTTTTTCTAGCAGTGACTTCAGCTACTCATCCTACAAGCAACTTACTAACTGCAATATGCTAGGGACACTGAGGGATATAGGAAAAGAAAAATAGGATATTCAAACACTAGTTGAAGAGCAAAGACAGACAACAACTAGCAGTGGAAAACAGTCAAGTTGAAAACATGTTATGTAGACTCATAGGAGGTCAAGGTCAATGGATAGCATGGCAAAACTCACCAAAGGGAAAAGAGTCACATGTTACCCACACAGCATTCACCAAAGGGAAGGATGGACTGGCTAGCCTAAAAGAATACTTGGAAGGGTTTCCAAATTTGTTTAGAAGCCCACTTTTTCATTGCATTGCATATAGCAAATTATCAGAAAGATAGACAATAGAAACAATATAATTTGATTCACACCTTCCACCAGAAGTTAAGTCAAATGCCTTCAGAGACCAAGCAGGCAAGAGATTAAACACCCATGTGTGCACCAGGCACTGTTCTGAGTGTTTCATGTGCATTTTTTCATGTAGTCCTTGCCACAATCTTCTCAGAAGATATAAATACTAGCCCACTTAACAGGTAGAGAAACAGGTCCCGCAAATTAAGGCTTTGTGAATTTACCGGGTTTGCCAAAGTCACACAAGCAGAGGATCAGGGAGGAAATTCTGCCCTCCGCCATCAGGCCCCCTCTCCTGCCATCGAGGGACGGGAGTGAGTGCGGGGCATCCTGGGTGCCCAGGACCCGACTGCTGTGATGGTGAACAGCCAGAGCGGGGCTCTCACAGGCCGGCGCCGGGCCAGAACACCGGGGCCCAGAGCAGTTAAAAAACTCCACACTCCAAAGTGTGAAATCTCTTGATTTTTCAATATTGACAACAAGTTCAACATTTAAAAATTAAAAAAAAAAAAAGGCCACTCGGGGAGAGCCAACAAAACCATCTGCCATGAACCTCAGCCCTCGTGCCTCCCTCCAGCGGGAACCCCGGTGGTGCATGTGGCCAAGGCTCACGTTGGCTCACGTGGTTTCACTCTCCATACAGTGCTGTGGAGGAGCTGTTACTATTTCTGTGTGTGGGCAAGGAATCCAGGAAGGCTCCAGAGAGTGAGCGACTTTTCTTGCAAGTGCACCTGCTGACAAGCAGGTGCCCTGGACTCCGTGTCCTGGCCCTAGGTGAGCAACAGGGGCTCCCTTGAGCTCTCCCACCCTGGTTGGAGCCCCCCGCTCTGCAGTTTGCCGCAGAGAAAGCTGTCCTTCTGCTTACAGCTTCTTCCCTTTCTTCCCTATGAAAATGTCCATAGGCAGGGTCATGGAGTTAAGCATTTACTGGTCAAGGCACCTTCCATTTAATAAATATATGTTTGAAGGAATGAACCAGATCCTCTCCAAAGAGCAGTTTTCCTTAGGGGACAGTTGCAGGCAGCATGAGCCTGAGCTTGGGGTCGGGGGCCCTGAGAGAGAGGACATATGCCGTGGATGCAGGCACACATGCCTTGGTCTGCTTCACGTCTGGCCTGGAAGTGGCATTGATGGGTCCACCCTACTCCCGGGAGACAACAACGAGAAGGACTTGGACTTGGCTCTCGGCTAGTAAGAGAGGGGCGTTTGGGTGCGAGCTCCCATGTTCTGACTCCAAGTTCAGCTTTCTCTTTTATCTCACCTGCAGCCAGCCTCTCCTTCACCACCATGACCTGGACCCCAGACCTGTGCCAACTTGGCGGGTCTCCGTTCAAATTCACCTCAGAGCCCTGATGCCATGTACAACACCCGTAAGAGATGTCTCAGAAACAGGCTTTCTTTCAGAAGTAAATTCAATATCGACTCTTAACTGAGTCAATTTTCATGCCAAAAAATAATGGAGAAGATAGAGAAATGCAAAAAAAGAAAATAGTTATCCGCAATCTTGCCAATCAACACAACCATGATTTAAATGATTTCTTCGGTCTTTTTCCGAAGTGTGTGGGCGTGCGTGCGCAGTATTTTGTTTTAATTGAGGTCATCACTGCATGCAGCTTTTAAGCTTATATTTTCACTTATCTCTTACACATTTTACCATGTCATTATAATTCTTCAAAGACTGACATTTTAATAGCTGCATTATACTGTAACAAACAGATCACCATAATTTATTTTACTAATTCTGTGTTGGGAATTTAGGTTATGCCCCCCCCCCTTTTTTTTTGCTACCATAAATGATGCTCTGATGAATACAAAATTGTCTCTATCTCCAACTTGTTCTTCCAGATGCATTTATAGAAAAGGAATTACTGGGTGAGAGGGCACGTACTTTGAGGCTCTTTATACATATTGCCAACATGCTTTCCAAAAAGGTTGTAGCAATTTATATTAAAATTGTATAATTAAAAAAGTACCTTTGGCCCTTGGTCTTCCTTGACTTCAGACGCGACTGCTCTTCTGGAAAGATGGCGCCCCCTCCTCTAAACCATAGGAGGCTGCCCTTGGGTTCCTCCCAAGGAAGCTCTTATTTCATCTTGCTTCGTCTCTGACTAGCAAACGAACACGCAACATTTGCTAACAGAGGTCCAAATGCCCTTTATTGTTTTTTAAAGGCCTCTGGTGAGCAGGCCGTAGTGAAGTTCTGAGAAGGGCTGAATCCATCCCGAGCATGTAAATCACGGCGCACAGGCCTGGAGGGGAAGCATGCAGTTTGAAAGGGCAGCGGTGGTTCAGAGCTGCGCGGCCCAAAGGCTCGGGAGCTGTTTGTCAGGAATATTTTTAGAAAGTGCAGAACGAGACTGTGTGCCCCAGGAACCCGCCCGCAGCCTTCCGAGCCGCCGGGCACCGCTGTGCTCCGGCGCTGACACACACCTCACGTCCCCTCCTACAGCATCAAAGGCTGCGCCAGCAAGGACACGCACTGCCCAGCAGTCTCTCAGAGGATCCTCAAGATTTGCATTTGCTGCAAGGAAGGAATTTCTGTTATCAGACTCGGCAGACGTGAGAAAGCAAGAGGTGGAAGCTGAGGGCCGCGTCTGTGGTGAGGTGGACTGCCATTTCTCAGATCTCTGAAACGAAGTAATTCTGGGGGAAAATCCCATGATCTACAAATATGTCCTGGATTTCTTATGTTGCAATCTTGCTAACATTCACAAAATTGCCATTGTCACCGCTGTTCTTCACGTCCATGGTCTTCTATTGCTAATGAGGCTTGTGCTCAGGGCTCAGGCAGAACTGGGTGGCTCTGAGCAAGTCACTTAACCTCTCTGGGCCTCAGTTTCCTCATCAGAAAAGTGGGTCAATATTAATGTTTAGGGTTTTTGTGAGAATGAAGCAAAATAATCCATATAAAGCATTCAGCAGAATACCTGATCTGTAACACACTTTCTATAAGTACTAATCGTGGTAATAGTGCAAAAGCAGATTCATCCAGCTATAAATTATTGGCACATTTTACTCCTAGAAACCACTATTCACTGGCCTCCCCAACAGGGGAAGGGAAAGAAAGGAAATGAACCTAAAGAGTCACATTTGCATTAAGTTAGCCACCCTTCCCAGCCACATAACGGGAGGAGGGCTTTGTAACAGGCGCTAACAGTAAAACAATTAAATGACCTGTGGCTGCTGTTGTTCCCACTTGGCATCTGCCAGAGGACATGAAGACGCACAAAGGACACACAGCTGCTCGAACTCTGCGCAGCACCGGGACTTTTGCTCTGATTCCAGCCCCGCCTCTTCCAACTATAAGCAGGTTCCTGAAACCCCGTGAAAGAGCTGAGGGTCTCCCAGCCCCAGGGTGCTGGTGGGCACAGCTTCGGGTTAGACAGCCCCAGGCCCCGGGTTCCAGCCCTGTTCTGCCACAGACTGCACAAGTCACTGCCTCTCTCTCTCTCTCTCTCTCAAAAAAAAAAAAAAAAAAAAAGGCAATTGAACTAAGGGTCATTTCTAAACTCTTATTCAGTGATATGAGAGTATGTGGTTCTATTCCCCTAAGCAATTTTAAGCTCTAAAATGTCTTTTCCTGTGGATTTCATAAAAGTTTCTTCTCTTTTATAGTGTAGTTGTTCACATCAGTGTGAGCAAATGAGTCAAAGAGGGTTTGAACATCAAGTTGAAACAAGGTTATATGGCTGCTGGTAGGCTTGTGGGGCTCAGTGCAAAAAACCTGCATGGAATTAGGTCAACAGATATTTACTGAAGGCCTACTCGCCGTCACACTGTAACACACTCCCTTTCAGAACCAAGGTGTCCACTGGCTCTGTGTGGGTGTGAGCCATGATAGGAAGAAAAGTCAAAAGCAAGGAAGCCTATAGATTATTTTAATGATATTCTTTTGTTTGTTCACTTACAAGGTTATAATAAATCATTAAATATTTCATTGAAGAATATTTTCCATCCAGTGAATAGCTGAAAATCTATCCCTAGAGCAAAACACTAGAGCACAGGTGGCAAACGCAAGGCCCGCGGGCTGAATCCGGCCCCCCACCTTGTTTCATCCATCCTGCACCTTGTTTCCACCTGGCGGCAGCGCCGAGCTCCTTGCCCCTAGTTAAGGAGTAGTCACGTGTACACAGTCCTAAAATTACATTCGGGCCTTTGAAGGCAACCACCGGGCTGATGTGGCCCCTGGTGAAAATGAGTTTGACACCCCTGCCTAGACACTGTTAGAACCACCTCTATTTTAGATGATTCTGATTTAGCGAGTTCCTCTACAGCCCAGGTAGAACCACTATAACAACTGTGTTCCTGAAACTGCTATTTCAGATCTCCTTATAAATTGGTAACAGAAGGTCATTTAGTGGGTCCTTCATGGTCATCTCCATTAGGCTGGTCAGCTCCCATCCAGCTCTGTGCTCTCACCTCTTCTCGTTCTGTTCTACAGATAGAAAAAGGTGTAAGAGCCCAGTCCCGGGGGATGGCAGGAAGCGGTGAGCCAGTGACTGCACTAAGCGCCCCATGCCATCCCAAACAGCACACGGGCCAGAAAGGGCGTGTGAGCCGTGCCGGCACAACTGCAGACTCAGTCCCCATGCCTCCAACCCAAATGCTACTTCTAAAGTCCCCCAGTCTCTCCACCGCCACCCCGCACAGTTTGGAGCTGCCACTGTACCCCGGGGGGCTGGCAGAGAGACCGAGCGCCCCACAAGAAGGAGTCCGATCTGGACAAGTATATCTCATTGTTCTGATTGAGAAATAAATCTGTTCTGATCAGTACAACTCTCGGAGGCAAGGGATCAAAATTCAACCTGAAGAACAGAGCAGAAAAGGGAATTTATTGACGCATATAAATAAAAATCCATGGGGAATGGAGATAGTTCCCAGCATGGCTGGACCCATGTATCCTGTTGCCAGGAATCTTGACTTTTCCGTCTTCAGTGCTGGCTTCACTTCCAGGTGGCACTCTGCATACGGGAGCAAAGGCAGCCGCCTGTAGTGGAAGCTTATGTCCCACCAGTTCAGAAACACCAGCTGATAACATGTGAGGCTTTCTCAGTGGCTCCGGCAAATGGATTCTCATTGCCTGACTTATATCAAGTGCCCATCGCCCCAGAAGCCCCAGACTGAGGCACGTTCCTGGAGCCCCAGGGTGGGGCAGACCACCTGCGGCACAGGAACTGAGAACGAGAAAGGGCAGGACAGAAACCAAGGAGAGCCCTCAAAACTTTCTACAAGCAGGAGGCTTAGCAGTCTGAACCCTATTAACCCCAGGATGTTTTGCTATTCTCAGTTTGGTGCACACTAAACATGATTTGAGCTTCTGTTAAATCACAAAGAGTTGTTCCTAACTGAGAATCGGAACGTAATCAGCATCTTGGGGGCACCCCTGTGCTCCCTCCCCAGCACTAGCCACCTAGTTTTAACCAATATCCTGACTTCTAACACCAGACATACTGTACTTCATATAAACAGAACTGCATAGAATGCGCTGTTTTATGATTATCCAATTTTCTAATCGTACATTTTACTTCAATAAAAAGCTGTTAAAAAAAGAGCTGGTTGTGATATTTCCTCCGCCCTATTGACATCATAATCAGTGTGACTTTCAAGGACTTTCTCAGCCTTTTCAGAAACGGCCTTCTGTGCAAACAAAACAATCTCTCAGCGCATTCTTCCAGTATCTGCAGTAAACCACAGGTGGCCAAGGTCAAAGGCAGTGGGGCCTATGGGAGGGACTTGCCATGCTCTTCAGCCTCCACCTCGAGGGCACAGCCTTCCAGCCTGGGTCCTGCCCTCTCACAGGTGGGCATTTAGAAAGACAGAAGCCATTGCTGGTCTCTGCCTCTGGACGGCAGAGGTCCAACGGTCAGTCGAGGGACGGTCTGCCCGCAAACCTTTGAAGACTCTTGGGTAGGAGAGAGAAATGGCATTATTGGGTCACTCCAGAACCCCTTAAAGTGGAAGGGCAGTTACAAACTCTTCCTCTGCCACTCCACACTGAAGCTCATCTGTGGATAAACTCCAAGAGTCTATGGATTCCAGGTGGAAAACTTCTCTACGGGGCAGAACCAGGGCAGGCCAACAAACAGGTGGCACTGGTCACTAAGGGACTGGCCACCCTCGGGAAGCAGGGCACCCCTCCGCTCTGGAATTGTGCATGCAGGAGAGGGAGGGGCTCCTACAAGATTTACTACGGACAGACTCCTGGGACAGGTGAGAAGATGGATTAAATGGTCTTTAAGGCCCTTTTTGTGTTTTGTTTTTTGAATTTATTTATGTTTTAATAACTTTCATTACTGAGTATACACTGGATACACTGGCAAACAACAGAGTATTCACCCTGGGGGTTTAAATCTAAGTTAGAAAAGGCATTTAAACCCAGACACCAACCTAATGAACTGAGTAGACCACAAGGATCTCTTGCCATCTGAGATTTCTTTCTCTGTTAGGTCCACTGGGCACACTTCCTAGTATCTTTGGACACTGTTTCCCATACTACAGGTAT
This sequence comes from Anoura caudifer, assembly GCA_004027475.1. Classification (NCBI taxonomy): domain Eukaryota; kingdom Metazoa; phylum Chordata; class Mammalia; order Chiroptera; family Phyllostomidae; genus Anoura; species Anoura caudifer. The sequence goes on from PVKU01001443.1 coordinate 269,183, forward strand.
CCAATAAATACCAACACGTCATCAGGCTAAAGAAGAAAAATCACAATCATATTAATAGATGCAGATAAAGTGACACCACGGCTCCTTTTTTTAATGCTTATTTCACGAATCCAGCAAAGCCCCTCCAGACCAGGAGCTAAACCATCAAAACCAATGCTGGTATTCCTCAAAAAGGTAGACATGGTATCATCACATAACCGAGGAATTCTGCTCCTGAGCATAGAACCAAAACAGGTTATAGAACCAAAACAGGCACCCTGCCAAATGCCTGTACATGAATGTTCACAGCTGCACTATTCACAACAGCCAAAAAACAGAAACAATCCAAATGTCCATCAACAGATGAATGGGCAGACAAATGTAGCATATCCACACCGGGGAATATTACTCAGCCCTGAAAAGGAATGAAGTTCTCAGACATGCTATAACAGGGATGAACCTCAAGAACATTATGCTGAGTGGATGCCAGATACAAGAGGCCACCTATTGGATGATTCCATTGATATAAAATACCTAGAATAGCTGAATCCACAGACAGAGGGCAGATTAGTGGTTGCCAGGGGCTGGGGGGAGGGGAAGATGAGGAGTGACTCCTCAATGGGTACAGAATCCTTCAGAGGGGTGATGAAATTTTTTTTTTTTTGTCTCCTAAACTGCTAGTAAGGAGAAGGTGAAATGACTTCTCATAGTTCTCAGAGCAGCCCTATGCTGGCTTATTTCTTTTCTCTTTCCAAACCCTATACATTTCCTTAATCTTTCTTAAGGTGAACAGACTATACACTAAATCTGTTGCTTTGGCTCCCAGAAAGCAGTAGGCATATTAATTGGAATAGGTAAAAAGAGTCAGGATTCAATATTCTTTTTTTTATTGTTTTTCAAGTGGAGTTGTCTCCAGTTTTCCCCTACCACTCCCCCACGCCTCATTTCTCACCACCTCTCACCCTCAATCTTTGACTTTGTCCATGTATCATTCATATAAATTCCTTGTCTACCCTTCCCTTATTTTCTGTTTTCCCTGCCTCTCATTCCCTCTGGTTACTGTCAGTTTGTTCTTTACTTCAATGTCTCTGGTTATATTTGGCTTGTTTGCTTTGTTGATTAGATGCCACTTACAGGTGAGATCACATGGTATTTGTTTTTCACGGTCTGGGTTATTTCATTTAGCATAATGTTCTCCAGATTTCTGTACACCAACAATGAAAGAGCAGAAGCAGAAATCAAGAAAAAAATCCCATTCGATATAGCAAAAAGAAAAATAAAATACTTAGGAATAAACCTAACCAAGGAGGTAAAAGACCTGTATGCAGAAAACTACACAACACTGAAGAAAGAAATCAAGGAAGACACAAACAAATGGAAACATATACCATGTTCATGGATTGGAAGAATTAACATCATCAAAATGTCCATACTACCCAAAGCAATTTACAGATTCAATGCAATACCTATTAAATTACCAATGGCATATTTCACAGACATAGAACAAACACTTCAAAAATTTATATGGAAACATAAATGACCTCGAATAGCTGAAGCAATTTTGAGAAAGAAGAACAAAGTAGGAGGGATCCCAATACCTGACACCAAACTGTATTACAAGGCCACTGTAATCGAAACAGCCTGGTACTGGCACAAAAACAGGCACATGGACCAGTGGAATAGAACAGAGAGCCCAGAAATAAACCCAAGTCTCTATGGTCAATTAATATTCAACAAAGGGGGCAGCAACATAAAATGGAGTAAAAGTAGCCTCTTCAACAAGTGGTGCTGGGAGAACTGGACAGCTACGTGCAAAAAAATGAAAGTTGAAAATGTTTTGAAACTAGACAGAGATGATGGTTACACAGCACCGCAAAGGTACTAAAAGCCACTGAATTTTATGCTTTGTGAATTTTACCTAAATGAAAAATTAATAAATAAAACCAAAGATGAGTGAGCACCCAGTTTGCCAGGCAAATATAGGTATCATTCTGGGTCTGTTAATCAGGCATGCCCAGCCCACCGTCGTATCCTGGATTTGGAAATTTAGAACAAAGCTAAATAATGACAACAACATCAACAAAAACACCGGTCACTCTGAAAAAGGTTCTTTAGCCTCTGAATACCCAACCTTCAGGCTGGAAACTAACCAGGCTGGTAAATAACCTACCTGCAAGTCAAAAGGCCAAGGGTTTTAAGCTTGGAAACACCTTAGGAACTCAGGAACTCAGGAACTTAGGAACTTAGAAAACAGGCTGGAGTAGTATTTTTCCCCCCAAACTCAAAACAGAGCGAAGGCATTCCCTCTGGACCTGTTCTGAGACACACAGCCTTGAGAAAACACAATGGAATTCGCAGGTCTCAAAATCATCTACTGTATTCCATCCAGGCATGTCCAGCAGCTGCCCTGGCCATGAGCATCATTGGCCCAAGTACCCACCCCCTTGGTTCTTTAAGCTTCTTTTCCCTTTGAGAGCTAGAACGCATCAATGGAACCCAGAGAGCCAAGTCATTCTCAGACTTTAAATTATTCTATAAAGTGTATAATAATTTCATGGTCTATTCCATCACAAAGCTAGCGAATTTCCCACTTGGGGCTCATTCCAAGATACCCTTGAAAACACGGATCCTTGAGGTCTGTTGTATGGGAAGGCCCCTCGGCCATTTACTGGATAGAGATTTTTACCCCACCCCAACCCACTTACACACACACACACACACACACACACACACACACACCCTTCTAATGATGGCTTGGCTTCCTGGAATAGTTACGTCTTCCTTGGCTGAACTGTCCTCCTGATGACAGAGAGGAGGTTGTGACCCTCTCCTGAGACCCAGCTGAACAGAGATGACATCGTGTCAGAATTAGGTGCACCCACCACCCACAGGTAATTAGGCCCTGCAGAAAAAGGGAGTGGTGTGTGTGTGCAAACACTACTCAAGTGCTCTCGTCAAAGCTGCTCCTCATGGTGCCTAAAACCAGAGGGCAATGAGAAATAAGGCATCTCCAGAGCTAACCTGTAGCAGAAATTTCCACTCCTTAAGAGGCATGAAGAGTTTTTACTTGTCCTCAATTCCATCTTGCTGGAAGCACCTAGGAGTTAAGAAAGATCAAAGAGCAAGTATTGATGAAGCCCCAACTCCTGTGTATGATGGTTGAGGTGGGAAGAGTGGCAAGCACACTCTCGGTCCCCTCAGAATGCGGAATCACTTTGGGTGGAGAAGCCACGTGTGTATTGAGAACAGACATACACCTGTTGTAAAAACGACCCAAGGGGGAAAGAGGTTCTTTTTAAGTTGGTGGGTGGATAAAACAACTGGGACAGACCTCCAACTCCTAATCTCCCCTGAAAAGGCAGTCTCTAAGAACAACCTGAATTGTCGTTTGCTTTTTTTGAGAGAGATCATTTAGGGACTGTGTTGAGGATACAATCTATCTGCAGATACCAGTGTCTCCACACTCTAAGTATTCTGTAAACAATTTGTTAAATCTTTACCCGTATGTTCATTGATTTGTGAGACAGAGGTAGAGAGAGAGATTGATTGGTTGCCTTCCACATGCCCCCTGGCTGAGGATCAAACCCGCAACCTTTTGGTGTACGGGAACATGCCCCAAACACCTGAGCCACCTGGTGGTGGTCAGAACAACCTGAATTTGAATACTGTCCTCACCCTCTTCAGGCCTCATGACCCTAACAAGATACTAAACCCTCCCAGACCTCACATTTCCCATCTGTAAAATGGGCATCATGCCACCTGTTGTGCAAGGTGGTTGTGAGCCTTGAAAGGGGTATGAAGTTACAGACCACAAAAGCTGCGCATGGTGAAATAGCTGTGATTTCAACACCACACATCAGGGAAATTCGTCAATGATAATTCCTAAAAATAGCTATGGATTGGAGGCTGAGTATGCTACATAAACTATTTCACTTAATCTTCTCAACAACCCTGCTATCCGTAAACTCCACTCTATAAACGAAGTGTAATTTCATGGACATGGCATTTGTTAAGGCAATGTAATCTTTCAACCAAGAAGCATGTAACTCTTAGAGTTTTTCTAGGCTTGACAGATGCTACAAAGAGCATTGTGTCAGGTGTGGTCCACCATCATATCCAGCCATCCCCCCCCACCCCCACCCCCCGCCCAGCACTTGCCAAGGAGTGTCTAAGCACCCAGAGAGCCCTTCGACACCAGGCTGCGGGGGACCAATGCATTTGTGCTCTGTATTCAACTTAAAGCTTACTCCTCAGAATTCTTCATGTGCCTCCCAGGTACTGGACGATCACTTCCCTCAGGGCAGTGATCTCAAAGAGTGGTGAAATTTTGCCTTTGGGGGTCATTTGGCAATGTCTGGAGACATGTTTTGTTGTCACAAAAGTGTGTGTGGTGGGGGGGTGGAGGGGTTGTTACAATACTGGCTGCGAGGCATCCGACAACACTCAGGACTACCTCCGTCCCCACAAAGGCTTATCTGGCCCCAAACCTCTGTAGTGCTGAGGTTGAGGCACCCTGACTCGGGGGCAGAGAGAGAGAATCTCAGATTTCCTTCTAACTACTGCACCTGCCCATGGGTGGTCGGTGACTTTTCCTGGTGGATGCTATAGCAAGAGCCCAGCTCGTGGAGTGAGGGTTGCAATTTGCAACAGGAGACAGCACTGGAGGGAGAATGAAATGTGGTCATCTGTATTCGGGCATGGAGCCTGGAAATCACCGTCTCAGTGTGGGCTGCAGGTGGGTGGGGGTGCGGGGTGGGGGAACAGCCTACACCAAGTCTGAGACAGGTGGTAACCTCGCAGGAGAAGAGAGCATGCTCCTCAAAGGTGGAGCAGGAAGAGGTCTGGCGGAGGGCTCGAAGGTTCTAGACTGCTTTGTCCCTTCATGAAACATTTACTGAGCCCTTCTGGGCCAGGTGCTGTGGATACAGGGTGAACTAGGCAGATAAGATCTCTGCCTCCTCAGAATTTAGACTCCAGGAAAGAGAGATGATAAGCAAACCGAACATAATTAAGCGCCGGAAGGGAAGTAAACAGGAAGCTGCAATAAGAAAATACCAGGTTGGGGAGAACAATGTTTAGACCAAAGATCATGGAAATGCACATGGAGAAAGTGCCATTTAAGCCCGAGACCTAAAAGATAAGAAGAAACCAGTTCCCTAGAGAGGAGAAAGTGGGAGGACATTTGGGCAGGAGACATCCTCTGTGTCCAGGCATCGGGCAAGGGTCCCGAGTCAGGACCCTAAGTGAGTGCTGGGGGACTGACCACTGCGGCTGGCCCGTGACCGCAGGGAGGGAAACAGCAGGCAGGGTAGTTAGAGGCTGCTGCATGCGAGGCCTTGAGTTTATCTAAGAGCAGTGGGAAGTCAGCCCTGGAAAGTTCTACGCAACAGAGAGAGATTCCTGTTCTGAAATATCAGTTGGCCGCAGGGCGAAGAGGGACCAGAGGAGACCAGTCCTGGAAGCAGCGTGCTGGTCAGCAAGCCTGGGTCCAGGTGCGAGATGAAGGGGCCTTGCTTGAGAATGGTGCAGGGCACCTGGAGGGGAGGAGACAAGTACGAGGTAAAACTGAATGGAGGCTGTGGGGTGAGAGAAGGCGGAGCAAAGGCTGGTGGCCAGGTTTCTGCACTCAGGCAGTGACCAAATGATACCTAGTTTCCTGAGATGGGGAAATGCAGAAGAGAAACAAATTTAGGGGTAAGTAGGGCTCCGTATTCCAACTCTCTAAACCAATGTGTCTTAAAAAATCCTCATTCTTGGTCTCCTCATTATTAATAAATATTAATTGATCAAATGCAACATAAGGCATTACTACTAAAATTCAGTTTTTAAGAAATCTAAGGCATGAAAAGTGGGAACAAATTTGCAAAGCAAGTGTAATTGTATTGCACTTGAGATTTAAATATATATATATAAATATAAGTGATAGTTGTCAAGGGTCTTGTACTTTTTCACTTCATACTTTCCTCATTACTTTCATCATAACTTTTTCTAAGGAAAAAAAGGAGTCACTCCTTTGGAGCCAGGCTTTGTAATTCCCGAAACCCCTCTGAAAATGCACAGCATGTCTCCTACCAGGAGCCAGAGCTCTCAGGACATCTGAGGGGAGCAGAGTTGCGGGGGGTGAAGAAGGACAAAGCTGAGTCAGTTTTGCAGACGGGTCCTTGCAGGATTCCCTGAGCACTTTCCAGACACTCCCACATGAGTCCACCACTAATGCATCCAGCCTCCAATCTGCCTTTTTTGTTTCATAGTTTCCATCTATTAAATCTGGCACACTTTCTGTGGAGGCAGGATTAAATTCAGAGAGTGAGGGTCCCCGTCCTTACTTATCTCTGAGCTGCTCCTCTCTGACCTCATCTATCAAGATGAGCTCAGTCACTGATCATCTCCACCAGGAAGCCTTCCCTGACCACCCCTGTGGCTGTTAACAATGCATTTCCTCATCTCCAGCACGCCGTAAGCATGTGTTGATTATAGCAGTTGTCCTACTAATTTTTAAACCTACTTTTGTTTCCTCCATTAGACTGGGAGCTTAAAGTGGACACCTGCCACACTTTTTGTCTATGCAATGCCTTTTGACAACTTTCCTATGTTTGTAGAACTCCCCATCACATGATCCCACACCTTTAAGGCAGAAGGCAGAAACTTACTTTCCCAGCTTCCCTTCCCAGCCAGGCATGTGACTTGGACTCTGCCAATAAGGCATAAGGGGCATGAAGCAATGGTTGCCTTGGTGGCTGCAGAAACCCAACTGTCAACAACGTCAGAAGCAGAAAACCTTAAAGCAGTGTCTTGTGCTCAATGTCAAGCATCGGTGCCCCTGGGTCCCTGCTGGAGCAGTGCATCGCCCAGACTGGGCTTCGCTTCCAAGCTAGTTCTGCCTGCCCTGGAGCTGATTTCACGAACTACCTCTCTGCTTACGCCAGCTGGAGTGGTCCTGTGGTTTGCAACCGAAATTCTTCACTGATCACTGAGGTCCTCAAGTAGGGATAGAATTGCATTTGTTTCTCTACCACTATCTAGCAAAGTGTTATTCATGTCCCCCATTCACCTGTCACATTGAATTTAAGCAAGAATACTGACTTAAGCACTATTGAAGGTGCTCCATCAATTATGTTAAGTAAATGAGAAAATGGAAGGAGAAGCCATGCTGCAAACGAGGAGCCTCTCAAATCACCTTCCTTTCAGCGATCGTTAAAGGGTGTTAGCTGTCCCTCTACATCTTCGGACTAACTAGATGAGACACCCAGGGATTCTGCTTCCCACAGTGGCTCTCCAGGTCCCTTTGGAATATGGGTGATGTTTCCTTTGCAAAAACCAGATAACAGCGAGTTTTTTTCCCCAATAAAGAACATTTCCCACAAAGAACATTTGTTTAGTATATGGAATTTTGTCAGTTTCAAGATTTTACTCGAAGTTTTTAAGTCTCTGACACCTGCTACTGTTTTATCAGCAAGTACAGATGAAAAAATAATTGAGCAAGTAAGCAAATATTACAGCAAAAACTTGAAACTGGTAGTCCGCTTAGTTTGGCGATTTGCCCCTCGCCGTGCCCATTTTATTCACTGGGATTTTAGACTCCACTCTTATACTGCATCCTATTTCCCGCTGCTGAAGTTGTTCTTTGTTCGTGTAATGGAATCCAACAATTGAACATCTTATTGTCTGGACACCTCTGAGTTACAAAATCGTGGCCACCTGAACACTTTTGAGAATTGTGGTTCCCACCACCACGCAATCCTGTGATGGGCTGAGCTGTGTCCTCCCCTAATTCGGTGCTGACACCCTGCTGCCCTCCCCGCCCCAGTACTCAGAATGTGACTGTATTTGGAGGTACGCCCTTTAAAGAGGTGATTTATTACAGTCAACACAAGGCCATTAGAGTGGGCCCTACTCCAATAGGCCTGGCATCCTTGTAAGGAGAGGAACTTGGACACACCAAGACACACCGGGGCATGCACACCCAGAGAAAAGAGCGCGTGAACAGGACTCAGACAGAAGACAGTCATCTGCAGCCAAGAAGAGAGGTGTCAGGAGAAACCGAACCCGCTGACATTGATCTTGAACCATTAACCTCCACAACGGTAAGAAAACAAATTTCTGTTGCTTAGACCACCCAGTCTATGGTAGGTATCTTATTAGGGCAGGCCTGGTGGGCTAATACACCTTCCTAAGCTCAAATCAGTGCTGGCAGCCCTGAACTGCCACCTGTGCTGGAGCTTCCAGCCGCCGACCCTTCTTCCCTGAGGCCTTCTCCTACCTCAGTTTGTCCTCTACACCCCAGGCTGGAAGGTGGAGGAACAAATCGTGAGTGTGCTCTGGAATGCACATGGATGTTCTCTGTGAATCAATAGTCCCCTAACTTGGGGTCCCCATCAGAAAGTCACCCTTCATACTCTGCAACGCACCCTCCTTCCCTGCTCTTTCGTAGCACAAATGCCATCGGAAGGAGTGACCTTTCAATTGCACTAATGTGACTGAGTTTTACAGAGAAGCTGGCAGCACAGTCAGACAGCACTGACCCCTCGGGGAGGCCTGGAGGCGAATCAGGAGGGGGAGAGACCCACAAGGGGATGGGAAGGGCCTGGGACAAACTGTCGACCTCAAAATTGCCCCTGGTCTTGTGCTGGCTCCAGGACCCTGCCAGAGACAACGGTTTCTAGGGATAAGACAGCATCTTAAAAGGGACTCTGGGTGGTTAAGCCCCCGGTGCGTGGAGGGGCTCCACCTTACCCTGCCAGGCGCCCCTCCCAGATGCCCACCAGTGGCTGGTGCACAGCTGCTCTGAATTAGCGCTCAGAACTCTGCTGTGTAACAGGACAGACGGGAATGTGGGGGGGTAGACCTCTGGCTCCAGCTCTAACCAGGCCTCGAGGGGGGGCATGTGGGAAAGCTGGGAGGCAGTGGTTTTCCTTCAGTGGAACCACATGGCGTCTCTCCTCGCAGTCAGTAGAAATGAAGAGGGGACAAACCTGACGATAGCTTTAGAAGGTAGAGTGAGGAGGACTCGAATGCTGAGGGTTAAGGGGTAAGGAGGTGGGGAAAGGGAGAGCAGGGATCACTCACGTTCCGGCTTCAATGGCCGGGCACACCATGAGGTCATTCTCGGCAACAGGGACTGTGGGAGGAGTAGGTTTGGAGATGATTGTAGCTTTCAGGATGGCAATTATCATGTTATAACAAATATATTTATGTGCTTCTTTCCCCAACTAGACTGCCTATTCCTGAGAGCACAGTTGGCCTTTTAGGTACTTCTAATACTGACTCCAGGCCCAGGTCTGGAGCATTCGTTCCACACCTGTGTAACAAACACCAGCGGAGGGCCGCCACGTGCCCGGGACTGTCTCAAGTGCTGCACTAGCTCTAGAACCACGGAGGCCAGACACAGAGCTAGCACTCAGCACATGCTCTGATCTCTTGGGTAAATACTTTCAAGGATGGTGCACTAACTATGTTTCCCAACGTTCTCTTCTTGATGCTCTGGTGTCTGGGACTTGCTGACCTGAGAGAAACTATCCCTCCCAGAGCTACAGATTTGGAGAGAACAAAACCACCGGCTTGCACACCGCCCCTTTCATCCACAAACCGGCCAGTCCAGAGTCCACACCTCCAACTGTCTCCTTGGGGTGGTCCTTACATTTTGGAGTCCTTGAAATTATTCAAACTATTCAGCCCTAAGGCTCCTTATCCTGTACCTTCCCTATTCCTTCCTGAGAAAGTCACATAAAGGCTTTCGCCCACACTTGCCCTTTGCTCTCTTTCCTTGAGGGGTGCACCCCATGGTGCACCCCGTGTGGCTCTGCATGGTGTGGTGCCTCCTGGGCCCTGGTATTTATTTGGGTGCATAAACTTCCATCATGACAGTCATTTCTGTGTCTGCATCTCTTATCACACATAATTCAAACAAATGCTGGGTACATTTTTAAACAGATGGCTAAATGTGAATCAGCATTCAGTAACTATAAATTAACAACCAATCCTTTGCAAGCAGTGCAAAGTACATCTTCTCCAAAAGACGGAAGAGGGATGTTTGTTCTTTCGATCATTATGTCCAAAATGAATGGAAGTGAGAGAGGCGGCCAGTTGGGGGAGATGGACCCAATCCATGTACGGGCTGTCCCCAGTCTAAGGGGAGGCTGTGGGTGTGGGGAAAGGATGAAGAGGGAAGAAAGACGGGAATAATGGCCTCTACCACACGCCCGCAGAGCTGTGCCCAGGCCAGGACAGCAGCACCCAGATGCTCCGTGACACCAGCAGCATCAGAGACCGGACTCTTCCTGCCCAGCGACGACTTCATTGAAGCCGTGCGAACCCACAAAGCACGGAGGTGTAGCAGGCACCCCTTTGATGACGTTTATTTCTTAGTGGTGGCATCAGAAACTCCCATGAATCCAGGAAGAGGACATGAGGTCATGGGCACGTAAAGCATGCGGTACCACATCTGGCATCAGGCGAGCCCTCGAAAAATGACAGTTGTTATTGCGGTTGTTCGTAGCCATTTCGAAAACAATTCTCTACATGGCTTTTCTAGTCAGCAATATTTAGATGACCAATGATCACAAAGACAATAAAATGCAATTCAACATTGTGTCTGGGCTGCACATTACTTCCTCTTCCTCTGATGCCTTGATGATGCTGAGTACACTTTAGGATCTCATCCAGCTTCTAATATATTATGAATAACATTAATTGCTGCTGTATCTTAATGATCATAAAATATATCCTGATTATAGTTGGATGTAGATGAGGTAATTCAGAGGGGTGCTGGGGATCATACACTCTCTAGACCAGGACAAAGGGTGACTCACCTATGGGGCATATCTGCAAAGCTATGATCTCCCCAGGTATGTCAGGTGTGTGTATTAGAAATAAAGTAACGTAAATTATGGCATCTGCCTCCTCACGTTGATCTCCAGGGATTTTATAAGCCTAGACAGATGAACCCAGACACAACAAAACACAACTCAAAGGAATTCTGCCAAACCCATTTTCTCAGGTTTGGGCTCCAGATCTGGGAGTGAAGTGCCAATAAACATGAACCCTCCAGAGGCAAGGAGGAACAAACTCTTTCCTTGGGAGGGGTGAGGTTGGGAAAAAGGGGTACTTAATCACCCATTTCCACTCCTATAAGACCTCCGAGAGCTTCTCCATCCTCCGCCCTCACACCATTTCCCTCTCCGGGACCTTTGGACATTTCCCCTCTACCTACTGGAACATTAACTTCCGAGTTTCCAGACTGATAATTCAAGCGACAGGCAACAACGAGGACCATGGGAGCCGCGACACATGGGGAACCCGGGGGCGCATCGTTAGGAATGATTTGGGCTGCAGCACAGGCCTCCCGACAACCGCAGCCAGAACTGGCACCTGAGGCTGCCTGGCCAGCAGCTCTGCTGTGGCCCGGGCTGGCCTCCCTGGATTCAGGCAGACTCCCCTGGCAAAGCCCACTTAGCCGAACCTGGGAGCATTGATCCATTTCTGCCACCAATGCCTGTTCACTGGGCAATATAGATGCAATAAGATATTCAAACCCTCTTCTGAGGCTCGTTTTAAGTCACTAGCATCAGGAGAAACACCAACTAGAAGGGAAGATACCAGGGTGTATAAGAACCTGACCTTGGCTTCAGGTATCTAATAGCCAAATTAGAAATAATTAGTCTGTAGATGTAAAGGTAATTAACAATGCATCAGAGTATCTAACAGTGGAAGCAAAGCATAGCAGTATCTCTCTAATGGTGGAAACTCCCTCAGCCTAGGTTTATAGAAACCTGGAAACTAGGGCGGTCCAGCAAAACTTGGAGGAGGAGGCAGGCCTTGAGGGCCGGCAAGTTGCAAGCAACCACTGAGAATGCAATGAGCCCTGCAAATGGGGGCAGCTGGAAAACCACATGGCAAATTTAGAGACTAATTATTATGCCTGTCTCCCTTCTGGAAGAAGCATGGCATGGTCAGACCCAGGTTTAGAGTAAATCTACTTTTTTTATAGAATAAATCTAAATGGCACAAATGATGCCACACCTCCGTCCAAGACCGATGTGACCAACACACCATAGCCCTGAGCCTCGATGTGGCTTCAGAATCCTCCTCAACCCTGTGCTCTAGGACAGCGATTTTCAACCGGTGTGCCACAGAAGTGTTTAAAATACGCAGTACCTGACTTTGTAGTCAAGGGCACCAACTTCTTTTCCCTTAGATTGTCCAATAAAAAAACTGATGACAGACAACACAACAAGAGCTGTCCAGTGGGAATGCCCTGTCTTGAACCATAAATACATAGGCCATATAATAGAGTTGCATCTTAGTGGTCACACTGCATAATAAGGTTGCATCTGATTGGTTAACTCTTGGTACCGGAAATCTTTATATACAAGTATAGGCACTTGATTTTTTAAAACTCACTTTGGAGCAAAAGGGGCAGGTAATTGCTATTATTATTTCTTTTGTAAATCAATCAAAGTTATAACTTTTTTTGTCAGATCAGAAAAAAATATAATACTTTTTTTGGTGTGCCACAGAATTTTAGTAAGTATGTGTGTGCCATGAGTAAGTATGTGTGTTTAGTAAGTATGTGTGTGCCATGAGATGAAAAAAGTCGAAAATGGCCACTCCAGGAAGCCACTAAGAGTTGATCGGAGTCAGCACTCGGGATAAAAACCATTTCTCTCTCCCTGAGACAGCCCAGGGTAAACTAGGCTGGGTGAGGAATTCCGGAGCTGGGCGTGCCCAGACCACTGAGTCAGGGTGGTTTCCTGGATGTAGGAAGCACAGAGCGTTTGTTCGCCACGCTGCTTACATCTCCCTCCTGGGACCAGAAGGGGGTTCCTTCTTGACGGACAGTTAGCTGCCTCCCTTGCAACCCCGAAGGCCCTCTGGTCATCATCACCGCTGATGTGCCCCCAGACTCCAACTCCTTCCAAATTCTGCCGAAGGGGATTTGAAGTGGCTTATCCCCAGAAATCGGCACTTCAGGGCCTTCTCCTCCTGGCACACCTGCGCTCCCCGAGGAGAGTGACGTCTCCTCCTCCATCCCTTTGAATCTAAGCAGTGCTGTGACCGCTCAATCAGCGAGACATGTGGAACAGGGCACTGCCAGGTCTGGTCCCAGCCTTTAAGAGGATTAGCAATTTCTGCTTCCTCTCTCTTAGAGGACCAGAGCTGGAACCATCAGGTAAGAAATCTGGCAACCTGGCAAAAGAGACACATGGAGAGAGCAGATGGAGAGGAAGAAGCCCAGGGACTCTAGTGGAGAAAGAGAATCAGAGGCTCAGCCATCCAGCCCAGTGCCCCAGCTGAACCTGGCCTTCCAGCTCCGCACTGCCAAGGTTTCTGACATGGGAGTGAAGCCTTCCCGGGCCCTCTGGACCAGCCCAGCCACTGAGTCACACTGAGGGATTCATGCTCCGTAGAGCAGAACACTGCCCAGCTAAAATCTGCCCAATTCCTGGCCCAGAGAATCAGAGACAGTAAATGTGGAATGGATGGGAGCGAGGCCGTAGATAACCAGGATTATTTGTGCATAGGTCCCACCTCACAGGCAAGTGCAAGTGCTTCTCAGTGCTCCTGGTTCCATGCTGATCCCTGCAGCCCCTGGGCCTTACCATGTCCAAGACGACTCAGGGACCTGCAGCCTGGAGCGAGATGCCACACTTCCGGTCACTCACAGCCTTGGCCTCAGTTCACCGTCTACTTGTCTCCTTCAAGCCACCACACACAATTTCTGAAGAGCCCAGCTTGATCACTAACTTCAAGACTCAAAGGTTCCAAGTGTTGTCTATTTGTTATTCTTTTTCTAAAGGCTACAAGGGCAACCCTCTCCTCCTTCAGAGGCTGGGGCCTTGGAGAGCTGCAGCCAGTGCTCGGGCTGCAGACTGGAGAGTCGGTTCAGATCCACCAAGGAAAGCCTGCGAATCAGCTGTAGATAACCCTCACCTGCTCCAGCCACGGGGAATCGCAGATTGGGGATGCACCTGGCCTGCTGGAGCTCTGTGTGGCCCGAAGGCTCCCAGTGTCCAAATTTGGCAGAGGATGATGTAGAGGCTTGAAGGTGAGATGTGTGGGGTCAAAGAATGTTTCAGCACAGACAATAGCCAGACACCGGGCCCCCAGGTCATGGTCCAGGAATGACCCTCTCCTTCCCTGTGCTGACGCCATCAGGGAAGAGGCTGATAGCCCTAGGGAAAAGCTTTCGTTGCACACTCTCTGGTTTGTGTGTGGCCTCCGCACCATCCTTTGCACCACTGTTGGTTTAAGGTGTGTGTCAGCACAGTCAAGCAGAGCTTGCTTCTGCTTTCAGGTCTCTTTCCAAGGGCTCAAGGAAAACCACACCCCAGGCAAGAGCAGAAAGACCCTCTCTATTTCTGACTCCCCTTTCCACCCCACAACACACACACTCACACACAGTCACATAGCACCTCTGAGTACAGTACATTTTCTGGTTTCATAGTATGCATGTACACCCTCTGCCCTTTAATTAAGCTGGATTGCATATTCTGGTGCAAAACCACAAAGCCATATTTTGATTCCTGTTTTAGCCAAAAGTGCAAATCCAGATCCCTCTACCCATATTCACCTCCTGATGAACACCCTGCATGGACCCTGGCACCTGCAAATGCCCTTTGCTGCTTGACCTCAGCTTGAATACCAAGGCTCGGGAGCAGCATCCCAGGAGACTTGGCTCGTGGGCGATCTCCTCACACAGTACTTATTTTCACAAGGCAAGGAGGGAAATTATTTCAATGCGTACTTTTGATTTCCAGCAATGGTGTCCTACCTGCCAGACACGCTCCCAGGTGCTTTGCGGATGGGTTACCTCCTTCAATCCCTACAACAGACTGGGGGGGGGGGGTAGGTGCTGATATCTCTGTTCTTTATGTGTAAAGCAACGGGGGCCCAATGTTTAGAAAGAAGCTCAAGGTGACTGGTAAGTAAGCAGCAGAGCCAGAATTTGGGCAGAAATCCAGCCAATTCCAAAATCCATGTTCCGAACACTATAGTACACTGATTTAGATAAATTTATCTCCATATCATTCATTAGTGTAATTCATGTCAAACATATAAAACCATTGCCCATGTGAAGTCTCAGAGTGGTACTAGAATCGTAGAAATACAGTCCAGCAACCAAAGGAGAAGTTCAAATGGTTCCCATTTTTAAAAAATTGAGATGTAATTGCTATAAAACATGGTATTAGTTTCAATATTTGTATACATTGTGAAATAAAGTTCATGTTCCTTATATGCATTTTTCAAACACGTCGGAGGAAATTCATAGACCATAGCGAGGTTTCCCCAAGACTCCCGTTCACCTCTAACCATTTCCTTCACATGCTGCTACCGCACCTCTGTCTTCAAGATCTGCCCCAAATCTCCTTCCCCGAACACAAGCCGAACGCTAGGACAGCAGCTGTTTCCTTGTGCATGCTCACCCAGAGGGGCTCGTTTTCAACCAGTTTTTAAGGGAATGTTTTGATGTGACTTTCTGTATGGCTTTGGGGAAGGTGCTGCAGGAAGCTTGGTGGAACGGAGGCGTGGAGGGGGTGCTTTTCCTAAATGCGTGTTTCTCACCTGTTCCAGGTGTGCTGTCCTGCCCCAGGCTCTGAAGAGAAAACCTGTCCACAACCACCTGGCCCTGGCACTTCCAAAGACCAAAAAGGACCATTCAGGCAGGGCAGGGTCCTCCTTACAGTTGGGGGCAGGAGAAGAAACTGAGCTAAAACCCTCGTGGGTAGGGAGGGAGGGCAAATGGGACAAAGGCTGGGGACACAGGGACATAACCTGTTAGTAATTTCTATTCTGCCATGTTTACGTCCTGGGTTTGTTTAGCGAATGGATTGACTGACTGACTGGCTAGTTTTTTCAAATGTAGAGGTTACACCGAGAATCCTGGGAGGAGTTCAGGAGTATTTAAACCCATGGTAGCTTGGCGTTAAGTTGTGTGTGCTGGCTTCTTTAAGAGAAGACAAAAACATCTGGGGAAAAAACTCGCATCCACTTACTAGCAGTGCAAACTAAGGTATGGTTTTCCATTTCAAGACTTATTTCTTCCAATCATTAAATACTTCCTTTAAAAGCAAGAGTTAGTTTATATAAAAGTTATTAAGAGAGCAAATCCTAAGAGTTCTCATCAGAAGAAAAAAACATTTTTCTTTAGTTTTTTGTATTTATGTGAGATGATAGATGTAAACTAAACTTATCGTGGCACTCACTTCACTATATACATGTCTGAGCCAAAGCCCTACGCGGTATCCCTTAAATGTATACTATACCTTCAATGTATACAGTGCTATATGTCAATTATATCTCAATAAATGAGGGAGAGCAAAAGAGTTAGTTAAATTTCTCTCGGTCTTCTTACTGCCTAAATGCTCATGAGTTTAGATGATGCAATGGAATTAGTAGTCATTCCTACAGCTTCTTAGAAAACATCATGGAACACCTGTTATCATTTTATCACAATCATTTAGAAATAATTGACTTCTAGTAAAAATTACTAAGGCCATCCATACTAGAGTTTAGAAAATCAAGGCTGGAAGAAGAACATCCAAGCTGAAGTCTTTCCTGAATGTCTCATCAAAGAGGCATGAGGTTATGGCTTGACCTGTAGGTGACCCCAAGATAACCTTGACCTGTAGTTGGGGAGAAAGCCCAGTCTCCAAGATAACCTTGACCTGTTGTCAGGGAGAAAGCCCAGTCTCCGGCGTGTGCCTCGGTGCCCAGTCCCCAAGGAGCGACTCTTGCTGTCCTGATTGATCAGCGCACACCCTGTACACGGCAGCCCAGCTCTACAAAGAGTGATTTTTGGAGATAGTATTTCCTCTTATGACAACACAGAAGCAACAATTTTGTCTTAAAAATAGGTTTGGGGGCTACAGCAGTTAGCTGAGAAACAATAAACATAATCCAAGTCCAGAACAGCCAAAGAAAAATACAAGCCCATGGTCCTGCCACGTGGCCCCTCCCCTAGGACACCAGTTTCCCATGGGCCATTTATGGTTTGTGCCAGATGCTGTAAATGAGGGGTATACAGTCTCTACTGCTGCCCCCCTACCATCTACCCCATGATGGGCAATTTTAATTTATAATTGTGGGTGAGTTATATCTGTGCTTGGAGTGGGGCAGGGAGGGGCCATGGGGGGGGCTAGGAACTTAGATAAATAGGTTGCAAAAGATACAGTGAAAAATGCCAGACCAAAATTGAAGAGACTGAACTCAGTCGGTTCCAACTGTCTGAGTGTGCCCTTCCTTGCTGTCATTACATCCCTCTGAGAACAAGGGCCACTGCGAGCCGCCATCACTCCCAGATACGTGAAACTGATGTTTCCTGTTTTTTATTCTTACCCAAGGACAGGCCTATTGATTTTAGAAAGAGGGGAGGGAAGGAGAGAGGGGGAGAGAAACATCAGTGTGAGAGAGAAACATCGATTGGTTGCCTCTGGCATCCATCCCAACTGGGGAGGGAGTCCGCTACCCAGGCATGTGCCCTGACCGGGAATCAAACCTGCGACCTTTTGGTTTATGAGATGACGCTCTGACCAACTGAGCCATAACAGCTAGGGCAAACTGATGATGTTTCAATTCTCTTCTAAAAACAAAAAATGCTGTGATGTTTGGAGGGTGTATTAGCCAGCCCAGGCTGTCGTAACAAAACACCAGATTGGGTGACTTAAACAACAGAAATGTATTTTCTCGCAGTTGTGGAGGCTGGAAGTCCAGGATAAGAAAGACACCTGGCTTGTAGAAGCTACATCTGCACTGCGTCCTCGACATGGCCGTTTCTCTGTGGACTCTTGGAAGGAGAGAGAAGCTCCGGTGCCTGCTTCCTCTGCTTATAGGGACACCAGTCCTGTCAGATTAGGTTCTAACCCTTATTACCTCATTGCATCTTAATCACTTTTTTCAAGACTCTGTTTCCAAGGAGTTGCATCAGTGGTGAGGGCTCCAATGTATGAATTTGAAGGGACGTGATTCAGTCCATACTAGAGGGTCAAGATCTGGGAAGCAAATGATGGGATTATTTTGCTTTTAAGTAAATCCATCTTACACCCTGGTTCTCTTGCAGCTCTCTCCTGTGCCCTCTGCCCACGTCAGGAAGCTCCTCCTCTCCACCCACCCCCCCCATTCTACTTGACAGATGTGCTTCTCTGCCCCTCCCCCCCACAGGCCAGCCCTTCTAACAGCTGCCAGTGCCAGTCCTGCTCCTTGGAATAGATGCCCACTTGCCCCAGACGTAGCCTGGTCAAACACTGCCCCACTGCCTGCATGCTCTGTCCACAAGGAACTCAGGGTCAAAAGTAATGTGTTCAGGACCATCCTGCAAACATCTCGGCTACCTTTTCATTCATTTATTCATTCAACAAATGTTTATTGAACATCTACTATATGCCGTCATTCACCCAGTCATGTGGAGAAAACCAGTGAGGCATCTTTCCTTCATAGAGCTTACATTACTCCTGTCCGTGTTTTTCTTTGCCCTGATTTCCTCTGTTTTCAAAGCATTTATTACCTTGTGCCTATTTCAATCATATTGTAACTATAAATATTTCCAATTTTATACTGTATAAATCTATAACCTTACTATACTGCATATTTTTTTGCAAGGGTCCAATTGCTTTTAACAAAAAATTGGGGGGCCCATTTTTTGGAAAAAAGTAGGGAAAAAAGGAGATGATATGTATAAAGTCTCACGCACATTGTAAGGGCTCGATACAAGGGTAGCTTTCTATCCTTTTAAATCCCAGACACTCTTTTATGACCAACCTTAATTTTCCTCTCTCTCCAAAAGTCTTTAAGGGTGCCAGAAAATGTCAGGGTTTTCTCTTCTTTTACTATCTGCCTTTAGTACATATTCATCCACTGCGTAGTTTGACACTTTGTTATATTCTTTCATATGTTTTCTAGTTCTTTCCTGTGTACGAAACAGGCTTCCTTGGGAGTCAGTTGTAAACTCATCAATGTATATTTTTAACCCACCCAGTGTAATCTAGGTTTACATAAGAGATGAAGTAATATATGAATATTTCTCTCGAACATTCTCTCTCGCATTCTCACTCTCTATTTTATTTTAAAATCTGGCCCGCTTTTCAAAGCAGTACATGCTTTCTTAATTGGGGTGAGCGGGGTTCTCCTGCATTTAAAAGGTAATTTGATTTACACTGGTAGAACACATCCATCATTTAACAGGGTGCGGGGGGGAGCAATGGTACTTCAAACAAAGAAACATTTCATGTAATTAAGAGTCAAGGACAAGAATGTCACAGTGTTTTCTATGGTAGGAAAAATCTGCGGTGAAAACATTTGAGAAAAAGAGCACTGGTTAAATCAATTGTGGTGCGCCCACTGGAAGGAGTATTACGCATTCATTAAAAAATATATATATTTGAAGGCTCTTCAGTGAAATGGGAGGAAGCACACCATGTGCGAGTAGGTGGGGGCAGAGCACTATTCAAAGTACAGCGTGCGCTCAATTTTGTAAATGCTGTATATACATACATACAGGAAAAGGATGGAAAAGAAATGTCTCGAAAATAACAGTATCTAGGGGTGGTCAAACTACTGATGAAAATTTACTTCATTTTTATACTGACATTTCTTTTACAATCAGAATAAAAGGAACGCACATTGTGTTGAAGCCTGAAATTAAAGAAGGACTCAAGGCATCCCTTCAAGAGAGCGTGAGGCTTGCCAGCTGCCCTGTGTGTGTGGGGTCAGGCCCTTGCTCCTGGTCCTAGCATTCAGAGAGTATTTCTTTAAGTAATTAGGGCTGCATTTCTTTTAAAGCACCCTGTAATTTAGGCTTTCCAAAAAATCCAATGGATGCTCTTCACCGTGAAGCGAAAAGCTTCTCTGGAAATAAACACTTCCGCTCAGAAAGGATGAGGCCCATTGCTCCCCCATGTACGGGTGGGGCTGAGGAGCAGCTGGTGGCAGTGGTCTTGTCCAAAGGAGGGCGGGGAGGGCCACCCATCTGAAATAAAGCAAAGGCGAGGGCGCGGGCTGTCCTTGCTCGAGCCTGTCCCTGACCCAGTAGACTGAGAAGAGAATTCCTAGCTGTTTTTTGACATCCTGCCTCATTCCCCTAGCCAGCATCTGTGTTGGTATTTTTAACAAGGCATAAAACTTGCAATTCTATTAAAAACACATGTGTCTTGCTTCAAAGCATGGTTAGGGACAGCCACTGACATTCCGTAAACACTCTATCAACCAGGAGAACATGCTCATTGGACTGCAAGGCTCCAATTCTGAGCATTATATTTTCACAAAGGAACATGGGCTCTTCAGGCCAGAATAAATTTTCAGATAATCTCTTGGGCCTCCCTCAAAAGACTATCCAGCCCGCTTGACAACAACATTTCTCAAAGAGAAGACAGAAGACCGGCAGGGCAGAATTTTGAAGAGTGAGAGACGGGGAGAAAAGAGGGCCAGTGAACTTGGGTGGAAAAGTGGAATCTGAGAGTTGGGAGGCCGGTCAGCTCCCAGCTTCACTGTCGGGCAACACGCGTCAACGGACAGTTCCCATTCGAGGAAGGGTTTTGCTCAGACACTGCATGGACTGCATGTTCCCGCGCCCCCCCCCCCCAAATCCACGTGTTGAAGCCCTAACCCCCAGTGTGCTAGTATTTGGAGGTGGGGCCTTTGGGAGGTAATGAGGGTTAGATGAGGTCATGAGGAAGGACACTCAATGACAAAATTAACGTCCTTATAAACGGAGGAGGAGACCTGGGATCTCTCTCTTTCTCCCCTCATGCACAAGGAAAGGCCACGTGAGGACATAAGGAGAAGACAGCTGTCTGCAAACCAGGAAGGGGGCCCTCGCTAGGCACCTCTAACTCAGACTTCCCAGCCTCCAGAACTAGGAGAAATGAACGTGGTTTAATCCGCCCAGTTTATGGTATTTTGTTATGGCAGCCTCAGCTAGGACAGACACCGTTAAAATGAGGGAAGATTTGAATTTGCTGCACTCTAAGGTTCACTCATTGGTGAAGGCCTTCTACCTTGCCTTTAGACAAACTTGGCTTCAAATCCATTTCCCCACTTAACAGCTTACCTTGTCCAAGACTCACTTTTCCCGACTGTTCAGTACGGGTAATGAGGATGCCTCCTTCCTGGGACTGCGTGAAAATTAATGAGACGCAAAAAGGCCTCTAAGGCAGGGCTTGGCGTGTAGTACCTCATACCTCCTGCCTCCTGCCACTTCCAGCACTGCTGTGATAAAGCCCACGAGAAAGTCAATGCGAAAAACACAAGCCAAGGTTAGGGTGGGGAGAGACAGATAACGAGCCAGCAAGCCGCTGCGCCCGGACGGTGCGTGTGAGCTGGAGTTTCTGCAGGAGGAACACAGGCCATGTGGTTGCTCGGAAGGCAGTTCTGTGCGCACAGATTACCAGGCACTTAATCGCTTCCCCAAATCCTGATGCTAGGGACGAGGGGAGAGAAGGGAGGGAACCTCCCCATCAGAGATTTCAGACTCCAGGAAAGGAGACAGAAAGTTTTATTTATCTGGGCTCCCCAGCTTGCTAATTAACTCAGGACTGGAAACTATTCTCACGTGTCAGCGCCTGCACATGTTCTCGTTATGAGAACAACATCTGCCCGTTATTCCAGACGTGAGAGAGGGCCGAGCCTCGCGTTCCCAGATGCAAATGTGCAACATCAAAGCTGTGCCAGGCACTGGTGGTCCGGCATGGGGCGATTAGGACAGGTATTGGTTTTTGTAAATAAAACGGGAAGAAGGCTTTCATCTCTGAGGCTTTTGAAGGATTTCGGAACAGAAGACAACTGTGTGTGTCCTAGAAGGCTGCCATGTAATTTGTGAAGAGAAATCACTCATCCTTAACTCTGCCCCCTTTCCATGCATAACCCAGGCTTCAGTTACTGGCCAATATTTACAGAGGACCTACTGTGAGCTCAGCACTAGGTCTGCACCACTCATCCCAGGGGCCAAGGACCCCGGGTTCAGATGGCAGGTCGCTCTGGCATAAGAAGCATATCAGCCTCAGAGGCAGCCTGTGTGTGGCCTGGCCACTGCGTCCCAGGTCCAGAGGGATGGGGAGCCTGTGGCCCTGTGACTCCCCTGGGAGAAGGGAGCCCAACTTGAGAACATGCCTTGCTCCTAACACCATGGGAAAATTCCTTCCCTTTTCCCCACCCAACCTAAGCCGACCAACCTTCCAGGTTTACTAAGGTCTGAAGTATTTCCTGGGATGTGGGACCTCCAATGCTGGGGTGCAGGGCCTCCAATGCTGGGGTGTAGGACCTCCAATGCTGGGGTGCAGGGCCTCCAATGCTGGCCAGCTAGGGTGAGTTGATCACTGTGCTCATGCACCCTCGTCTTCCCCCACCCCCCCTTGGCTGGAAAATTGGTTCACGCTTCCCTCACTGGGAGCTGGGTATAGTGTCAGGGAATGCAGCTACCCTGACTTATATGAAGTGCACAGAGGAAAGAGGCCAGGGGCCATCTAAATAAAACAACTGACAGCTGGAGGTGGGGGCGGAGGCAAAAAGGAGTGGGAACATAGGAAGGGAACAAGGGGAGGGGGATCAAAGCAAGGTCCTGAAATCTGAGATTTCCTACCATTGGAAACCATCTGTTTAACTCATGGGCCTCGCAAACTCATCCTCCTCCGACTGTCTACCAGCCCCTTCCTTTCCAAACCTGGCCTCCGCCTCTTTCTGTTTCCTCCTGTCTCCTGAAAGGCCCCACCATCCTCCCTGGCCTAAGGCCGAAATCAGGCATGATCTTGGCTTTCTCCCTCTCCTTCTCACCTGAGAGGAGCTCGTTCACCACCTCTGTGTGTGGAGTCTTCCTCCGAGTCTGTCTCACATCTTGTCGCCTCCAATGCAACCCGCTACCTCTGCCCCACTGCCCTTTGGGCCAGATACCTCCCCGCTGCAACAGGCTCCTCTCTCCAGGCTGTCCCCCTCTGACTGGCCTCCGCTCAGAAGCCGCAATGCGGTCTTGCCAAAGCACAAAACAGATTCTCAAAGTCCTTCAACGGTGCCAAAGTTTCAGGGATTACATTCAGACTTGTTCATGTGTCACCCTCTTTACTAATCTGGCCGTCCTTCGCCCCTCACCCTTCACCCATAATGAACCATGCGTGGTTTCCTGGACACTTCCTGCTGTGTTAGGCCTCGATGCCTTCAAAATGCAGCTCAAAAAAATGACACCCTCTGGGAAGCACCCCTGACCACCACCTCACCTCCTAGGCTGCTTTGCATTTAGACTCTTCTCTCTCTGCCCTAGCCCTCCCTACCATTGCTCCTACCGCAGTGCGGGGTATTGACTTGTCTGTCTCCCCTACTGGAATACGAACCCACGGAATGCAGGGACCTCACATTACTTTACTTCCCACCCCTAATGGCGGGTCAGTGCTTGGAGCACCCTAGGCAGTTATAAATATCAGTGAGTTAATAATGAAAACCGCAGCCTTGTGCACACAACACGATACCAAAGCCCAAAGCCGGTGGATGTTGGGGAGCAGGTCTTCTCCACTGAGGAAATAGAAAATTCTCCAAGCTGAGCTAAATCGTCCATCTATCACCCCAGCCCTGCCACAAACCAGGGTGGGGAGGAAGAATGGGAGAGCAAGCAGCTTGGGCATTGGAAGGCAGAGGACCCAGGGCTGCTGTCTCTCCGGTGGTCTTTGTGTTGCCCTGGGCCACCTGCTTAGCCTCCTGAGCCTGGGGTTCCTCTTTTATCGTACAGGGATAATAATAATCCACATGGCTGGAGGTGTTGTGAGGAGTCAATGACACTGCCTATGCAAAATGGTTAGCACTTGGCAGATGCGGAGTGCTGACCCATCCCTTCCTTTCAGTGTTACCCAAACAGAGTCTGAGCCTAATGAAATCTGTGTTCCTGGTGCACACAGACAGCTCCTGCTGGTGAGACACAGTCTAAGGAAACAGGGAAGGAGGCAAAGCCTTGCTTCTGGACCATAAATCTGGAGGTGCTAGGCATGGCCCAGAGCACCCCAACAGGGTTCAAAGGTCTTCGGGCTTCTTCACTTGGAACGCAGAAATCCGAGAGGCCTCCCATCGCCCCAGAGGCAGCTCACAGGGGCTTCATGCCAACACTGCCCCCCCCAACTCTGCCCCACAGGGTTGGTGCCAAAAGTGTAGTTCAGGAAACAGAACAGATAGTGGGCTCTTCCCCATCTTCCCTACTTTGAAAATCACCATTTTCTGCAAAAAGAAACCGAAATAGGTCTGAAAAAGAACATGAAGAAATGTTAACAGTGGTTACCTCCAAGGGCAAGATTCTGAGTGATTTTTTTTATCTTCTTAATATTCTTTTTAATTTTCCAAACTTTCCATAGTGAATTGCTTCTATAGTCTGAACACACTTACAATGCCCATGTTATACCTAATAAAGGACCCATTTCCCTGAGCCCTATCAGAGTTACGTCTCTGTGAGCATAAATTTTAATGTCTGTCTATTCTGGAATCTCTGACAGAGGAGGTTCAGAACCCTGAGGCCTGGGTCCAAGGATGCTCTCCTGGCCCTGGCACTTTTGGACCATCAAGGAGAATCACTGTGGCCTTTGAGAGGTGAGGTGAACGAAGATCTCCCCAACATAGGATGTAGGCTGACTCAGGGTACCCATAGCTGTCTCTGTGCTCAGTGCTTGTGGGTAAGAAGAGCCCAGAACTGGGGACAGATAATGAGGGGGAGAGGTTGAGGCTAAAACATTTTTCATAGGACAGGATTCTAAGGAACTTTACCCCTTGTTGAGAGAGGGAAGCCTTGCAACTTGCCAAAGCCCTTCAAGTTTAGTCTTTTGGGCTCAGTTAAGAAGAGGTGTGGAAGAACTCCTCTCCGAACAGAATCCCCTTCCTTGCACCTGGGCTTTGTTTGCTCATTTGTTCACTCATCTGTCACTCACTGACCCCCTCTAGGTGCTGGGCATTGTGTCTGGGGAGCAGTGTGATTAGGACTATCTTCCCACTGATTCCCATCACCACCACCACTCAGGAGGCAATCATAAGGAATAATCATAGTGGTTGGGTATTTGCTTTGCTCAGGAACGTGGAACGAAAAGAAGGACAGGGAGAAATAAGACAGCTGGCAGGAGAGAAGAACTCTGCAGAAGAGGAAGCGAAGATGTCTAAATAAGATTTCAAAGACAGTAGGTTCCTCTCTCCTCCCCATGAAGTACTTTTGAAGTTGGATTGAGCAGAGTCTCAAGATGGGAGGCAGCTGAAAGCAAAGGGTGACCAAAGAGGTCCCATCAAGTCTCTATTACACCCAAATAAGAAGACACTGTCCCTGCCCTCTAAGAGCACAGGGCCCAGTGGGAGGGGCATCGCAGGGCCCAGTGGGAGGGGCATCGCAGAGACCAGTGGGAGGGGCATCGCAGAGACAAGGGCACCTTCTGTGGAGTATGCTAAGGGAGTCGCCAGGGCCTCCAGCACAACAGTAAAGGGGCTTCAAAAAACTCTGTAATCAAGACTAATGAAGTGTTTCATAAAATCAAAATTAGTGTTAAAATGCATGATGAAAAAATGTCAAATTTTCCAATAAAGACAAGGTCTGCGGACAGGGACGGACCCGGTGAAGGTGAGCGAGGCCAAGTTATGGAAGATACGTTTGGACTTCGTCTTTATTTCCAAATGTTGATATTTAGGTCAGGGTAGAATTTTTTGCATTGCATTAATTTTTAAAAAATATTGTACCAAAGTATCATATCTCTCGATTACTGCATATTTTGGTGCTCTGTCATTTTGTGCCTAAGGTGTGCCTCCCTCTCCTCACCTTAGCCCAGCCGAGGAAGCCCCTGGGAGGGAGGGAACCCACCAACAAGGCTTCTCTGCGCACCCAGCATTCAAGGCGGATTCCGAACGAAATCTAACATGTGCAAAAAGTAAACTAAACTAAATACAATAAAATAAAACAGAACACAGGTGCTCGAGCTTGAGGACGCAGCCGGTGCAGGAACACGGAGGAGTGTGGTGGGCTTGAGGAAAGGCCACCGGCGGCAAGGACGGAAGTGCCGGTCTCATCTGACCTCACAGGTAAGAACATCAGGTTGACCCCGGTGACCACTGAGGCGGTGAGCGTTTAGGGAGCGAATACTACGTGCTGAATACTGTAGACTGGAAAAGATGAGAAAATGTGGAAGATGCAGCCTCTGCCCTTTGAGGGCTCGTGTCCGACAAGACGCCTTGCGTCCCTTCGGGCTTTTCAGCTTCTACAAGCATTGCTTTGGTTTCTGACATTTTATTTTATTTTTTATTTTTTACATCAGAGTTGGATCTTATACTGTTTCTGACATTTTAAATGTTACCATCATTACAAAAGCATTATTTAGGAGTTGCCCACATATTCCTTAGAAATAATATTCAGTCCGATGGTTTCGATTCCGTTTCAAAAAGGGCCCTCACAGGCAAGGTCCTGCTTGTTCCTCCAATGAACCTGGGCAGCTGGTTGGAGTGAACTTTTGCATCTCTCATTGTCCAAGAAGAATCTGAAACTCAGGGCCTTTAAACAACTCCTCAAAGTTTTCTGACCATAAGGGCAAAAGTGGGACTGGCATCCAGGCCCCCTAAACTCCTGCCCTTCACTGATTCGTGCAGGGGGAATCAGCAAGCAACCTGGAGAGCAATTTCTCTCCAGTTCCATATGAACTTGACTGAGAAAGCAACTCCTGGCTTCTGAGCATTCTGCTGGTGACAGGACGGGGTGGGTGGGCAGGGGGTGGCGGTGGGGAGGGAGAATGGTCAGGCCCCAAGCTTTGTCCTTGAAGGAGACAGAAAAAAAAAGAGAGAGAGAGGAAGAAAAAATGCTCCTCCCCACTCTTCTCCTTGCCTACCGTCACCTCCCGATTCAATCTCTGGCTGGAGCAGCCCGGGGCCTAGAAACCTCACACCCAGCCTGTGACTCCACAGTGGGCCCCTGTTGTGCGCATCCTCCCAACCAGGGATTCCACTTGCACACCAAGGTCCCTGCCAGATCCAAAAGCTGCCTCTTCCCATTCTGAAATTAAGAAACAAACGTGCTGTCAAATCTTAGCCAAGCAGGGCCTGGAGAACAGCAGCATTCCCCCCTGGAAGGGGTGCCCTCCCCACAGCGGCTGGGGGAAAGGCCTGGGGGAAATGCTGCCTGGGCATGGGCGGCATATCCCCTGAGGCCTCGGGGTCGCCTGGCAACTCTTTGGATGCCATCACGGCATCTTCCACGGCATCACAGCTCCTCACAGCCCTGCCTGGGTGTAGAAGACAGGCCTGCTGGAAACGTCATCATGCTGAGCCTCCACAGCAGGTGCACACCCCTCACAAGGGAGGCGGAACTGAGCTGAGGAAGGGCCCCAGGCCTTGGTGTCCAGGCTGATGTGAGCTGTCCCAGGAGCCTGACAAACCCGGGCAGAGAAGGCCACAAGGGTGTCAGAGCTATGGACCCAGGGGGCTGTCCAGAATGCAGTGAAGGGTCGGAAACCAAGTCAGGCCAGATGCAACCCCTCTTTGGTGCCATCCCAACCACTCCCCACAAAGCCCTAGGCTAGCCTGCACTTCTTTACTGATTTGTGTTGTCATTGTCCTAATCACCACCACCACCACAGGTAGCATTCATCGAGTGTAGTGGGCTGGCCCTGGCCCCCAAAAGACATATCCACGTCCTAATCCCAGAAACCTGTGAGTGTTACCTTATTTGGTATCAACACCGGGCCTTTGTGGATGCAATTAAGGATCTTGAGGAAAAGCACATAACCTGGGATATCCAGTTGGCCCTGAAACGCAACCCCATGTATCCTTTCACGGATGGAGAGCCAGAGGGAGGGCAGACCTGGACACACGGAGGAAAGCAGGAAGCAGTGTGACCACGAGGGGAGGCTGGAGGGATGATGTCCAGCTGAGAAACTGTAAAGCAGCCAGAACTACAAGAAGCAAACAAAGATTCTCCCCCAGGGCCTCCTGAGGCAACCCAGCCCTGCCAACACTTTGAGTCTCGATATCTGCCCTCCAGGACAAGGAGAAAAGAAACACTGTCGTAGTTGTCAGTCGTAAGGCATCCAGTTTATGGTGCTTTGTTATGGCAGCCCCAGGTCAGGAACACGTCATACCACCGCCTGCCCCAGGTCAGGAACACGTCATACCACCGCCTGCCCCAGGTCAGGAACACGTCATACCACCGCCTGCCCCAGGTCAGGAACACGTCATACCACCGCCTGCCCCAGGTGGTACTGTACTGAGCGCATGGAGCATCTACCAACACCGTCCAGGCCCCGGGCAGTGTGCGGGTGGTCAACAGTGCCATGAGTCGTTCCCACTCAACGGGGGAGTGAACTGAAGTGTCCTGAGAGTCAAGAACTTGCCAGGGCCCTCCGGGACCCCGCCGAAACCCGACCCTGCCCCACCCGCTCTTTCCCGCCAGGAGACCAGAATGCCCAGACAGCGCCTTAGTGCGCTGCCACTGCACGCGAGGAGTCAAGCTAATTTTTGAGCCCAAATGATATTTTTACCAGAGTTATCTCTGATGCTGGGCTCTTTCCAGAAGTCCGAGGATGACTAAGTGTGGGGCCGTGGGGACAACATTTCAAGTGACCCGAGTGGAGTTCTGATGAGTGTGCCAGCACCTAAGGACTCAGGTGGGCCTGCGGGAATTTCCTGTTCTCCTTCCTAAGGATGGACTGTGAAGCCACGGCCCCACCAAGAGAGGTCTCAGCATTGACTATGGGAGCAGAAACACAGAAGGGAGCTTTTGCTCTCTTTTGGAAGAGATGAAGATGAACTGGACATACAGAGAGAGAACATTAGAACCTTCCAGAAGTCTGCCTGGCCCAGAGAGCAGTGTGCCACAGAAGATTCCCGAACCTTTTGCAGGTTCAGGGAGGAAAATTTTAGAGGTGCTCCGCTCAGGAATGCAATCGGCCGTGCAGGGCTCAGCAGAATCCTGTCAGCAGGGCGGGGCTGTGGGGTTAAATGTCACACCATTACCTTTAACTTGTTTTATTAGACACGCCACACGTATGGGAAGGGCTGGTTGGCCTGACCCACAGTTTTTGCTTATACAGGAATACAGCTTATGCAGGATGTGGTGGCACCTAGAAATGGGTCTAGACAAGTTCATCCTGAATCCTGCAGACGCTGGGCCACGCAGCTCCCAGGCCCTGGCCAGTCCATGAATGCAGAGCAGCAGCCCTGCGGCCTGGGTAGCCAGAAATGCTAATTGCCCCAGGGAGGCCTGTAAACTCAACAGAAACTGCTGAGACAGTAGCTTTGCCTGGCTGTGACCTGGCTAACAACCCCCTGCTCTGCTCACAGGAAACCTCATTCCCTCAAGTAGAGCAAATACTAAGCCAACTTTGCAGTATATTCATTCAATTTTCATTGAGCAGAAAAGAAAGGGAGGAGCCCTGAGAGGTAATCACCACCTCCTTCCTCAGAGTGGTTCCCTAGAGTGGTGTTTCAGGAGTGAGAAGACAGCCTGCTAGTCAGTCCCCGGGTGTCCTAGCACCCAGCGTGTGTGGCCTGATCGGTGCCTCCAGCACCCAACCACCCTGGTCACCTGGAAAAGTGGGCCGGAGACCCAGCACCCAATCCCTTGGGTTTTGCCACAGCCTGGGGGAGGGGAGGAGCAAGGAGAATAAGGGACATTAAGAAACATGGGTTGTTAGCAAGCCTAAGGTTCTGGCGTGCTCTGTGGGCAACCGGAAACTCTCAGAAGCAGTCGGAAGTCAGCTAATTCAATGGCAGCCACCCCCACGAGGAGGGGGCCGGCCCTGCTGATCTCTCTGCTGCCTCCCCAGGGCACTTGTTTAGTCTCCACAGGGCCTCAGCTTACGTGGGTCCGCAGCTCCCGCTTGCAACTCCCAAGCCCAAACAGTTTTGACGCAGATTTGCTTTGTAAGGTAGCACAGCCTCACCTGATCCGAACTGTCCTGAGGCCGTTTGGTGTCTTTCTTCATTCTACTCTTGTAATATTATTCCTACATGTTTCTGCCAAAACTGCAATTCATTCGATTTGGAGGGGCTTCTCCAAACCCCAGTGGAAATGGCGTATGGTAGAGCACATGCGCCATGTGGCCTTTCTAAAGATCCAAGCAAGGCTGGGTTCTGAAACCCCTCCGGCCCTGAGGATTCCAATAAGGAATTGTGGGCGTGCAGTTCCAGGCCGAAGGTGTTCCCGTGTTTCTCTGCCAGGCTCGACCCCTCACGTACGGGGAGCCTTTACTGATTCCTCCGATCCTGCTGTGATCTCCTGTGAGCTCTTGAAGTTTGGTGACTTAGTGTGGACTTGCTGATGAGGTTGTGCATTGTGAGTGTGAATATATGAGTTTGTCTATTTACATGTCTCAAGTAAATTCCCAAATGACCCCCTGGAATCTAAGAACCTGGTGGGCCCCTTTAGCCTCCGTGCGCCAAGCCCACAAGCCTGCACACAGCTGGTGTGCACGGACCGGGTGCTTACGCCCTCACTGCACTCAGAACCCTCCAACCGCAGGCATGAGAAGACTAGGGAAGTCTAGAAACAGTCAGGAAATCAACGAGGTGACAAATTACAAAATTAACATGAGGAAGTTGTTAGTTTTAATATATGAAGTTTGTCCAGAAGGTATCCAGCCATTTAATATGAAAAATAGAGACATTTATTGAAGAAGACACAAGAAACATTGTACATAGGACAATGATGCCTCAGTACCCTTTAAAGAAGGCACTTTGGGACCTCACACAGTTCTCCCAGTCACCATCAGCTGCCCCACTGTATTTTCCTGAATCTCATCGATGGCCTGAAATCTCTTCCCTTTCAAAGGTGATTTTAATTTTGGGAAAAGCTAGAAGTCACAGGGCACCAAATCTGAGCTATAGGGGGGCTGAGTTACCTGCGTGACTTAATGTTTTGCCAAAAAACTCTGAATAAGACCT
Organism: Anoura caudifer; assembly: GCA_004027475.1. Lineage (NCBI taxonomy): Eukaryota > Metazoa > Chordata > Mammalia > Chiroptera > Phyllostomidae > Anoura > Anoura caudifer. The sequence goes on from PVKU01001443.1 coordinate 300,020, forward strand.
GATGCATGAGTGGGTATATTGTCCTGATGAAGCTGCCAATCACCAGTTGCCCGTAGCTTTGGCCTTCTGAACCATCCAAATAGTTTCTGCAGAGGAATGTTCCAAGTTAATGTAAAATCTGATGCAGATTCATTGCTCTACTTGCTCATTCATTTTGAATGCGATGGCCACACAGTACACATGCTTACTCAATGGTGTCTGCCACCCCCACTGACTAGTACAATGAAATCATCATTGTTCACGCATGTGCATTCCAGTCCACTTTCCTTGCTGCCAGGTTACATCGATGTCACACAAAGCATTCTCGATATATTAACAATGGCTGGACTTTTATCAGACACACCTCAATATACAAAAATAACTGTTTGAAAAATACAGTGGAAACAATGTCTCCATTTTCAATAGAAATTAAAATAAATTCCCAGCTTCAATATATTGATATTCAATAAGAAATATATAAAAGATATCTTGAGCAATAAGAAATATACCTGACCTATTGGAGGATAGGTCCTATTAGCTTTTTTGATATAATAATGGTATTATATTTATATTTTTAAAAGAGTATCTTTACTTTTATATATATTTTAAATTCTACATATTAAAGTTAAAAAAACTAATGAAGGATTAGAAGAATATTTTAAGTTAAGAGAAAGGTCTCACTTGCTTTTAGACAAAAATTGCAATGATTTTTTCTTCCAAATTAATGTATAAATTCAACATGAACTCAATTAAAATACCAACAAGGAGCACTTTTAGGAAGTTCCTCTGAAAAAATAAACATATGATGGCAAGGAAAATTATGAAAAAAGAAAAGGGTGAGAGGAGTTAGGGCAGAGAAAGCCTGGTCTGACAAACACGAAAACTTATGAAGCTACAATAATTGAAACAATTTACTAATAAATAAGAACAAAAGACAGAGCAATGGTGCAAAAGAAAATTTCAGAAACAGGCTCAAGTGCCTATTATGCGCCAGGCATTCTTCAAGACGCTAAACACTCAGCACCTAACAGAACACAAATTCTACACTTTAAATAAGTAAATAAATGAATAGGAAAAGTAATATAGTGAGAAGTGTTGCAGAGAAAATCAAGCATGGCAATGAGATCAAGAGTCATGGGGGTAACATTTGATTTGGGTCCTGAGGAACTTGGCCGTGACAAGGAAAAGCAAAAACCCTGAGGTTGAAATGAGCTTCAGTTGTGCACGAGACAGGAAGAAGATCGTGGGTGACAGCGAGAGAGGCCAGAAGCGAAGCAAGGGCCAGATTATATAAACCTCAAGGGAGCTGGTGAGGGATCTGGATCTTGATCTCATTGAGATGGAAAACCATTAGAGGGTTTTTGTCTGCAGATATGATCTGATTAGCATTTTAAACCATTTACTCTGCAGATACAAGAATGGAAATACAATTCTGGTTTTCCCCAGCAATGGTCTCTGTCAGCGGTAATGTTGGTGAAAACTAGGTGGAAATGGTGGAAATGTTCACCAGTGGTCTGACTTGGATGCAATTTTGACATAGTGCCATGCTGCTGATGGGTTAGAAGTGAAGAAGGAAAACAGGAAGGAATCAAGGATTACG